>CM042192.1:25537166-25559650 GCA_023539305.1 Ilex asprella
ATGCAAGAAAAAGATTACCTAGTTGTGCAAGAGAAACATTGTATTTAGTATTTTGTGTCCATTTGCGTCATCAATGTTGTATTATTCTAATACTTTTGGATACTTTGGATATTTGTAATACAATTTAAGGGTTGAATTTTACCTTTTGATAATACATTATTGTGGTTTGAATATTTGCTTAATTTTAACCCTTGGTTAATTTTCTCATCAAGATCTACCCCACCGCTAGAGGATTGCGACAGGGTGATCCACAATCGCCTAGTCTCTTCATCATTGCAAAGTAAGTTTTAAGCAAATGATTAAAGCAACAGTATCAGTAAGGTTTGATTCAGAGCTTCCACACTGGTCTGCTTGACTGCTCCTCAAATGTTGCCTACAATCTCTGCTGCAAATGGACTGCCTATTCAGCTATTTCAGCTAGACTCTTGCTGTTTCAACTGGACTGCTGCTTAGCTGCGGACTGTGATTTTGTTTCTGCTAATATACTTATCAGCTGATGTTTCTGCATTATCTGGCCTGATTGTTTCAGCATTCAGCTGCCTTAAATCAAGTGTAATTCTCTTCAGCTGCTTCAACTAGAATTCTATTTAATAGGAGTCTGTCAGCTGGTGTCTTAGCTCTCCATCTATTCTTCTCCTTCAGCTGGAGTATGTTACATGCTTATTGGTTGCTAGCTCTTTCAATTCAGCTGTATCCATCAATTGTAAAACAATTTATAATAGATTTTACAATGTCCAAAACAACAGAGTCCTACATAGACAATTCATTGAACAGTTTGTAAGCAAAATCAATCTTGAGACTCCTACATAGACCTTTCCTCCCAAAATACCCAATTTCAAGCACACAAACCATGGTCCCCATTTTCATCAACAAATCAGTTCAAAAAAAATTCATCTGTAATTAATTGGGCTATTGATATGGTCTTAGACAATGGGCAGGCACTCCGAAGAAGAGAACGACTAGGCTTGTGGGGAGAGAGAAAGGAAAAGAAGGGAAGAACACCAACGAAGATGAAGATGAGGAGGAAGAACACCGGCGTTGATGGTTTACTGCTAGTGGCTGGTGTCAATTTCATGTGGGTTTTTCCGGTGAAGAAGCTTGTCGTTCATTCTTTGTACTGGTTCAGGGAGAGAGAAAGTGAAAAGAGGGCTAATTTGCTGATTTTTTAAGTTTTATTTTTAAGAAATTAGGTGGCTTAAGTTGTTCAGTTGGTAAACACCTCAGTTGCCACATCATTGGGTCATTTATTTAGGTCAAAATATTAGGTCCCAATATCATCACCCATCTAATAATTATCATCATCCTCGAACAACGGGTTAAAGCAATATCTAATAATTGCTTAGTACCAGGGTAAATATGGGCAAGCCATAAATTATGCTAGTCGTCCATTGAATTATCCATTTGATTTGCGCCATAGTCTGTTTGGACAAGTATCAGGCAATATTGATTTGTTCGATCTTATTATAGAATCAGTAACCCTCATAATAGTTATACAAAGAGATTCTTCGAGGGTTCTGATCTCTACCAGTCGTGTATCTTTACAAACGAGTATATAAAGATGTCGAGCAGTTCGATTCAATTGATAATTAGAGAGCAATATATGGCAATTACTCTCAAGTTCAGGTGAGATAATGATGCATAAGGGCATATAAAAAGGGACAAAGCAAGCTTAGAGATGTGTTCAGATCACTAATAGACCCTCATAATTTTTGTGCTCCTTGATATCTATCTTGGTGCAACACCCAACACAATTAGGTTGCTCAAATTGCACTATTGCAGAAATCACAATGAATCTCGATAAAGAGAACCATGAACAAGGTTGATAGCAAGATTCTTCATATGATAGCATTATGGAGCCTTGTGAATATTATGTCCTGATATTTGACTTTGGTTCCAACATGAGACAAAATTCTAGTGATTGTGACATGCTAATAAAATGAGGTCTTTGTAGAAATACATGAGGGGTCCCCTTTCTCATCCCAGACTAAGAAATAAAATCAGTTCCTCATAAAAATAAGGAATTGTCCCAAATATCAAATTTTTCGTCCATATGAGTATGAAAATTTATCTTTTCATGACCCATCAAAGCAAGTCTGAACTGCTTAAAGCATCAATCCACAAGATGCAAGCCACTTGGGCCTAGATGACGAGTGATGATGCACAAAATAGTCCCGTACAAGATCAAAAGTCAAGTGTGTGTGTGACTCCCTAAAACCCACCTTGGATGACATTACAAACTAAAAATTATTCACATCATGAGAGTAACTAATAAAATCCATAGATAAGTCAATTTCATTCATCATTCGTAATGTCCATATCATTATCCCATTAGAATAGACCAAGTTATGGCCATTTTATCCAAAAGAATCAAAGTTAACTTGCAACAGAAAAAAAAATTAATAACATAGACATTATCTTAAAAGGATCTTCTATTCTAGAACAAAAGGAATAATCTAGACATCCATTTCAGGTTCTACATGTCCGTCTCCTTGAGCTTCTAAAGGAACCCGTTCCTCAACACCAATCTCCACATCTAGATAGAATTCTGAAAGATAGACTTTTTTGTAAGGGGTGAGCACTAAGCTCTAAAGGAAAATCCTCTCAAACCCGAACAAGGTTTTGAAAGATATAAAATGGATCGGTCTCATTTTCACAAATATCGTACATAGCATTGAAAAAAAACAGTGACATTTAAACATTTCTCAAGTTAACACATTAACCATAAATCCAAGGAAGAGTAAAACCAAGTTCCCAATAATCTTTCATTTCCAATGATAAACCATTTCCAACAAGTTCGGTTCGGGTGGAATCCCATACTTCTAACCAATTTTTATAGAAACCATTTACCATTAGTCATAATAAACCATTTTCCCCAACGATAAACCATAGTCAATAAGCTCATGTATAAATCCATATCTCCTAAATGTATCTATATCTCAAGTATATTGGTCGCTTCTCAGGAATCTATGCAACGACTTTATTTTGTTCACCCATCACAACTAAATCATAAACCATTTAAGGAAGGGCGTGTACCATCCCAATGGCATTGAAGAATCCTTCCAAGGAATTAGTATACTATCCCTTTTTCTCGGCGTACGTAAATAGTAGTGGTTGCGTTCACAAACGACAACCCACTACGAGTGTTAGGAAACCATCTCACCCCACTGGGATAGACTAACCTATAACACTCTATGACAGTTTCTCGAAGATAATTCAAGTCCATCACGACAAACCAGACAAGAGATGTAAATACCCTTAAATTATCTCAATTTACAAGAAATTCCAAAACCCCCCCAAATTTCAAATGTATTACTTCAAAGGAATTCTTTAGTAAAATTTGCATGAGATCATCCAAAAATGCCATTTTGTTGCTCAATATAAAACACTAAAGTTTGAAATCAAGAATAAAAGAAAAATTAAGAGAAAAACACATGTCTCTTGAAAACTAGAGTTTGATGGCAAAAAGAAGAAGTTTCATGGTTACCCAACCATGGATTCCGTTAAAACATGGTAATCTTGATGAAAATGTCAAGGAATAAAGATTTCATAGGAAATATCTAATATTTAGAAACAAAGCATACATATATATAAAACCTAACTTCAATGAATAAGGATGGAAGAAAATCCTACCTTGGTTCCTTAGTTTTGTGTGAAGAAGATGAAGGTTTGGTCTTCCCCAACTTGAATCAACCCTTGAGTCTCTTATTTCTCCCTTCCTCTCTTCCTCTCTAAGCCTCTCTAGGTTTATACCAGCTGAAATGAGGCTAAAAGAGACATCCTAATGTATTTATAGTGGAAGGAGGGCTGGCAGTTCACGACTTTAAAATGTCAGATTTCTTTCGGTAGTACCGACACATTGTACCGGTATGGTAAACTCTTTGGACCTCAAGATACCGGTACACAGTACCGGTACGGTTTGTCCAGTTTTACTTATTTTCGTTGTTTTTCAATTCCAATCCTTTCCAAACCCTTCCAAAACCAACATAAACTTATAAAACATACATTTTTACATCAAACATAGTTGGTATAAGTTCTATTACAAATTATTTCATATATTCACAAGCTAAAACTAAGTTTTTTTACTAATATTTACAATATTAGCATTTTCTACAGTCATAACATATATAGTTCATCCTTACGCCATTACATATATTAAATTACTAAATAGTTTTATCATTATATTACTATGAACCTGTAAGGGTTTATAGTGTGATAAGGTGTAATTAATGGATAATAAATAAAGTAATCAATGACAATAATGTAAATATTGAGTTAACACGCATGTATATAGTGGTTCGGTCCAGGTAACCTACTTCACTCTGAGAAACGACAATGGTGGTTGGGAGCTCTTTATTGATCAAGCAAGGTGGAATAGTAAGTGAGTAAAGGTTAGCTCTGGAAGAGATACAGTAGCTAAGAGAGAGAAAAGTTGTGTGTGTAGAGGAGTGTAGAGGTTGAGCTCAATGTGTCTTGTCATGTAGAGATGACTTATAATTTATAGGCACAAAGCCTTGGTTGATGCGGTGACGTGAGGGTGAAGGTACTAGATCTTCAGAGGGCATAACTACAAAAGGTAAGTACAATTAAGGTAGTCTTGATCCTCGATGGTGTATTCTGATGATTCCTCCCCATATGCTCTAATTCTTCTTGTACTCTTCGAACATTGGGTTGGGTCGAATTTATGAACTAGGCTTGACTTGCCTTTAGTTGACTTGGGCTTGCTAGAGTTATTGGGCCTGACCCAGTTAGATTTGAGCTCATCATTTGCCCCCATGCGACAATTCCTTACGGTGCCAAGGATATTGAGGGCATGAGTGACCTGTCCATTTTAAGTGGGTGAAAGGTTTCTTGTTCTCCACGGTGTTATCTTCCTTAGCTTCATGTTCTTGTACTCTGGAAAATTGTTATCTTCTCCTATTCCAAGCCAGATTAGCAGCAACTTCAGTGCTATAGGAGCTTCTCATACGCCTAGAAGCATCGTCAATAGCCTTGTGGGCACTGCCTTTTTGGCCCTCCTTGGTCTCACCGATTGCGCCATGGACCTAGCTCCTTTCGAAGTCACTTTTTCTTGGGCTGGTTCTCTGGGCACTACCTCTTTGTCCTATAATTTCCTTAGACTTCGAGGATTCCATAAAACACAACCATGAAGATGCTTTTCTCCTGGATTTGAGGTCTCTTCCTCTGCCATCTTCTTATACCTCTCTCCCTCTTAGTGTATTATGGGCAGCTCCTTGGGCATGCTGGGCGGCGCTAGAACCAAGATGGGTTAGACAGGCGTCGAGGAAGACAGAGGCTCATGTGTCTAGCGAGTTCAGTCAGTGGGCACAAATGGAGATGGCGTCCCAGGCAATAGTGATGCTAGACAGTGCGAGGGAGGCAGGGATGCTAGGACTATGCTAGGCGCATGCGCCAAAAAGGCCTAGGCAGGTGACACCCAAGGCGCAGGGGCTTGTTGGCGACACCCAAGGTACAAAGGCCTACTTGTGACACCCAAGGCGTTGGGCAATACTGGAGACACCCAAGGCACAAGGCCCTGCTAGCGATGCCTAATGTGCTGGGACCTATTGGAGACATCTAAGGCGCAAGGGCACAGAGAGGTGGAGACACCCATGATTTAGAGGGCTTCAGGCAACGCCCATAGAAGAGGAATCAACGCTAGTGGCATGGCAGTGCTGGCTGTATGGGAGTGGGCAACGCCTTGGCTGCCAAGACTCAGGGTTTCTATCTGAGTGATGAAGATGTTAACGTGGATGTGGGTGGCACCTATCGTACTATTGGAGAGGGCCTAAATGGCAAGCTGGGTGAAGCTAGGGAGGCCTTGGCATAGTCAGGAGAGGGTCCATGCCCTAGGTGTCAACTGGAGTATCAGAAAACCATGAAAAATGGTAAAACTTTGAATGGCTATACTTTGCGCACAATTGTCTGTTTGAGGCATTTTTTTTAATCTTGGTATTTTTTTTGAGATCTATGACATATAAAGGTAGTTTGGGCAACAAATTTTCCCAAAAAATGCTTCTATCTCTCTAAATTTGAGTTTTAAACACAGATTAGTGAAACCAGTGGCAGTGTGAAGTTGTGCTCTGGTAGGCAATTGTCAGACATTCATGGGAGGTGAGTAGGTGTTCAGGTTTTCCCCTAGAAGTAGACTATGATGGTTTTTGGCTAAGTAGAAGACAAACCTAAGAGGGTAAGGTTTGATGCCCCCAGTTCTTTTCGGCTAACGTCTGATGTCCATGTTACTTCCCGGGAGTGAGACTTGGTGGTGCCACCACTCATTCCCAAAATGTGACTCCTACTTGTACCAAAACTAGCCCTTGTACTATTATAGGAGTTGAGACTTTAGTGAGGTTTCTATGGGGATTGTAACTTCACCTAGCTGCCCTGCTTCTAGTAGTGGCTCGGTATTCATGCTTTGATGTGTCTTTGGCCTACGAGCAGCTTTTGAGGTCAGTGACTCTCGGGAATATGAGAGAAGTTCGATCTCAAGGTCCAGAAGGCATTATCAACTTTGATTTTGCACTTGCGTCCTTTTTTCATATTCTATTTTTTGAATGCTTGCAGGTGGCTGTTGCTTTTTCCTACCTTTTTCAAGGACATTGAAGTTTGGAGAGACATTCAAGCAATAGGTGACTGAGAGGCAGGCAGAAGGGGCAGTTAAGAATAGTTGGGGTTAACTCATGAGAGAGTAATACTTCTTAAGGCCAAGCTTTTGGCCACTCGTGAGAGAGGTGCCAAGTTGGAGGCCGCGATAAGTATAGCTCGGGAAAAGGTTATCGTGGTAGCAACTTATAAGGATACTACATGCGCAAGAGTAAAGTCAGAGTTGCAGACATCTCGTGAGAGGGACGCTAAGCCAAAGGTCCAGCTACGTATAGTTCGGGAGAGGGCAGCCTTGGCAACGACTTATAAGGAGACGACATGCGTTAGAGCAGAGTTAAAGTTACGGATGTCCTGTGTGAGGGCCACTAAGCTGGAGGTCGAGCTATGTGTAGCTTGGGAGAAGACTGTCGTGACAATGACTTATAAGGAGACTACCTGCACGAGAGTAGAGTTAAAACTACAGACGTCCTGTGAGAGGGCCACTAAATTGGAGGCCGAGATTACGTATAGCTCGGGAGAGGGCTGACGTGGCGTGGGTTATATGGATACTTCCTACGTGAGAGCAGAGTCAAAGCTGCAGACATCCCGTGAGAGGATCTCTAAGCTGAAGGCAGAGCTACATATAATAACTTTGGATAGGGCTATCGTGACATCGATTTATAAGGAAACTACTTGCGTGAGAGCAAAGTCAGAGTTGTGGACGTCCCATGAGGGGGCCGCTAAGCTGGAGGACTGCTGCGGCAGATGCTTATTCCATTGAGATTGAGATGAGTAGGGAGGTTGCTAAGAGGGCCCTAGTAGAGGCCTTTATTATTGGTTATGAAAATCTTGAAAGAGTTCTCCACTTGTCGATTTCTCTAGCTTCGTCTCACATGAGGCACCAGGGGTAAATGGTGATGGGGAGAGCATTGATGATAGTTACTCGGGGAACCATGACTGACCGTCAAGAGTATGGCGACTTTTGTCTTTTAGTCTACTTTGTTGTTAGGTCTTGTTTTGACTTTTATAAGCTATTTACAAACTTTATGAGATAAAAGCAAGACAGTTTTGGACACAATAATCTTCATAGATTTTTATTTTATAAAATAATAAATAGTAGAATAAATCGATTGAAACAATAAAGAACAGATAAAATCAGAGCCACTGGCTTGTACACGCTATTGATAATAACTCTTCACGTGTTCGGTGTCCTATAGGTGGGCTAAGACATTCCTGGAAGTGTTCGAGTCGCCTCCTCCTTCTAGCGCTCTAGAGATTAGCTAAATTTCTCTGACGGGTTGCTGGCATTCTTTGTCATCATGGTCCCGGCCAGGTTGCATGGCTTGTCCTCTACTAGCAACTTACTGCCAAAAACAGCCATGTTGTGAGCTCCTCGATCTGCCTTTTAAGATCAAAGCAGTTATCAGTATCACGGTTATGGTTGTGGGAGAATCAATAGTACTTGCTCAGGCTCCTATAGTTCGGGGTGGTCTTCATTTTCTCTGGCCAACGTATTGTAGGATCATCCTATATTTGGAACATGATATACTGTATGGAAGCATTGAGTGGTGTGAAGGCTTGTCGCTCTCTCAGAGGCAGGGGACCAAGGCGATTCTTTGTAGAGATTCTCTATCCTATTCCTTTTGTTTTCTATTTCCCACTTATACTCAGGAGGACACACCTCGTCTGGCCTTGGTGACATTCTCAATGTTCATGTACTTTTGTGCCCTTGACAGCAACTCGGGCATGCTGGATGGTGGCTTTTTTAAAACAGAGAACATGAAACTGGAGGAGTGCAAACGTGCGATAAAGACGGCCAAGGTCACCTTGTTGTATGGCTCCTCGACCTGGAGAACCTCCTCATTAAAACGAGTGAGGTAGCTCCTAAGGCTTTCATCCCAATCTTACTTGATGGTGAGTAGGTGGGTAACAAGTTTTGGGTGTCGGTGTCCCCCAATGAAGTGGGAGACAAGAGACTTGCTTAACTCTGTAAAAGAATGGATGGAAGAAGGTTTGAACTTGGCGAACCACTGGTGTGCAGATGCCTTAAGGGTGGTAGGGAAGTCTCTACACATAATCTCATCAAACACATTCTAAAGTTACATGAGTGATTTGCATGGTCAAGGGGATATTTGGTGCCATCGAAGATCTCAATGGCAAGCATCTTGAACTTTGAGGGTAAAGGGTGGTTGACAACATCCACCACAAATGGGGGTGTTAGTGCACGTTATCAAGTAATCCACCGTCTCCGACGCTTGTGCTTTGATGGCGTTGAGGGCATCAACAAGCTAGTTCTGCACATCCCTGATTTTCTCATCACATTGGTTGGGAACATGCTCTATCAGATCATTGTAGGAGCTCTCCTGATCGGCATAATGGTTCTCCCCCTCATCCTCTTGCCTATGATGGTCAACTGTGTATGGTGTAGGTACATAAGGAGAAGGAGCATGTGCGACATTCATGTATAGTGGAGGGACTCTCGGGTGAGAGGTGTCCTAGTGCTGCCCGAGGGCACTCGGCGCTAGGCCCCTCTAAGGGCACCCTGACGCCCAGATTGGTAAGGTTGTGGCACTTCTCCAATCATGGGGAGTATTGCTCCCGTAGGCTGAGGGGGAACACCTCCCGAGTTGAGCATCTCTTGGATAATTTGTTTGTTATGGCTTACCAATAATTGCATAGTCTCTAAGAGTTATTGCCCGACCACGAGGGTTATGCCAATAGATGGTTTCACTTGTACAAATGGAGGTAGAGCCTCCTCCCATACGAGCTGGGTTGTTGTCTCTTGGTTGTTGATTCATTGACCTGGTCATGATTGCCATGGATTTCAAGAGAGTAGCAAGGTAGTACCAAACTTAGTCGTTTCCTACAGACGACGTTAAACTGATGATGCACAAAATAGTCTCATACAAAATCAACAGTCGAGTGTGTGATAAGGTGTAATTAATGGACTATAAATTAAGTAATCAATGGAAGCAATGTAAATATTGAGTCAACACACAAATATATAGTGGTTTAGTTCGGATGACCTACTGCACTTTGAAAAACTACAATAGTGGCCAGGGGCTTTTTATTGATCAAGTAAGGTAAACAAGTGAGAGGGCAATGGTTAACTCTGGGAGAGATACAATAGCCAGGAGAGAAAAAAGTGTGTGTGTGTAGAGAAGTATAGAGGTAGAGCTCAATGTGTCCTCTTATATAAAGAGGACTTACAATTTATTGGCTTAGAGCCTTGGTTGAGGAGGTGATGTGAGGGTGAAGGTACTAGATCTTCGTAGAGGATAGCTACAAAAGGTAAGTACAATTAAGGTAGTATTGGTCCTCGAGGGTGTGTATCTCTATGATTCCTCCCTACGTGCTCTAATTCTTCTTGGATTCTTCGAACCTTGGGTTGGGTCGAATTCCCAAACTAGGCTTGACTTGCCTTTTAGTTGATTTGGACTTGCTGGATGTACTGGGCCCGACCTTGTTAGATTTGAGCTCGTCAATAGGCACTAATTTCTTTCTTGTTACCATCTCTAAAGTATATTCAACGACATTTGGTGATCAAGGTGTATTAATCAAGTGAGGCATGGGTGAAGAAAACCTCTTCTTTCTCGATAAACACCTATTCATGTGTAACAATTGATGACACACAAAATAAACTTATTCACAATCAAAAATCGAGTGAATGATGTAGGAGAATTAATAAAACAATCAATGACAAAAAAGCTAAATATATGGTCAACACACAGATGTATAGTAGTTCTGTCAGGGCGGCTTACTCTATTCTTGGAAACGACAACGGTGGCTACAGAACCATTATTAATAAAGCAAGGAGAGAGTGTGAGAGCAAAAGTTAGCTCTGGGAGAGGTATGGTAACTAGGAGAGAGAAATAACTATGTGAGGGGTGTAGATAGATCTAGAGATGCCCCTCTCAAAAGAGAGAACTTACAATTTATAGGCATAGAGCCTTAATTGAGGTGGTGACTTAAGGGTAATTAAAGATTGCCTTGATCTTCCAGATTGGCTATCCCGATGATTCCTCCCCACGTACTCTAATCTTCTTGGACTCTTTGAGACTTAGATTGGGTTGAATCCACGAGCTGGGGTTGATGGTTCCTTTAAGCTAATCTAGGCTCATTTAATTTATTGGACTTAACCTAGTTAAATCTGGGCTCATCAACAATTTATAATAGCAAATCATCTCTCTTCTCTTAAATATTTGTTTGATATGTTAGATGAATATGCTCCATAGGCTTCCATGTTGCATATCATCTCTTAATTCTGGGGCATTACCTGTCTTTATAGAGAACAAATATTTTTTGTACGTTGGTCTTGCTCAATAGGAGTCAAGTTGTACATTAATCCTCTTGGGTCTGTTTATCACAATAACCTCTTGAGTCAGATATATTCTTGATAGAGTTCGGATAAGTTTTGCTTGTATCATATTTCTAACCATCTTTAGTTACTTCACCATATCAAACAATTGGCCTTCTTGGATGTAATCCAAACTTGGTTAAATTCTCACCTCTTTTAGGTTACTGAAAGTAGTTAAGCTTTGTTAATTTAAGTTGTTGTTGAATAAGTCATATGATGACTATTAGCGTGCAAGTTATTACATATAAGTCAGCAAGTTACTATTTTGTAGGACATAGTTGGAGTAAAAGTAGGAATTTTTTTTTACTAATTGGTCTATTTAAGAATCATGTAATCTGAAAGTTGGTTGCAATTCATAATTTTTCAGCATCAAATAGAGTTATATTTTCTCCTCTACTTTTTTAGCCTATCATTTCCTTTTCTCCATTTCTTGTTTTCCTACAGACTGGTATCAGAGCAAGGTTAAGAGCTGGAAGTGAGCAGCAGAGTTCCAACCTAGCAGTGATTGCAAAATGTTTATGGAAAGGTCTAAGTGAATATTGTGTCATGGAAAATGAAGACACTATTTACATCTCATGATTTATGGGACTTAGTAGAGAATGGGTATGAAGATTTTGCTGAACAGGAAAGATTAAAACTGCTCAGAGGAACAAATGGAGAGAGAAACATAAGAAGGTTGCAAAAGCCTTGTTCATGATCCAACAAGGCTTGGATGACACCGTATTTCCAAGAATCATGGTTGCTACTACATCACAGGAAGCATGGGATTTGCTTCAAGAGGAACATCGAGGTACGCTGTAGGTAATTACAGCTAAGCTCCAAACTCTTCGCCGTGAATTTGAGAATTTGTCTATGAAAATTTTTGAAACTGTTTAGGATATTTTCTCAAGAGTAACTTCAATTGTTAATCAAAATAGATCCTATGGAGAGGAATTATTTGATCAAAAAGTTTTTGAAAAGGTATTTCGAAGTCTTACTCCAAAGTATGATCATGTTGCAGCAGCTATAAAGGAATCTAAGGAGCTAACCACTTATTCTTTAAATGAATTAATGGGTTCTCTTCAAGCACATGAACAGAGGTTACAGGGGGTTACAGAAAACACGACGGAGCAGGTGTTTCAGTCTACAGTTGGCAACAAAAAAGGTTTAGAAGTTTTTGGAAGAGGATATGGTGCAAGGGGCTATGGTTGTGCAAGTTCATCAAGAGGAAAAGGAAGAAGTCAAGGTAATCAGAGTAATTCTGATGAAGGTAACAATCAGTTCCCTTCTTTTTCATGCTCAACTTGAAAGAAAACCAACCATGTTGATGGGGATTGTTGGTATAAGGATAGAGATAAAGAACTCCCACAATGTTTCATTGCAAAAACTATGGCCACATTGAAAAATATTGCCGCAAAAAGGCTAAGGAGCAAGCAAATTTTCATGAATAAGAACAAGAAACTGAAGATAAGTTGTTTCTTTCATGTCTTGCTGAAATAAATGATGAAATTTAGTATTTAGATAGTGGTTGTAGCAATCACATGAACGGGAATAAAAAATACTTTGTGGATCTTGATGAATCTGTCAAACCACAAAGAAGAATGATTGATAATAACCAAGTCAAGGTTCATGGACTTGGTACTATTGATGTTGATACAAAGAAAGGAAGAAAGCTCATTTATGATGTTATATATGCTCCTGGGTTGGCCCAAAATTTGCTAAGTTTGGGTCAATTGATGAGAATGGGCTATTATGCCATATTTGATAGTGATAAGTGTATGGTTTATGAGAAGAAAAGCATGAAGTTGATATTCTCTGTTCATATGACATAAAATTAAATGTTTCCTCTTTCATTTTCAAAGCTTCCATTTAATGCATTTAGTGCATGCAATGAATAATCTATGTTATGGCATAGGCAATATGGTCATTGTAATTTTGGTGGCTTAGATCTATTGCATAAGATGAACATGAAAGTTCGTTTCCCAACTGTGAAATCTGATGGAAAAATGTGTGAAGCTTGTGTTTTTGGGAAACATCACCTTGAACAATTTTTGGTAAAGCTTGGAGGGCGAATACATCCTCAATGCTTGTGCATGTTGATCTTTGTAGTCCAATGGAAACAATATCCTTGAATGGGAACAAGTATTTTATCATATTTGTTGATGACTATAGTAGAAGAACATGGATTTATTTCTTGAAAGAAAAATTTGAATCCTTCTCTACATTCAAGAAGTTTAAGTCTCTTGTCGAAAAATAAAGTGGTCATTCTATTATTACATTGCATACTGATCATGGAGGTGAGTTTACTTCTCTAGATTTCAACAAGTTTTGTAGTGATATGGGTATCCAAAGGCAGTTGACAGCAAGTTACACTTCCCAACAAAATGGAGTGGTCAAGCACAAAAACAGAACCATAGTTGAAGTGGCAAGAAGTATGCTAAAAGACAAGGATCTTTCAAATAGCTATTGGGCTAAAGCAGTGTCAACAACTGTTTATTTGATCAATCGGTTTCCTACAAGGGCGATGCAAGAAAGAACCCCATATGAAGCTTGGAGAGGAAAGAAACCTAATGTAAGTCATTTAAGGATTTTTGGTTCTATAGCTTATGCATTTGTGCCATAAGAGAAAAAAACATAAGCTAAATCACAAAAGTACAAAGTGCATTTTCATTAGCTATAGTGAATAGACTAAAGGATACCATTTTTATGATCCTGTTTCTGAAAAATTGATTATAAGTCGAGATGTTATATTTAATGAGACTGAAGCTTGGAATTGGAAACATGAAGAAAAAGTTTCTCTTGAACTGGCTGCTCATATGATTCCTCCACCTAATTTGAGTGAGTCATCAAGCCCATGTCGTGATTTAACCTCTCGAAAGGTAATACATCTTGCTAATATCTATGATTCATGTGAGTTTGCTAGTTTTGCTACGAAACCAACTTGTTTTGAAGAAGCAATGACAAATAAAGGAAGGTGTAGTGCAATGAATGATGAGATTGAAGCAATTGAGAAGAATAACAAGTGGAAGTTGGTAGATCTACCTATTAGGAAGGAAGCTATTGGACTCAAATGGATCTACAAGTTAAAGTTTAATTCTGATGGATCTTTACAAAGGCACAGAGCATGACTAGTTGCTAGGGGATGTGCACAACAACCAAGTATTGATTTCTTTGAAACTTTTGCAGCGGTTTCTAAGATTGACACTATTAGGACTATTTTGGCTGTAGCGGCACAAAGGAATTGACAAGTTTTCCAATTGGATATTAAATATGATTTTCTTAATGGAGAACTTGAGGAGGAGGTGTATGCGGAGCAGCCACAAGGTTATGAAATTGAGGGAAAAGAGCACAAGGTGTATGAGTTAAAGGAGGCACCACATTTTCCAGAAAATGGTTTCTATAAAAGTGTAAGTGAACCTACTCTTTATGTGAAAACTCATGTCAATGATGACTTGTTAATTGTGTGCTTATACGTTGATGATATGATATATACTTGTAACTCTACAAGGATGATCAGGGAATTTAAGGATAAGATGATACATAATTTTGAAATGACAGATTTGGGTCTTTTGCATTATCTTCTTCGAATTCAAGTGATTCAAGATTCAAATGGGATTTTTGTAAGTAAGAAAAAATATGCTTTGGATTTTTTAAAGAAATTTGGTATGTCAAATTGTACACCTGCAAAGACTCTTATGAATGTGAATGAGAAGCTTGTTGTGGTAGATGGTACTGGAACTACTGATGAGAGGTCCTTTAGAAGTATTGTGGGAGGATTGCTTTATCTCTAACACACAAGGCTTGATATTATGTTTTTTATGAGCATCTCTCCAGGTTTATGCAAAATCCAAGCAAGCATCATCTTGGGGCGGCAAATAGGATCATGAGATACATACATGGCACTCTTGATTATGGGATCTAGTATACATAAGTCACTAACTTTAAACTTGTAAAATTTTTGATTGTGATTGGGCAAGTTGTATCAATGACAGAAAAAGCACTATAGGCTATGTATTTAGTCTTGGTTTGGAGTGATATCATGGACATCAAAGAATCAGCTCACTACAACACTTTCAAGCACTGAAGTTGAGTACATTACAACCACAACAACAACTTGTCAAGCAATATGGCTAAGGAGAATCTTGTGTGATTTGAAAGAGAAGCAAGAGGAGGCCACACAGATGTTTTGTGATAACAAGTCAACCATTGCAATTTCAAAAAAAATCCGGTACATCAAGGAAGGACGAAGCATGTCAAAATTTGGCATCATTTCATTCGTGAAGTCGTGGCAACAAAACAAGTGCAGTTGGAACATTGCAACACTGAAGAACAAATGGCTGATATTTTCATAAAAGCATTGTCTGATGAAAAGTTCAAGAAGTTTCACGACATGATGGGAGTGAAGCCACAAGTTTGAATTAAGTGGGTGTTTGTTGGATGTAATCCAAACTTGGTTAAATTCTAAAGTCTTTTAGGTTGTTGAAAGTAGTTAGACTTTGTCAATTTAAGTTCTTGTTGAATAAGTCATATGCTGACTATTAGTGTGCAAGTTGTTATCTATAAGTTAGAAAGTTACTATTTTGTAGGACATAGTTGGAGTAAAAGTACGAAAATTTGTTTACTAATTGGTCTATTTAAGAATCATGTAATCTGGAAGTTGGTTGCAACTTAGAATTTTTCAGCAAAAAATAAAATTATTTTTTCTCCTCTATTTTTTTAGTCTATCATTTCCTTTTATCTGTTTCTTGTTTTCCTACAAGCGTCGGATCTCTTTCTCCATTTGATTGATTTCATTGGCCATAAAGCTATTCGAATCTGGACCATAACAACGTGGCTTTGGCAAATCTATCACCAAATTCTTACCCCATGATCCAAATGTTGGTCAGCATAGGCTCTGTTTTGAGAAGGCTCAAGTAGATAACAACACCAGAAAATAATAAGAATTATCCTTGCTGTAATTGTCACATAGGCCAAAGGAAAAACTTTTGAACTAGAGCTATTGTAAAGTTCATTAAAAAAATGTTGAATGATCACGACAAGTGATTTTCATAGACATTTAGAATGAACAATAGTCCACCCGGGAATAGCCTCTCCTTTAAGGCTTGTTCTTAGCCCAATGTCCATCACGCATAGTGGCACACTACGCTTAAAGTAAATATTTTCCTCTTGGTTCTTATGCTAGTTTTATCTCATGCTTTCTGGAAAAAATCGATGCTTACTCCTAATGGGGTCATCTGTAGCTGAATTTTTAGTCCTTGTCAGTTTTTGTATAGAATTGATCTTCGCTTCCGTAGGCCCTGCCTACTAGGAATCAAGTGGCACACTTTGATTCCTCTTTTAATCACTTCACTTAATTCTTAATGGTTGACACCTGGGTCCGTTCAACTGGTTGGCTCTCTTGGGTCTTTTGATCCTCTTTGGTCTCTTTGCAAAAATCATCTAGGTGTTTCATATATGTTAATGACTTTTTATTACAGTCATACTTGTATGCTGCTCAATTTATCAAGTCTTCACTAAAGCTTTTTTTTACATCCATAAAAATGGGTTTCTCTATTTGAGAATTCCTTCATAAATATATTCAATTATGGACTGACAATCAAATTTTTCATTCAAATAGATAGACATTAGCCCATTAATGACAGAGAATCGATCTCTACTTATGTAGGACTTGCTTACTACGAATCAAGTGACACTAATCCCTTTCATTCCTTATTTCAGGGTCCTAATTAGGAATTGAATGGTACACTCTAATTTATCACAAATACATATCATTTAATTCTTATTAGTTGACCTTTCAAGTCGAATATCAATAAATTGACCCTATAGAAATATGGAAGTTCTAGCAAAGACTCACATTGTAAAAACCCGGGTAAATTTAAACTTTTGAAAATAAAGGGCAAAATAGTAAATTGCCATCAAAGTTCGGGTTGTAAACCTAAAATTTTTTAGAGCTCAAATGACGAAACGGATCTCACTGTTGAATTCGTCTCACGAAATCTAGTTACCCTGTCAAATTTCATCGAATTCTAAGATAGTCGATTTTTTTGCGTTTTACGAGGCAGTCGAATTTCGGGAGACCCAGGTACGAAATTTTAAATAAAATTATAATTTTTGGAGAATAAATGAATGAGAGTTAAAATAAAAATATTTTAAAACTTGAATCGGGATAAAATTTAATCGTTTCGAGATGAAA
Organism: Ilex asprella; assembly: GCA_023539305.1. Classification (NCBI taxonomy): domain Eukaryota; kingdom Viridiplantae; phylum Streptophyta; class Magnoliopsida; order Aquifoliales; family Aquifoliaceae; genus Ilex; species Ilex asprella. Next base: position 25,554,275 of record CM042192.1, read on the forward strand.
ACGGACCAGAAATTAAGATGGTCGGGTGGCGCGTTGTGGGCCAAGTATTGAAAAATATAAATAGGGCAAAAATATGATTTTTTCCATTCTTGCTCAACCATTACTCAGCCGATAGAGAGGAGAGGTAAGCTCAAGGGTTTCTCCAACTTCTCTCTACGATCTACGGAGTTAGGGTGCTCAAATCCATTCGGGCCAAGAACAAAAGTTGTTCTCCTCGCCGAGGGCTACAAAACCATACCAAGGAGGTCTGGTTTTGGGCAAAATTCGAAGGACGAGATTTTGGGAGAGTGAGGATTCTAGCTTGTCTTGGGTTCTGGGGGCTTCTCAATGTTATTCTACACTTCAAGAGGTAGGGTTCCTTCCTACTTAGGTTTATTTTTCAAACTAGGGTGTTTTATGGAATGGGTATGTTGATAGACATATGTATCAATTACCTATGGTTGTGAAATTGATTCAATGAGTATGAAAATGAGAATAGAAATTGATTACAATAAATTCCTATTTTGGAATTGAAATGTGGTAATTTATTTGAGAAATTCCAGGGAAATTAGTGTTATATGGGCATGCTATATGTTTAAATTATGCCTTGGTGAATGAAGTGTGTTATTGACATATATTATGTTATAACATGCTTGTGATTGGTTGATAGATATGCATATCACTTGCCTATTAAAGAGATTTTTGGTGAAATGGGTATTGAATTTGGAAAGAATAAATTCTATCTTGAAATGAGTATGTAGAAATTGCCTCATGAAATTTCATGACTTATGTGAATTGTGGGCATATTATATGTTTACATAATGTCTTGAGAAATTAAGTGTGTATTGCTTGATATGTGATAGCATGCTTGGGTTTGGATTTGAGTTGAAATGTTAATATGTGCATGTTTACATATCGACATTGTGATAATTATGGAAATTTTATGCTTTGATATAATTTGTCATGGGTTGTATGAAATGTGTTGGATATAGTTCATATGACATACATAGCATATTGAGCATTGTAGTAGAGTTGCAATGAGACATTACATTGCATATGCACGGGAACATCGCATTAATTGGGTGGTTGTGCATGGATATAGTCAACACCACATGAGTGGATGACGGGTGGGCTCGAGTAAGCTAAGTCAATGGCTTGGCCGAGTCGCATGGTTTGCATGATAAAGAGGGTTAGAGTTTGCAAGAAGGGATAGAAGATCCCTCGGGTGCAAGGCCCGGTGATTTGGATACTCACTTCCATTGGTACAAGTCCATAAAGTGTGTTGGTGTATGCAGAACCATCGGTGGAAGTCCATAAATTCCGTGTCAGTTAGGTGTCATTGGTGTAAGTCCATAAATACCCACCCCACAAAAGACCCTGGAATAGAAGATGTCATTTGATGTGTAACATAAATGACAGACTCACCCACATTGGCTTGGATTGACCTTCATGAGCGAGTCTTGCCTCATTTCATGATGTGTTGGGGTGCTGGGATTGGCTTGGGTTAGATTGCATGGGTGAGTCTCATCTCATTTCATGACATGACATGATAAATTCTAACATGGGATGTGTAGTCTTGATTGGAATGTTATGAGTTGTTAAATGTTGCATGTGAACATTTCATATGTATTTAGGTTGGGGAGTAGCCTCTGTAGGAAATATTCTACTGAGCGTGGCTCACCCTTTATGGGACAAACATTTCAGGTGCGGGGTTTACACCGGCGGACGGCTACCATTTCGAGCCCCAAGGATGAAGAAAGCCGACTTGTGGCTTTTGTGGTTTATCTTGTAAAATTATTGTGTAAATTCCATTTTTATGTATAAATTCATGGAATTGACTGTAACGTAACTTGAACAAGCAATGTTTGGTATGGAAAACCTTATTAAACATGTATTGGGTGGTTGTGGAAAGATTTGGAATGGATTGGGGACGAAAAACAAGAGAAACAAGCAAAAACTGGACAAACAGTACTGGTATAGTGTACCGATAAGTTTTGGTCCAGAAGGTTCGCCGTACCAGTACTGCATACCAGTACTGTCTCCAAATTTCTGAAATTTTAACACTCTTTTCCTATGCTTCCGGACTTTGGTTTCTTTGGTTCAAATGATACAAATGGACCCTAAATGAGCTATGTTGAGGCATATTGGACCTCAGATAAATTAAATGATTAAAGGAAAACGGATTACATTCGTGGGTTAAAATCCTGATTAAGGGGATTCATTTGACATGAGGTCTGAAATTGCGACAAGCAAGGTTATTTCCGTGGGTTGAAGGTTGGTCATGATTAGTAAAGGACTCCCGGATTTTGGGGTGTCACACACATAAATCAAATTCCTAGTCTATTCCAAATTAAAGGCATCAATATAGGAATACTCGTGTCCTAACAGTTAGCAACTGATCAAGCATTGATTTGAATTCTTTCTATTAATGTATTTCGTCCCATGTGTCCAGCTGTATCGTTTATACAGTACCAGCTATATAGACTATTGAAACTATATAAAGTGTTTACAAATATTAATAACAATGAGAGCTTTACTCCATTACTCTGTGCATCTTTATTAATTACTACTACTGCTACTCTATTTGACCCCTCGAGTCGGTTCAAGTATTTGACCCTCTTGGGTCTCTTTGTTATGTCATCAAGATAATTCTACTATGTTTAAGACATTATATATCATAATTTAAGCCAATCATGCAGATCACACGTTACTAGGTCTCGTATCATAGGTATCATAATTTAAACCAATCACGCAAATCACACATATCATAGGTATATTAACCTTGAAAGTTTCTTTGGTATTCAAGACAACTCATAATGTATCAGACTTGTGTCAATTTGTGTTGGTCACATAGGGCCCAAATAAATGGCAGCATACCATGTTCAAAAGACCAATTCCATGGAAACAAGATATCACAACCAGTATTTCATGCTTCTTCAACGCGAAGATGAATAATCCTTCTTACAACATGCTAGGTAGAAGTACAAAAATACGATGACGAACATTCCACGCACAGATGCATGTTCACACAAGAACAAATCAAAGACTTGCACCGTTTAGACAATCCCATGAATAGCTCTTCCGCGCTATGTTTGGGCTCTCGATTGTGGAACACACAGATTTATCATTGACGATCATTACAATCATAGAACACGATTGCCCGAGTACTCATATATTTGCAATTCAAGGAAACTTGATCATCATTTCTCAGACTGCGCCAATATTTGTTCGTTCCGTAGGTCAAAGATGATCTTAAGTACTCATTCCAAACAAATCTCTTGGATTAGCCAACACTTGTTTTCTTGCATTTTCCTTAAGAACACAAAACACCAAAAACTCAACCTCAAAGATTTTACACTTTCTCTTTTTGAAAAAATCACCTTCACACACTTGAACTTTCCTTCCCTGAGGAGACGACCTTGGAATACTTTTCCAAGTAAAATACTGACATTCAAAAGACTCCTTGCGATAGGGGAGCACTTTTATTCACATTTCACACATTTTGTTCATTCCATTTCATACCACCATTCCGTTGCCCTTTCTCTTGCATGAATCCGAGTGAGAGTGACACTCACCCACACACATAAGTCATATACATATTCGAGGGTTCATGTTAGGAGCTTAGGAAATAACAACGAATTTCATCAATCTATCGCATTGGGTTCATTTATGAGTAAACATTGACCACACAGGATCTATTTATCCATACTCATATCAAAACACATGTAAGGTTATATTAAAAATAGTCCATAGATTACATGCCCAAAACATAGTTTTAATAAAAGTTTTACAAAAACCAAGGTTAAAGGCCACAAGTCAGCATCTCTTCACCCTTGAGGCTACAAATGAGAGCCATCCACCGGTGTATATCCTGTACCTTAAATGTTTTCCCGTATAGGGTGGGCTACGCTCAAAAGAATATCTCTTATAGAGGCTACTTCCCACCCTAGATGCATACGAAATGTGAACATGCAACAATCAACGCACAACAACCAATTCCATACAAGAAATGTCATTCAATGTTGGTATTCTACCATGTAATGCCATGAATTGAGATGAAACTCACTCATGCAACTTTAACCTAAGTCATTACTGATTCCCACAACACAATGCAATGCACATGTGCAATGAATCCGTCAATTGACGAAAATACATCTAATGATCGTTCGAAATAAAAGTTATGTATTTATAAAACCAAATCATTGTTGGATGTTACCCATTGAATGGGTATTTTTATAAAAAAAAAAATCTTGTGTCTTTATTGGGCAACAGATTTTAGATTCACACCATCGACTCCGTACGCCTTTTCACACTTTTTGGACATGCACCGTCGGAGTATATGAACCAAGTAGCCAGATCTTGCACCCGAGGGAGAATCTAGCCCTTCTTGCTATACCTGACACAAGTTTTTCATACAACTATGCGACTTAAAGAGGATCTTCGATCCAACCTTCCATAGACCACATATCAACCACCAAGTATGGTGTTTGATCAACCATGCACTCACAAACCCACCCTCATGACTCATGGTCATGAATGTGATGTCAATATCATGTCCAATATGAATTAATGCCAAATGAGCAATTCAACAACATGTCCACATGTTCTATGAAAATTTTTATCTTATGCAGATAACTGCCAAACTTTGTCACAGTGTCAACATATTATAAGCACATATCAACAATTCATTCCCATTGTAATTCATATCTTAAATATATTATTTCTCTTTACCACATCATTCAAGCATGTTATCTGAAATCTTATGCAATTAACACACTTTATTTCATATAGGCATTTTATTAAATAACTTCAGGGCACCAAATCATGTAATCACATAACATGCCTAAATTTATCACATAACTCTAAAAAAATGAGAATATATGATTTTTACATACGCAATTACCAAAACATCCTAGAAATCAAAAATTAGCAATTTCTAACTACCAATTCTCACTGTAATTGAGCCTACCTATTTTCGTTAAACCAACTCTAATAGGTAAGTGTTAAAAACACTCAAAAAAGTCCACCCATTTTCTATGGACACCATAAGATGTAAATAAACCAAAGTAGCAAGGAACCCTCCCTCATGGAACGTAAAACGAAGGATAGAACCTTCAAGTACACCAACCTCCAAGCACAAATTTCCCAAAATTTTCTCTTTGGATCTTCGGTGAAATCCTTCATTCTTGGTGTGTTTGCGTAGCCCTCAACGAGGAGATCAACTTTGATTCTTGGTTCAAAGAATTCCGACCGGCGGAACTCCGTAGATCTGAGAAACAAGCCTTGAAATCTCACTTTTTTTTCTTTTTATCTTCTCTCTTCCTCATATATTTACACACTAGTTTATGGCTGAGAATTCTGTCCGAAATCAGATATTTGTTGATATTTATAATCCTT
>CM042192.1:25574531-25593740 GCA_023539305.1 Ilex asprella
TTATGTGAATTATATACATGGTAAAATGTGTATGAAAAATGGATACACTAGGGTGAGAAGACATAACTTTGGGGGTGAAAAATGGTGAACGAGATAGTTCAGGGGTTTAAATGTCTGCCAGTATGAAACACACGTTCTACTAGGGAGACAATGAGAAAATTCTCAAAGTTTTCACTTGATCCCTAGTTCGGGATACTAAGTTAGTGTGTTGTTGCCATTTGACATGTGTGTAGATGACAAGTAGTGGAAGGGGACGCCAAGGCGGTGGTCGGAACAATAATCAACCACCACCGTCTTTTGAGTAACAAGCATTTGACGAAACTATGGGCATGATGGGAGCTACCGTTGCACAGACTAGCGCCAATGCAAGTCACGGAGGTGCAAGTAACCTCCAACACTTCAAGGCACACAAGCCTCTATTTTTTAAGGGAGGGGCGAATCTGATGGTGGCCGCCCATTAGTTACGACAAGTTAATGAGATCTTAAAGGCTATAGAGATCACCTTAGATGCCACCAAGATAAGACTAGATGCATTCCAGCTAGAAGAAGAAGCCCAAGTATGGTGGGATTTGGTGACGGATTCCAAGAACTTGGAGACCATGACATGGGGAGAGTTCCAGGAGCTCTTCATGGGCAAGTACTTCACTGTGACCATTCGACATGCGAAGGCCTGAGAATTATTAGAATTGAAGCAAGGTGCCATGACAGTGATGGAATACGTGGCTAAGTTCACAGAGCTAGCCCGTTTTTTTTAAAGTACGAAAATTTGAGGATGGTCTGAAGTTATCCATCCGGGGAAAGATTGTCAGCCTCCTCCTGCAAGATTTGGATGAAGACGCACGAAGCATCCAGGAGGCGGGTGCTAAGGACAAGAAGAAGGAGGGCCAGTCCTCTTCTTCTAGCTCGAGGAAGAAGCAGAAGACTTCTAACTCACAAGGGTCACAGGGACAGGGCCGCGGTCATCAGGGTCAAGGCCAAGGTCAATCCTTCCAAGGTGGGGGAAGCTTTAGGACTACCTACCAGGCAGGCCAGAAGACTTGTTTTCATTGCCATCAGCTGGATCACATGAAGCGGGATTGCCCTCAGAGGCAAGGATCCTAGGATTTTGGGACATCTCAGTCCCAATATTCAATAGGGCAACCACATACACCCTATATTCCTCCCTACCCCGTCACGGGTCAGGGAAGTCAGTATCAGTTTCAGGGTACTACTCAAACCCCTATCACTATTTGAGCAAGGACTCCGCAGTCAAGCTTGATGGGCCAGGGCATAGGTCGAGGCCAAGGGCAAGGAATGTAGGCCGAAACTTCGGGGACCTAGGGGCTTGTCTATGCCATGGTGCCACAAACTGAACCGACGGATCAGTCGATGATACAAGGTACATTTCTACTCTCACGCTTATGGGCTAGGGTGTTATTTGACTCTGGAGTATCACATTCATTTATTTCTGCATCATGTGTAAAAGATTTAGGCTTAGAGGTTGAAACATTAGAAGAGCCGTTGCATGTAAGTTCTCCACTAGGAGCTAGGGTGAGGGTTGATCAAATATGTTGGGGGTGTGAGTTAGAGATCTCTGGGGTGCTACTCACCGTAGACCTTAGGGTCATGGACATATCGGAGTTTGATGTCATCCTTGGGATAGATTGGTACGCGGCACATCGGGTCGTCATTGATTGTGACCGGAAAAGAGTCACTGCTTATACGCCTGAAGGTGTTTGTTTCAAGTTTTAGGGGAAAAAGCATGACGCTTTGCCCCAAGCCGTGTATAACACTTGATGACACGGGCAGTTGATGGGTTGGCTTGCGAGCCTTACTCTAGAGGACGAGGTGAGACAGGAGTTGGGCCTACCTCGGGTTGTTTGTGAGTATGCGGATGTTTTATTGAACGAGCTACTGGGATTACCTCCCCATAGAGATGTGGATTTTAGCATTGAGTTTCATCCCGGCACTTCGTTTATTTTTATGACTCCGCATAGAATGGCAGCAGCTGAGTTGCAAGAACTCAAGGTTCAATTATAAGAATTGTTGGACAAAGGTTTTATTAGGTCGAGCACTTCGTCATGGGGCGCTCTGGTATTGTTTGACAAGAAGAAAGACAAGACTCTTCGGCTATGTATAGACTACCGACTATTAAACTGGGTAACTATCAAGAATAGGTACCATTTGCCGAGGATTGATGATTTGTTTGATCAACTGAAGGGAGCACGGGTCAACTCTAAGATAGATCTCCGCACGGACTACCATCAGTTGAGGATTAGGGAGGCGGACATCCCTAAGACGGCATTCAAAATGCAGTATGGGCATTTCGAATTCACGAAGATGTCATTTAGGTTGACGAATGCCCCGGCGACATTCATGGATCTAATGCATAGGGTGTTCCAACCCTATTTAGATCAATTCGTCGTGGTGTTTGTTGACAACATCCTGATCTATTCCAAGTCTGAGTAGGAGCATGAGGGTCACATGAGGATTGTTCTCCAGACCTTGAGAGATCATCAGTTGTACGCCAAGTTCAGAAAGTGTGAATTCTGGCTGACTGAGGTGAAATTTCTGGAACATGTAGTGTCGGCTTCGGGTGTATCCATGGACCCAGAAAAGATCGAGGTAGTTATGAATTGGGAGAGGTCGAAGTCAGTCTTCGAGATACGTAGTTTCTTGGGATTGGTAGGGTACTATCGGAGGTTCTTTGAGGACTTCTCTCGACTGGCTAAACCTATGACGAGATTGACCCGGAAGGAGGTCAAGTTTGAGTGGAATGATTCTAGTGAGAAGGCATTCCAGGTTTTAAAGAGGAGGTTGACTTCAGCACTTATTTTGATAGTCCCGAAGAGGGACACATGTATAAAGTGTACTATGATGCCTCCAAAGACGGACTCGGTTGTGTTTTGATGCAGTCCGGGAGGGTGATGGCTTATGGTTCTCGACAGTTAAAGAACCACGAGCAGAACTACCCCACGCACTATATGGAGTTGGCAGCCATTGTCATTAGCTTGAAGGCTTGGCGCCACTATTTTTATGATGAGAAGTTTGATGTGTTTTTGGACCACAAAAGTCTGAAATATATCTTTACACAACGGGACCTCAACATGAGGCAACATAGGTGGATGGAGTACTTGGAAGAATACGACTTCACTTTACATTACCATCCCAGTAAGGCAAATGTTGTGGTAGTTGCACTCAGCCAAAATTCACGGGGAGTCTTCGCTAGTGTGGCTTCTAGGGAGTGGCTTATGCTCGAGGTTGTGGGGCAATTCGGGCTACATTATATGGGTCAGGCTCAGGGTAATTTGGGGAGTTTGGTAGCTATGCCTTCCCTACTGAGCATGGTAATTGAGTCCTAGAGTCAAGACACGAAGCTATTTTCCATCCGGGGCCATGTACAGGCAGGTACAGGTGACGAGGGTTGGGCCATTCATTCGGATGGTAGTCTTCGGTATCGAGGAAGGGTTGTGGTTCCTCAGTTGATGGGTTTGAGAGAGCAGATCCTTAGGGAGTTTTATTGCTCCCGTTTTATAATTCATCTAGGTGGTACGAAGATGTACCATGATCTTCGTCGCCAGTATTATTGGAGTGGGATGAAGAAGCACGTTGGAGACATTGTCAGTGGATGTCTCACATGTCAACAAGTCAAGGCTAAACACCAGAGACCAGCAGGGTTACTACAGCTATTGGAGGTAACTAAGTGGAAGTGGAAGCATATCACGATGAATTTTGTGACCCACTTGCCACGGACATCGCGGCGGCATGACGCGGTGTGGGTGATAGTGGACCAGCTTACCAAGTCAGCACACTTTTTGGCGGCGCGGATGACCTTCAGATTGGAAGAATTCTGCAAGCTGTATATACGGGAGAAAGTCCGGCTGCATGGAGTGCCCGTATCTATAGTGTCGGATCGGGACCCCAAGTTTACGGCTCACTTTTGGGAGAGTTTCCAGCGAGCCATAGGGACGTAGTTGACGATGAGTAGAACTTTTCATCCCCAGATGGACGGTCAGTCTGAGAGGACCATCCAAATTTTAGAGGAAATGTTGCGGGCATACATCCTAGATCTTAAGGGTAGCTGGGAAGAGCATTTACCCTCAGTGGAGTTCACCTACAACAATTGTTATCAAGCGAGCATACAGATGACACCCTATGAGGCACTATATGGGAGGTCTTGTCGTTCTCCGGTTTGTGGGACAGAGGTTGGAGAGAGACCCTCTACGGGTCCAAATTTAATTAGGGACACTTCAACGAAGGTACACCTAATAAGGAAACGTCTTCTTACGGCTCAAAGCTGACAGAAGAGCTACGCCGACAGACGGCGACGACCTCTGAAATTTGAGGTGGGAGATTACGTCTTCTTAAAGGTGACACCTAAGAGAGGAGTGGTCAAATTCAGAAAGCAAGGAAAGTTGTGGCTGAGGTACATTAGGCCCTTCGAGGTACTCGAGAGGGTGGGTACAATGGCTTACAGGTTGGCATTACTGATTAGCACAAAATATTGTATGATTCAATCTGCTAATCATTGATTAATTGAGTTTGGCTAAATGTGTTCTTAACTATGGTAATTGATGTTTGCAGGTAAATGATATGTAAAATAGCCTTCTTAAGGTCCCCCAACCCAGTTCAGTGGAATGAGGATGAAAAAGCTAGCATGGAGATAGCTTAAGAGAGAAGAAGAACAGAAAATCAGAAAACCAGTTAAACCGTATCGGTACGCGTACCGGTACGCTGATGCTACTGGTGTTACGCGTTCGCCGTACCGGTACGCTAGACCTACTGGAGTTTGCCGTACCGGTACGCATACCGGTACGCTCCACCTGGCAGACCCAAAATTTTACAGATCTTCTCCAGCTGCTTGTTGGACCCCACCATACTTCATCCTGCCTCTCTCCTGCACGCCCACAACATTATTCATTATGTTCACACCTTCTCTTGGACTTTGGATGCATTGATCATTAATGCCAAGAGAGAGAAGAGGGGTTGCTAGGGGAGGAAGACAGCTCTGCCATGCCCCTGTCCAGCCCACCTTAATTTCTGCTACTATAATGGGAATCACATCAAGGATTAGACAAAGGGTCTTGAGGCACGTTTTTTCTAGGGAGAGGGGCTGGATTGCATTGTATGGAATATAGGGAGAGAAGCTCCAGGCGTAGATGATGATGAATATTAGTTTCTAGAGAGAGAAAGTTATGTTTTTCATGTGTTGTTCATTGCATTGGCTTGTAATCTCTTGTAAGGATCTTTAGAACTTCATTTAATGTCATTAATGCTAGTTTCTTTATGTTGGTTCTTAGTTTAATGCTCTCATTAATGCTTCATCATTAATGTTTCAAGTTCTTCATTTTCCATAGATCTAAAATGGTTTTGCATCTCTTTCATTCCTAGATTATGAGTTATTGCATTTAGTTACTTTAGATCTTCATTTCATTATAATGCACTTCCATTTTATTGTTATTTCCATTTTAAGTATGAGTAACTAACTATCTTAGTTGGCAAAACCAAGGGGAACCTTTTCTTGGGGATATGATTTTAACTCATTTTTATTCCGCTCTTCAAAGATCAATGGTTCGGTTTGACTAGGTTGAAGGTGGATGATTCGGTGAGTCTTTGATAAACCGTAGGCCTAGTCACTGTTTATGCTTAGATACTCACCTGCGTCATCCTCGGCTTCCCACGAATCAATCGTTCATTCATGCTCTATTGTAGGAACGGTTTGAGTTGAGATTGTATATCGAGTGGAGTAACCTCTTGGGATTACCAACACTTGTTTTCTCATTACATTCTCATTAGCACACACTTCACCAAACAACTCTAAAAGACCAAAGATTTTTACTTTCATTTCCACCAAATCACTTCCATCTTGATTTACTTCCTTCCTCATGGATATGACCTTGGAATACTCTTCCAAGTAAAACACGGCCCGTAAAAGTCTCATTGCGATTGGGGAGCATTTTTGTGCATGTACATTCCACATTTACATCATCCCATTTCCTTTCCTCTTTGCCCTTTCTTTTGACACTATCCCATGGGGAAGAAATCCTTCCCTTCGCACATACATTGCATAGTTTGAGGGATAGTATTTAGGGGTTAACGAAGGTGAGGTTTTACCAACAATAAATTACTGCCAAATTTATCAGGTGTTCATGCGGGATTCCGTGTCTCTATGCTCCGGAAGTATACTCCAGATTCGACACATGTAGTGGATTGGAGTGAGTTAATGGTTGATGTGGATGGGACCTTCCAGGAGGGACCGATGCGTATCATGGATAGCCGGGAGCAATTTTTGCGAGGCAAGACTGTGAGGCTAGTGAAGGTGCTAGGGCAGCATCGGGGAGTGGAGGAGGTGACATGGGAGCGTGAGGACATCGTTCGTGTCAATTATCTGTTCTTGCTCGAGGATGGAGATGCAGGTTCATGGTTTTAAGTATAAAGTTACTTGTTTCATGTGCATGTAGTTATGTGTGCATGTGCGCATGAATTTCGGGGACGAAATTCTTTTAAGGGGGTAAGAATGTAAAAACACGGGTAAATTTAAACTTTTATAAATAAAGGGCAAAACGGTAAAATTGTCACCTTGGTTCGGGATGCAAACCTGAAATTTTTTAGAGCAGGGATGACGAAACGGACCTCACCGTTGGATTCGTATTGCGAAATCTAATAACTATGTCAAATTTCATTGAATTCCGAGATAGTTGGGTTTTTTCCTGTTTTATGAGGCAGTCGGGCCTCGGGAGACCCAAATACGAAATTTTTTTGAAAAATATGAGATTTTTGAAATAAATGAAGTCAAGACAAATTAAAAATATTTTGACCTTGAACAGAGCGAAATTTAATCGTTTCAGGACGAAAACGGACCCGAAATTAAAAAGGGTCATGTGGCACGTTGTGGGCCAAGTATTCTAAAAATATAAATAGGGGAAAAATCAGATTTTTTCCCATTATTTCAGCCCATGTTCAGCCGGTAGAAAGAGGGAGAGAGAAGAGAGGGAAAAATATTCAACTTCTTTTTACGATCTATGGAGCTAGAGAGCTCAAATCCGTTCGGGCCAAGAAGAAAAGTTGATCTCCTCGACGAGAGCTACGCATACACACCAAAAAGAAGGGCTTTCACTGAAGGTGGGAAAACCGAATTTTCTTGGAAGAGCTTGGAATTGAGTTGGGTTGATCCCTTGAAGCTTCTACAACTTCTTTCACGCTACTAAAGGTAGGGGATTTCCCTACCTAGATTTATTCACAACCTTAAATGTTGTATGAAAATGGGTAGGTTAATATAGATATATATGACTTGCCTATGGAATTGATTTTGATGAAATGAGTATTGAAATTAGGTGAAATATCTTGTATCTTGAAATGGGTATGTAGAAATTGCCTAATGTAATTTCTTGAATTATGTGAAATGTGGGCATGTTATGTGTTCACATAATGTCTTGATTTTTAGAATTGTGTTATTTCTTGATATGAGATAACATGCTTGGACTTAAGTTTTGGATAAAATGTTGATAAATGCATATTGGTTTATTGACATTTTGAGTTATGAAAATTATATGCTTTTGATATAATTTGTCATGATTTATATAAATTGGGTTTGAAATAGTTCATATGGCACGCATTGTATATTGAACATTATTATAGAGTTGCAATGAGGCATTACATTGCATATGCACGGGAACATTGCATAAAATGGGTGGTTGTGCGTGGAAGTAGTCACCACCACATGAGTGGATGACGAGTGGGCTCGAGTGAGCTAAGTCGATGACTTGGCCAAGTCGCACGGTTTGCATGGTGTTGAGGGTTGGGGTTAGCAAGAAGGGCTAGAAGATCCCTCGGGTGTAAGGCCCGGTGATTTGGATACACACTTCCATTGGTATTAGTCCACAAAGTGTGTCGGTGTACGCGGGACCGTTGGTGGAAGTCCATAAATCTTGTGTCGGTTGGGTGCCATTGGTGTAAGTCCGTAAATACTCACCCCATACAAGACCTTGGATTGATAATGTCATTTGATGTAAAACATAAATGACGAAATTGTACACATGAGAAATTACATGTGTTGGCGAGCTGAGGAGGGCTCGGGATCATGAATGACGCGTGATTGCACATTAGCAATTGCATGTGTCGAAGAGCCGAGAAAGGCTCGAGTTGGCTGCTGAGAGTGAGTCTCATCTTATTCCATAGCGTTGCATTGTAAATTTTTAATATTGATAACATATTCATGCTTGGAATGTGTGCATGGTGAATTGGTTGCATGTGAGCATTTCAGGTGTATTTGGGTTGGGGAGTAGCCTCTATTGAGCTTAGCTCACCCTTTATGGAAAATATTTCAGGTGCGAGGCTCGTGCCGGTGGATGGCTCTCACTTTGGGCCTCATGGATGAAGAAGTCGGAATGTGGCTTTTATTTTGAGTAAATTGTAAAGACATTACAATGAATATTTATTTTGGCATGTAATTAAATGAATTCGAATGCAAATGTTGTAATAGATCTTATATAAACTATGTTGGATGCCCAAATACATGTTAAGTAAGTGTCGGGTTGGTTTTAGTAAGGTTTGAATTGAATTGGAAATAAAAAACATGAGAAACAAGAAAAATCTGGCAAGACCGTACTGGTTCATAACCGGTGCAGTTCAGTACCGGTATAGTGTACCGGTACGTTTTGGTCCTGAGGGTTTGACGTACCGGTACTGCTTACTGGTACTATCTGTAAATTTTTGAAATTTTAATACTTTTTCCCTATGCTTTTGGACTTTGTTTTCTTTGGTTCAAAGGATACAAATGGATTCTAAATGAACTATTTTGAGGCATGTTGGACCTCAGGAGACTCACGCAAACTCAATCATTCCCCACATGGCATATCACAAACCACTTTAGGAACGTCGTATACTGTCTCCCACAACATTGATGAATCCTTCGCAAAAAAGGTAAACCATCTCTCAGCCTCAAACTTACGTGAACATTAATAGTTGCTCTCATAAAAAATAATCCACTACAAGTGTTAGGCAACCATCTCTGTAATGCCCCAAATACCCCCTTGGATGGCATTAGATGCTAATCACCATTCACATCATGAGAGCACTAAATATATCCATCAATAAGAAATTTTTCATTTATCATATATAAAAGTAACAATATCATTCCAAAAGAATAAGCCATACTATGACATTTACCTCTCAAAAGGATTAAACATAACTTAGCAGTGGAATAACAAAAGAAACTAAACTTCACATGATTTCAAATACACTCTCAAATCTAGTATAAAAGAAGCTATGTCTCTACATGTCCACCTCGGGATCTAGATTCCCCTCGGGTGGGGCCTCCCAATACAATTGCTCGTCAACTTCAAGGTTGTCCTCTAACACCAGATCTAAAAAATATTTAACTGTATGGGATGAGCACTAAGCTTTGTAGAAAAATCTTCCCAAACTCAAACAAGGTTTAGAAAAATGTAAAATAGGTCGGTCTCATTTTGCAAATATCATATATCAATTTTGAAAGAAAATAAGGACATTTAAATAGATCTCAAGTATACACAACGGTGATAATTAAATGGAAACAATAAAAAACATTTTTCAACAAGAACCTATTTCCAAATGTTAGGAAGGGCGCCTGTCGTTGCATTTTCCCATACCAATGCACCGGCTCCAACAAAATCCAATCCAGGTTCTCGTATATACATATTAGTTCATCCTCGTGCCATGTACATTGATTGTTTCTTAGGAATCAACCCAACGATTATACCTAGTCCACCCATAACAACCAACAAATCACAATCACTTCGGGAAAAGGCGTCTACCATACCAATGGCAGTGAACGATAGTAGTTGTATACCAACCCTAGTTCAATTGGACTACCTAACTACTTCTCAGAAAAGGTATAACCCTAGTTCGAACTCTAGTGAACGATAGTGGTTGTATTACTAAATGACAATCTACTACAAGTGTTAGGAAACCATCTCACCCCCACTGGGATAGACTAACCTCTAACACTCTATGACATCTCTCGATGGCAATTCAAGTTCATCACAACAACCATAAAAGTGAGCAAACCAAGATATTCTCAATTAACCAAAAATTTCACATCATTACCAAAATCCCCAACTTTCATATGTGTTATACGGTAGAATAATCAAAGAGAATATACAAGAGATTATCATCAATATCATTTTGTTGTACAATATCAAACATTAGAGTTTTGAAATCAAGAACAAAGAAGAAATCAAGGGAAAAATCCATCCCTCATGAAATCTAGGTTTTTGAAGCAAGATAAATGGGTATAAACCCTAACTTCATGTAAAACATGATAATATTTGCAAGGGAACCAAGAAACAAAGAACGCATAGCATATACATACTAATAAGAGTAAAAACATGTATATATATTAGCCCTAGCCTCAATGAAAGAGAATTAGAAGAAATCCTCTATCTTGTGTTCTTGAAAAGCTAGGTTTTGATTTACTCCATGATGCAAATCCCCTCAAATCTTGTGTTTTTCTCTTCCTTTCTTCCTCTCTAGGGTTTTCTAAGGTTAGAAGGGCCGAAATAAATGCTAAGGAGGCATCTCTAGGTATTTATAAGACGAAAATGGACCCAAAATTGTGACATTAAATTGTCAGACATCTTTTGGCGTACCGATACACTGTACCGGTACGTTTAACTCTCTGGACCAAATTATTCCGGAACATAGTACCGATACGATTCTGTACCAGTGCACAGTGCTGCTATGGTGTTGCCCAGTTTTGCCCATTTCCTCCGTTTTTCATTTTCAATCCATTCTAAACCCTTCCAATGTCAACCCAAACTTACACAACATACATTTGCACACCAATCATAGTTGACATAAGTTCTATTGCAAACTATTTCATAAATTCACGAGCTAAAACCAAGTTTTTACTAATATTTACAATATTAGCATTTTCTACGGCTATAACCCATGTGGTTCATTCCTACGCCATTTAATATATTTAAATACTAATCAATCTATCATTACATCACTTTTAAACGTGTGGCGGTTTACAATCTCACCCCCACTGGGGTAGATTAACCTCTAATACTCTATGACAGCTCTCGAAGGTAATTTAAGTCCATCACGCTCAAACCATACAAGAGATGAAACTAAAATATTCTCAACAACCAGAATCTTAGCCAATCACAATTTTCATTAAAAATTCAAGTATTCACAATTCTCAACATACTACAATAATAAAAGAATTAAAATATGCAAGTGATCATATTAAGAAAACCTTCATAATTTGGATATTCAAAATTCTAGGGTTTTTCCAAATATCACAATTTCGTGGAACAAGAACAGGTATTAGATGAAAACAAGATTTAATCAAGAATAAGAATTTAGAATCAAGAATCCATGTATTTTTCACAATAGAACATGTACTTTGGAAAAACTAGAGTTTTGAAAATTCAAGAACAATGTTTATCGGATACAAGATACGTATGTCGTTGAAAACCATATGTTACTCAAAAAAGAATGAAGAAAGAACAATATGTTAATCAAAAGAAACCAAGAATGAATGATTATTTAACATATAATAATCTAGAAGATTTAAAACAGACATAATTATACCCTAAGTCCCATTGAAAGAACTTGAGAAATATCCCCTATCTTGATTTCATAGTTTGTGTGTAAACCTAGCGTGTTTGATCCATTCAACTGTGAGATTCCCCCTTTAATCTTGTGTTTTTCTTTTTCTCTCTTGTTCTCTAAGGTCTCTAGGGTTAAGAACATATTAAATATGGCTAAAGGAACGTCCTTATGGCATTTATAGGGTAGAAAACCCTTAAACTGAGTAGGGACATTTTTAGGGTGGCATCCGGATGGTAAAAATTCATTGTTTTGGATGAAAAATAAGGTTTTAGGGTAGGGAGTAATGTTTGGACAATGCTTGGGAAATCTGAACGGTGTCAACTTTCTGCGTGGACTTACAAAGCAGTTTTCACCTATTTAGAAGTCGATTCAAAAACCTATCGTGCAACATACTTTAGTAGCCCTTGACGTCTAGTTTCAACTATCCAAAAATAAGCGCAATTGGACTTTAGATTAAAATTTTAAGATTAAAATACTAAGTTAGTGGCAAATTCCTTCTTACCCAAATTCTTTCTAAAATGGGCTTTAACTCCGAAATTATTTCTAACTTCTAATATACTCATATTACCTCTACCGGGGTTTCTCGACCTTCTGAATTCAACGGAGGCATTATTTTGACATAAAAATATTTAGAAACTTACCTAAACACCCTTCTCAAGCTTACACACATTCCAAACTAAGTTTGACCCGAAAGTAAATTCCTCTGAAACTCAAACTTCATGATCAATGTTTTAACAACGATTCGAAGTTTCTACAATCCTTTTATTCATTCTAGGATAAATATTAATATGATATTACTCTTATTTAATTGTAATATGAGATCTTACAATCCACCCCCTAAAAGAAAATTTCGTCCTCAAAACGTAATCGTTGAGTTAGTGTAACACCCCAAAATACACCCTGAACGGCATTACATTCTACAACCATTCATATCATGAGAGCACTAATATAATCCATAAAGAAATGAGACTTCATTCCTCATCCATAAATATTTACAACAATATCCAAAAGAATAAGCGAAAACCATGGCTATTACATCAAAAGAATTACATTTACTTAGCAGCAGAATAAACAAAATACTATACCTTACATGATTGTGCATAATTTTTCCTAGTCTAGCACAAAAGTAAACAACACCTCTAGATGTCCCACTTCGAATCTAAGTATCCCTCTAATGAAGCCTCTCCATGGCCCAGCTCGTTAGCACCGAGCTCCTCCTCTGGCACATAATCTGAAAAATGTTCAACTGTAGGGAGTGAACACGAAGCTCTGTAGAAAAATCCTCCCAAACTGTAACAAGGTTTAGAAAAACATATAAAAATCGGTTGGTCACATTTCACAAATATAGTATATAAATTTTGAAGGGAAAAATGGACCTTTCAAGTAGATCTCCAGTTTAAATATAACAATAATAGAATAAAAAATAAATACGATAAACAAGTAATAAACCATTCTACCATAAACGTTTCCAATAAGTTCTCGTGGAATCTCATACTTCCCAAAACTCTTATAGAAACCATTTCTAGTACAATGAAAATACTCCACATTTTCATGTATATTGGTTCATCCACGGTGCTATGTATGTTGATTGTTTCTCATGAGTCTACCCAACGATTATACCTAGTCCACCCAATCACAAGCACAAGCACTTTGGAAAAGGGCGTCTACCATCTCGATGGCATTGACGAATCTATCCCTAGGAAAGGTATACCATCCCTAGTTCGAACTCCAGGCGAACGATAGCGGTTGCATTCCCAAATGACAACTCACTACAAGTGTAAGCAACCATCTCACCCCCACTAGGATCGACTAACATTTACACTCTACGGCATCTCTTGAAGGCAACTCAAGTCCGTCACAACAACCATACAAATGAGGAAACCAAAATAGTCTTAATTAATCAACAATTCCAAGTAAAGATTTCACATGTAATGTTCCAATATAACCATTTAAGAAAAATCTCATGAGATCATCAAAAATACCATTTTATTATTCAATAAAAAGCACTAAAGTTTTAAAAACAAGAACAAATGAATGATCAAGCCTTGGAATCAAGAACAAAGGAACAATTAAGTCTTGCAATCCATCACTCATGAATATTAAGCTTTGGAATCAAAAAGGAAGGAACAATCAAGTCTTGAAATCAATAAAAAACTAATATCAAGGTTTGAAATCAAGAACAAAGGAATAGCAAGTATTGAAACCAAGAGCAATTAAATGTCAAGTCTTGAAATCAAGAACCAATGAATATCAAGTATTTAATATCAAGAATAAATGAATCACAAGGGTTAGAATCAATAACAAATAAATATCAAATTTAGTTATCAAGACAAAGGAGAAATCAAGAGAATTCATTTCCCTTGAAAACTAGGGTTTCGAAGGCATACAAGAAGATTTAGTGGTTACCCACCCATAACATAGCTTAGAACAAGTAATATTTAAGGTTGGGAATTGAGAACAAAAGAAAAATCAAGAGAAAACACATTCTCCTTTGCAAACTAGGGTTTGGAAGCAAGAAAGGAGATTTAATGGTTATCATACCATAACATTGTTCAAGACAAGGTAAGATTTGCAAGGATATCAAGAATCACATATTTCATAGCAAATAGATATGATTTAGAGTCAAAAGAATATATATATATAATCCTAGTCTCAATGTAAGAGAATGGAAGAAAACCCCTAGCTAGTGATCTTAGAAGCTAGGTTTGGATCTTGAATAACCCTTTTAAACTCTTGTTTTTCTCTTCCTTTCTTCCTCTCTTCTCTTCCTTTCTTTCTATCTTAGGGTTTCTAAGGTTGAGGGGGCTAAAATATGGCTAATAGGGGCGTCCTAGGGTATTTATAAGGCAAAAATCGGACCGAGATCGTGACATTTAATAGTCAGACCTCTTTCGGCCGTACCGGTACGCTGTACCGGTACGTCGAAATCTCTGGACCAGTTTGCTCCGGTACACAGTACTGGTACGCTTCAGTACCGGTACGCAGTACCGGTATAGTTTTGCCCAGTTTTTTTTCTTTTTCTCCATTTTTCATTTCCAATCCATCTTAAACCCTTCCAAAGCCATCCAAACATGTCTAACAAGGTTTTATCACTTAAATCTCAATTTCCACACCTTCTATTGATCATGTTATCACTTCTTTACAATTTGAACTAAATCTTAGCTAACTATTTACTATTTCAACTATTATTTCCAATTTACCAACTTCAAACACCCATCCCTACACATATCAATATTTATACAACAATTATTTACTCTATATCTATATACATATATAAAAAAAAATGCGGGGCGTTACAGTTAGTTTATCTAATTCTCATTTGGCCATGATGTCTCCACTTTTATTCATCCTTTATGTATCAAATCCAAGATAAACATAGAATATCATATCTAAAATTTAAAATTCATCCCTTCGAATTATACTGTCATTTCAATTGATTAAGTCCCCAAGTTTACCTTCATTCACTACTTTTCATTATTCTTTATACTGAATAATTCCATGTAATTGTATAAACTAATTACTAGATCTTCAACTTGTTTCATTTTCATCAGATATCACTTCTCTTTTGAATTTACCAATCATTTAAAAAAATTCTCATGTTTGCTTCTTACATGTAGCTTATCTATAAGCATTTCATAACAACCACATTTAATTTCACTAATAGGATTACTCATTATTCCTACACCAAAATTATGCTATAATTCAAAACTTAGTAATCCCATTACAGTAAGTTCTACAATGATTGCTTAAATAGATGCATTAGTCTTAATGACTTTGTCTTTATTTAGACTAGAGAAACTCACAATATTTAAAATCTAATAATAACTCCACATCCTATGGACACTTATCAATGTTCTATGGTTTAGTTGACAATGTGATGCCCCTAAAACTAGGGTCCTATGCCATCCCGCTGACCCGCCGTCAACCCATGAAAACTCCCGTGAATGCCACATAACCTGTCATCGTGGCACAATATCCCTTTTACCAGGATCACAATAACTCAAAGTTTGTGTAGAGTCTCCCCTATACCAGGCACTCCCTAATACATATCATATATACATTTAATCACATGACCCATCCGAGGTCCAATATACCACAATTTATAGCCCCATTATTGTCCATTTACATTATTTGAATAAAAGGACACAAAGCCCGAAAGCATGAGAAAGCAGTCCTAAAATTGAGATTTTTGGAAAACCAACTTGTAGGTTTATCATCGTTTTACTGGTAGGTTTTGTCTACTAGCAAAGTTCTACCGGTTGGTTTTGCTATTTTCGCCCATTTTCACCATTTTTCAATTCCAGTTCGTTCCAAACCACTTTGTATAACCCAACACATATATAGTGAAGTTTTAACATAAAACATTGTTCATACAAGTGCTATTATAATCATTTCCATAGAGTTACATGCTCAAAAATTAAATTTCGCAAATGTTCAAAATCAAATTTTGTAAAAGTTTTACAAAATATGGTTTAAAAGCCACAAGTCAATTTTTCTTCATCCTTGAGGCCTCGAGTTCTAGCCTTCCACCGATGTATAGCCCACACCTGGAATTTTTTCTCATAAAGGGTGAGCTACATTCAATAGGGTATCTCTTAAAGAGGCTACTCTCCAACCTAGATGTATATGAAATGTTCACATACGCAATTTTACATGCAACAAACCTTGAGGTTGAGGTTAAAATCGGACATTTATCGGCTCTTTCACACATGCAACACCATGAGTAATGCCATGAGTATAAAATCAACCCGAGCCATGAGTAATGCCACTAATGCAACTCAACCCAAGCCTTTATCGGCTCTCTCACATATGCAATGCCATGAGTATAAAATCAGACATTTCATGCCTTGCCGTTGAGGTTGCTCATCAAATGACCTTTTTTAAAAATAAACCATGTGTCTATTGTTGGGTATTAGGATTTTGGAATCTCATCCCCGGTTTCGTACACTGTCACACGTTTGTGGACTTGCACAGACGAAAGTGTGTAAAGTAGTAACTGGTTCTTGCACCCGATGGAGTATCTAGCCCTTCTTGCTATACCCGAAACAAGTTTTTCATGCAATCGTGCGACTCTGTCAGACCTTGGTCCTACTGTAGTGAGCCCACTTATCAACCACCAAGAGTGATGTTTGATTCAAAGACATGCACACACCCACACCCATGCCCAATGCCCATAAATGTGATGTCTCCATGCATAGGCTATGTAATGAACAATTGCAAAATCAAAATCATATCCATATGTAATGAATGTCACTTGAACTATTCCAACCATATTTCAACACATTCCATGGTTAATTATATTCAAAACATATATTTTTTAAAAAATCATCACAATGCTAATATTTCATAAGCATATATCAACATTTACATTCAACAACAATTTTCTCAATCATGTTATATGTAGTCTATGCAATAAAATACTTAATTTCACATAGACATTTAATCAAACACCTTTAAGGCACCAAATCATATAGTCACAAAAAATGCCCAATTTCATCATATAAATTGAGAAATTACATTAAGTAATTTCTACATACTCAGTTCAAGATAGCATTTATTGTAACGCCCCAAATACCACCCTGGACGGCATTACATTCTAAAACCATTCACATCTTGAGAGCACTAAAATAATCCATCAATAAATAAATTACATTTATCATATATATACAATGTCTACAACATTATCCCAAACTAATAGACACATCTAAGCCTTTACATTCCAAAAATAAACTAATGTAACTCAGAGAAAATAACAAAAGAAAACTACACTTCACATAGTCTCAAAATAAATTCTCAAGTCTAGGACAAAATAAACTATATCTCTACATGTCCACCTCGGGATCTGGATTCCCCTCGGGTGGGGCCTCCCAATACCCCTGCTCGTCAACTCTAAGATTCTCCTCTAGCACCAGATCTGAAAAATGTCTGTAGGGGTGAGCATGAAGCTCTGTAGCAAAATCCTCCCAAACTCAAACAAGGTTTAGAAAAATATAAAACAGGTCGGTCTCATTCATAAATAACATATATAGCTTTTGAAATAAAACTGGGACATTTAAACAGATCTCAAGTTTAAGGAACAACAATAATTTAATGAATAAGTTAAATCAATATACAATTAACAACCATATCCAAACATAGTCCATTCCACCATAAACCGTTTTCAGCAAGTTCTTGTGGAATCTCATACTTCCCAAAACTCTTGTAGAAACTATTTCTGGTACAATGAACGATAACTCACACTGTATTCTCGTTTATTCCTAGTGCCATATAAGTTAATTGTTTCTTAGGAATCTACCCAACGATTTTACCTTGTCCACCCATTACAATCACAAAACACAATCACTTTGGGAAAGGGCGTCTACCATCCCAAAGGCAATGACGAATCCCTCCCCAGGAAAGGTATATCAACCCTAGTTCGAACTCCGGTGGACGATAGTGGTTGCATTACCAAATGACAATCCACTACAAATGTTAGAAAACTATCTCACCCCCATTGGGATAGACTAACCTCTAACACTCTACAGCATCTCTCGATGGCAATTCAAGTCCGTCACAACAACCATACAATAAGGAAACCAACATATTCTCAATTTGCAAGCATATTTTATAAATCCCCAAATTCATCATGTGACAATTCTAATAACCAATTATGAAAAATACAAGAGATCACAACCACATCAATTTATTACTCCACACAAAGTTCTATGGTTCCAACATCAATAATAAAAGGAAGAATTTAAGAAGAAAATTCATCACTCTCCAAAAACTAGGGTTTCGAAACACAAAAAGAGATTTCATGGGTATTCAACCCTAACTTTGTTAAAAACATGTAATATTTGCTCAAAAGACTAAGAGAGGATGATTTCATATCATATATATAACATAGGGATAACTCGTGCCTGAAGGCACACTGTAATACAAACCAACCGATTAATTTGGAGAAGTGAGGAATGAAGATCTCTTATAACAGTGGCGGAGCAAAAATATGATATAAGGTGGACACACTTTAAGTGTAATAGATAAAAATAATGTAATATATTTTTATATCGAATTTGATACTTAAAAATTCATTAAACAAAAAAGGGATTTATTTGAAAAAAATTATTATGATAACATCTATACATTAAGAATCAATTATATAATTTATTTGACACAAATAGAAGTAATATTTTATAATTTTTAATCTTCTTACAAATTTCACATTTTAGTCATTTTTTTCTATATATTCCATAATTTTTTAACCAAATGAGATTTCAACAAATCATACTAATATTCTAAGGAATCAAGTTTAATTTTCTAATTTTAAGAGATTTGGTATGGAATTTTTTATTTTATTTTTTTGTTCTAATACCCAACTTGTTTGACTCAATTAATTTTTTTCTCACCAATGCTATTGAGACATAATTTAGAGATTTAATGTATTGTGACAATTAGATTGATTGTGTTGGTGTCTGATTTTAAGTATAATAGATAAAACTCTTTTTTTTTTAATCTTAAAGTGATGAGATTTTTTTAATTAAAATACTATCATTGTGTCTTATACAAATTGAAAATGTTATACTATACAGATGATATTAATGATAAATTTGACCAATTTAATTATTATGTCAGAAAAAATCTTGTGTTTCAAGA
>CM042192.1:25593840-25655322 GCA_023539305.1 Ilex asprella
TATTCCTTCACTCCCTCTTGTCCCATCAACCTTGCCTATAAATACTCCCAATATGGGAGGAACTAGAGGAGGTGGAAGAGATTGGTTTGGCATTAGACCAACATCTCTTAATTTGTAATAGTCTTAAGCTTTTATTTACTTGTGTAGAGAGTTTGATGGAGGCTTAGACTCCCACTCATGTAGCTAGTCTTAGTTGTATGTTATATTTGCTTGTATCAAGGGAGTTAGCTCATCTTTTGGTTGAGGGAGCGACCCTCCATCTTTTGGTTGAGGAAGCCACCCTCCAAATGTGACTAACTTTCTTCTACTTTTATTGTTTATGTCTTTCACTTCCATTGCTTGAGCTTCCTTCTGTCTTAAAGGAGTGAAACCTTTTCACTTTTTTAAAGCTTTACCAAAGTTGTAAAGGGTGGAATGTGATTCACTTATTCTTCGTTGACGAACGGCTCTTTGTTTAGTTTGATTAATTTTGTAACTCCTCTACTTGGAGGGATGAGCATCACTCACCTTTCTAGCTTTACGAAAATCATAAAGAGTGAGTAGTTTCTCATTCACTATTTAGTGAGAGGTGAAGGACATGTATAAATTATCCAAAAGTTATATTTGTGCATTTTTCTTATGCTTAATGTTTTATATTCCCCTTGCTCATTGGACGATTGATTGCATATAGCAAAGCTAAGGTACTTTGTATAACTGTGGGTCTTTCTATGACACGAATGACTCTTGTATAGAAAGACATATCGGTTCAAGGCAAGTACCTCTGCTAGATCTTCATGACTATCCTTCAATCCTCCCCATTATTGTGCTTCATTTAAAGAATGGAATATTAATGTCATGGTTAGATGTCATGTAAAAACACTTGCTTGTTTGTAGATGGGTTGAGTCTCGGCACAGATAATTCTTGTAAACTTCTAGAAAGACATCGGAATCATGTTCTTAATTCTCACAGTGCATCTTTATCTTCCGATTAACTTGCTATTGACACGGGAGTTAATTGAGTTATCAAGCATAAATATAATAAACTAGATGATTAACTACATGTCCAAACCCTTGAACTAAATAGTGCCCTTTTTACATTTGAGTTTATCTTATATTTTGTCTAGAAAACTATCTTGGAAAGAATCTTATATTATGTCCAACAAAAATCTCCAAAACTCACAAATTTAAATATCAAAGGTTACAATCAATTGGTCTCCACTACTGGTTACATTGAAACACCAACAAGAGTTTCCTATGGATTCGACTCTGGACTCGAACCGGATTATTACTACAGCTTGACCGCCTTCACTTGGGTGTACACTTTTCGGATCAAGTCATAAAGGTCATTCGCACTACCAAAAAGTGTGCTGACTTCATAAGTCAGTTCACTATCATCCACACCGCGTCATGCTCATGCGATGTCCATGCCAAATGGGTCAGAATATCCATAGTGATGTGTTCCCACTTCCACTCATTCACCTCCAATGGCTAGAGCAACCTCGCTGGTCTCTGATCTGCCGCCTTAACCTATTGACACGTGAGACATCTACTAACAAAGTCTCCGACGTCTTTCTTCATCCCACTCCAATAGTACTAGTAGCAAAGATCATGGTACATTTTCGTGCTAGTTGGATGCACAGCAAAATGGGAGCTATGGAACTCCATAAGGATCTCCTAGACTGGGGAATCATAACCCTTCCTCTAAACTGAAGACAACCATCCGCGTGAATGGCCCAACCCTTGACACTTGTACCCGACTCTACCCGGTCGCTGATGGATAATATCTGTTTTCTGTTGTATTCACTAATTTTCGAACATGAACCCTCAATGTGTATAAATGGCTTATGTGTGTGGGCGAGTGTCACTCTCACTCGGGTTCAATGCAATAAAAGAGAAAACAGGTGTGTGAATGACATGCGTGTGTGTGTGTACAAAAGTTCTCCCCAAGCGCAGATAGACTTTCGAGTATCGTGTTTTACTTTGAATGGGTATTCCAAGGTCGTCTCCTTAGGGAAGGAAGGAGAATTGTGGTGAAGGTGATTTTGGTGAAAAGGAAAAATTGTAAAAATCCTTGAGTTTAAGTTCTGGTGATTTTTTTCTTGATGAAAATAAAATGGAACAAGTATTGGCTAATTCAAAGAGGTCATTCCAATGAGAATGCCAACTCAACTCAAGACCTTCCTCTAATGGTGTCTAGATTTTTGATTGATTCATAGGGACCGCAGGACTAAAATGGAGGTGAGAATTCAAGCATACACTGTGACAAGTCTACGGTGTATCAAAAACTCATAACCATGCCTACACTCAACCTAATCAAACCAAATCAACGTAAGAGGAATTATCCCTTGGATTAGCAAACTAAAATCCTAGCTACTCATAATAAAAGAAAAGACATGCATAATGTAAAGAGACATGTAAAAGAAATAGAAATGAAAATGAGTTGAGAATGAAACTTAGAACATATATTAAAGATAGAATGAATTAAACTACAAAGATGAATTCATTTCACACTACAATGAAAAAAAAAGTTGCAGAGCATTCCCAACAGAAATATAAGAGTGCAAGAACAATAGCTTAAACTTGACTACACTTGAAATAAAGGAGATTACAATGCAAGAAACAAATATTAAAAGAGCCTTCCAGATTGTTACAAGTGAAGTAGGTGAAGAAAATGGAAAAATCTAAGCTTTCTATCTCTAGAACTTCATCTTCTTCCTTGGGAGCTTCTCGCACTAAAACTACTCATAAGCTTAGGTAGCCTCTTCCTTCAAAGCTCGTGTGAACGTTGAATATATGGTGTAGAGCTCTTGCATTTTCATCCATGAGCCTCCCTATAGCCTGTGTGCAGGCCTCCCATTAATGTAAGGTGAGTCTAGGTACTAGTACCTGAGTTTTTCTGATGCCAAGTATCTATGACGTACCGGTACCTGGAGCCAAATTTCCCAAATTTCTCAAAAACTCAACTTTTAACACATTAATTCATATATCTGTTCCATTCATTTGTTTTACGAATTAATAATGTCCTACTACATGCCTTAGTCAAAATACAAGTTTTGTATATGATTAACACAATGCCCAAAGTAAAATTACATAATGCAATTTAAGAGCCACAATTCGGCTCTGTCATTAACACAGGGCCAAGTGAGGCCCGTCCCCTGAAGCTTGTCCAATACCTAAAATGTATTCGCGTAAAGGGTGAGTCACGCTCAATAAGGTATCTCCAAAGGAGGCTACTTCCCAACCTAGATGCATATGAAATGTCACATTCAATTCATCACATAAAGCATCCATTCAAATACATACATGACATAAATGAACACTACTATTTCATGTCATATCATGAGTTGCACTCACACATGCAATGAAAATTTGAGCCATCCAGTGCCTCCTATAACACATGACATGCCACGCATATACATCCAAGTATTCCAAGTCTCTGTCATTGATGTTAGACATTCAATGACCATTTTATAAGATCTTGTGTCTTTCTTGGGGTGGGTATTTATAGACTTCCACCAACGGGCACCCAAACAACATGGTATCTATAGACTTCCACCAATGGTTCTGCGTACACCGACAAATTTTATTGACTCAATACCAACGAGAATGCATAATCAAAATTACTGGATCTAGCACCCAAGGGAGAATCTAGCCCTTCTTGCTAACCCTGACACATTTTCAATGCAACCTGTGAGACTCAGTCGAACCTATGTCCAACTTTCCCGAGCCCACGTATCAACCCACCTAGTATGGTGTTTGATCAAAAATATGCATACACACCCACACTCATGTTGAATGCCTATGAATATGATGTTACCCATGCCAATGCAAATGTAATGTATAATTGCAATTCACAGTATCATGTTCCTCATATCATGAGCACATAGTGAACATATTCAATTTCCCCAAATATTCTCAAATTCCTGAAATGCCAATTATATCATAAAGCATATAATAACATTTCATAACATCACTAAGTATGGTATAGCATTTTCAATCCAAACCACATAGTTGGATTCCTAAGCATTTTATCAACCACTTAGTAGGCAAAAATATATATACACATAGCATGCCCAACAATCGATTTCACAAAATCCAAACCAAGAAATCTAATCAAACCCAAATCATGTAAGAATTGGTTTAACCATAATCTCATACCATTTTCCATATTCTAGCTACACTAGGTGTATGCTAAACAAAAGAATTCATCTCTAATTATCCTACCCATTTCATATATAACCCTAGGTTAAAAATAAACCTAGTTAGGAAAGGAACTCTACCAACATTTTTTGTATGGTTATGAAGATCTTCGCGTAGAACGACTTTATTTCTTAGCCCAAAGCAATCCGACAGTTCGATCTTTGCAGATCAGGGGAAGAAGGTGAAGAGAACTTGGTTTTCTCTCTTTGCTCTCTCTTTCTCTCTCTCTAAGTTTCAAAAATTGGCTAAAGACAATGGGGGAGAAAATCTAATTTTTCTCCTTTTTTATACTCCTCAAATACTTGACCTACAACGCGCCACACGTCCCTCTTTTGATTGGTCCAATTTAATCCCGAATCAATTAAATCACGTCCCATGTTAAGTTTAGTACATTTTTTATTGAACTAACTTTAAATTATTTTCCGAGTTCCATGAATAAAACTAATCGCGTTTATTTTAGTCGCGTGACACCCAATCGCCTCGTAAAACACAAAAAAATAATTGATTATCTCGTAATTCAACGAAAATTGTATGGGTAGCTAGATTTTACGATACGAATTCAATGATGAGGTCCGTTCTGTCATCCAAGTTCTAAAAAAATTATAGTTTTTACCCCATACTATAACGTTTAATTACCATTTTTGCCATTTTAATAAAAAAATTTAATTTTCTCAGGTTTTACATTCTTCCCCCCCTAAAGGAATTTCATTCCTGAAATTACACATTCATGCACATATAATGACATGCATATGCAACAACTCATGTAATACTCTATGACTACTACAAATGTACTCCCATCCTCGAATAGGAACGGATAGGTAGCACAAATAGTATCCTTGCACTCCCATGTCACTTCCTCCATACCATGGTGCTGCCACAACACCTTCGCTAGGCTCACAGTCTTGCCACACAAAACCTAATCTCGATTATCCATGATACATACCGGACCTTCCTCGAAGGTTTTATTCGTATCAACAACCAACTCACCCTAATCCACCACATGTGTAAGAACTGAAGTGTACTTTCGAAGCATAGAGACATGGAATACAACGTGAACACTTGATAGATTTGATGGTAATGTCAACCATTAGGCGACTGTACCAACCCTCTTGAGTACTTCGAAGGGTCCGATATACGTTAGCGATAATTTTCC
Organism: Ilex asprella; assembly: GCA_023539305.1. NCBI lineage: Eukaryota > Viridiplantae > Streptophyta > Magnoliopsida > Aquifoliales > Aquifoliaceae > Ilex > Ilex asprella. The sequence goes on from CM042192.1 coordinate 25,599,173, forward strand.
CCACTTCTTAAACCTAACCACTCCTCTCTTAGGTATAACATTTTTAAGAAGATGTGATCTCCAACTTTAAACTCTAGAGGTCTCCAACACTTAACGACATAGCTCTTCTGTTGGCTTTGAGCTGTAAGAAGACTCTTTTATATCAAATCCTCCTCGTTTTGAGGTGTCTTTGATCAAGTCTGGACCTATCGAAGGTCCCTCTCCAACCTTCATCCAATAGACCGAAGAATGACACGACCTCCCCTAAAGTGTCTCATATGGTGTACTTAATATGCTCATCTGGTAACTATTGTTCTAGGCGAACTCCATTAAGGGTAAGTGCTCCTCCCAACTACTCTTGAGATCAAGGACGCATGCCCAAAATATGTCCTCTAAAGTTTGGATGGTCTTTTTCAACTGACTGTCTATATGGGGATGAAAAGATGTACTCATTATTAACCATGTCCCCATAGCTCTCTGAAAACTCTCCCAAAACAGAGCTATGAACCTAGGATCTCGATCCGATACTATAGATATGAGTACCCTATGTAATCAGACCATCTCTTGTTTATACAACTTGCAGAATTCCTCTAGTATGAAGGTTATCTGTATAACCAAAAAGTGTGCTGACTTTGTAAACCGGTCCAGAATCACCCATACCGCGCCATGTCCACTCGAAGTTTGTGGTAAGTGGGTCACAAACTCCATAGTGACATGTTTCCACTTCCACTCTACCGCCTCCAAAAGCTAGAGTAACTCTACTGGTCTATGGTGCTCAGCTTTGACCTACTGATACATGAGACATCTGCTAACAAAGTCTCCAACGTGTCTTTTTATCCTAGTCTAGTAATATTGACTACGAAAATCATGGTACATCTTCGTGCCATTATGATGTATAGTAAAATGGGAGCAATGAACTCCCTTACTCCATCCATCTACGCTGCCTTAAAAATGAAGTCATAATCCTTGAGGTACTTCCATCCATCTACTCTGTCTCATATTGAAGTCGTGTTGTGTAAATATGTACTTTAGACTCTTGTGATCCAAAAATACCTCAAACTACTCTCTGTACAGATAGTAGCGTCATACCTTCAAGCCAAAGATAATGGTCACCAACTCTATGTCGTGTGTGGGGTACTTCACCTTAAGGATCCTTTGCCTCTAAACAGCTTCCATTGTTGCATATTATACCAACCTCTATGGTTTCCCTTCAAGCTACTTCACCTCCATGCAACCTCCACGGTTGATCTTCAGGCAACTTCGCCTCCATGCAGCCTCTAAGGTTGCCCTCTAAGTTACTCATCCTTCAACAAATGACTAGCAAATTCTACAATTGCTCAATAGGTTACTTAGTCTTTCTTAAGGATTTGACACCTCCATGCATCAAATGCCTCAACTTGTGGGGACCTCCCTATTAAGTCTAAATGGGGAGTAAAGGTGTTAGAAGACTCAAACCACCACCACCAAGGAACTTCTCCATGATCTCAAGAATCATGAAGTTAATTTTAGGCCATGGAACGTCTTCCTAAGCTGGATATGGCCCATCAATCTCAGTTGCCTTGAGAGTTCATCCTTAACCATCTCTGAAGTACTTGTTTCTTCTTAACTTTGTCCAAAATTTTGGAGTAATGATCGTATACAATATTTTTCACTTGTTCATCTATTTCAACATTCTCTCTCGTAGCATTAACAAGTTCCTCTTGACATTCGCTAGCTTGAGTCTCTACCTTAGTAGCCTTCTTCTTCAAGAAGACATTCTCCACTCTAGAATCCTTGTTTCTCAAGTGTGTCTAACTTGACCCTATCAAACCCGACTTGAATCTCAAGCAACTCTTATCACTCGACTAGCTCGTGAGTGAAGTAAGTCCCCTATATAAGCAACTATTAGGCAGTAGAAAAATGTAAGTTGCCACCTCCTTGGGGGAGGTCTTTTGTCGATCGGCATTTGAGTGGGTAGGCCATATTGGTTGGCACCTCCTTGGGGTAGGTCCTTGCCGGTCGGCACCCCACACCTGAAACTTCCCAGAGTTAGCCACTTGATCCTTGATCGAGCTACAACAAGTCCACATGCGTGCCCACTTCCTCTAGGGAAGTTCTACTAGACTAAGGCCCAACCTAGGACCTAGAATCCTAATTAAATGGTATTCCGAGTAACTAGGAACTGGTGATAACGAACTGAGACCAAGAGTCCTAATTTAACTTTACCCCGAATTTCTAGGACCTACTGATGAGGTTGAGCCAATCAACCTAGAGTTTGGGTTCCTTTGAGACACATCTTTCTATCGCTATAAATAAAGGTCTCTGGATATCAGGTAAGACAATCAATCCAGTCTATTTATTCCATACTCTTCTTCGACTCACGATCTGACTTAAGCATTGAGGTTTCTTTTACCGCTTCCGGCCATCGGTTCACTTAGATAGTTTTTGTCTTGTAGATTATTCAAGACTTCCTCAGTGTCCTCTCTGTTTGTACAATATGAAGACTCATAGTGCGAAATTATCCTTGCACAAGTTCAAAATGTATTATTTAAGCAAAATTAACATGTGAGCTATGTCAGGAATTTGACATATGTTGGTGTCTCCCGAACTTAACTAATATTTGTAACTTATGAGTGAATTTGAGATTTACTTTTGCTTGATAAATTCAAAATACTGTCTCGTGGAAATTTCTCGTTATAAAATACAATTATTTGTGACAGATAAATCATTGTCACTAGTGTTTTTTTTTTCTTTTTGTCGTTCAAGAATTAAAATATAACTGTACTTCGTTACAGAAGCCGAGAATCTTCGGAAGTTTCACGTAGCTATGGCCCATTCGTGACCTCAGATCCACCATTCAAAAAAGTACCGATTCCTTGGTCCCAATCTCCCGCCCCAACAGCTCCTTTGTCCTCGACCGCCTGACTGGTCGCCTCGTCATATGTTCCTTTTCCACCTGTCTCATATTAGAGCGTAGTCATCTCCTTTTCTATGCCCATTCGGCCTCTGTATAAATAGCACCTGCGCGGGTGAGGAAGAGCACCCAGCCTTAGATCCAGGACCATTTCTAGATCTCGCCTTAACGTTGAGATTGCAATTGTGTGTGATCTATGCAGCAGAGAGGAAGAGCAAGAAACCGTAGATCCAGGACCTTCTCTAGATCTCGTCTTGCCATCGAGGGTATTTAGCACCTAGTAAACGCTTCGCAATTCCCTAGTAGATCTACGATCTCTCTTCCCACCCTTTCTCTCTCTGATCGAACAATCTTCATGGCTGCTCAAGGTGATCTCCATCTCTGATTGTATCTAAAATGCGAATCATATGAAAGCCTCAACGTGTTTCTTAAGCATTGTATTTGTATATTCGTTTTGTAGGACAAGAACGTGAGATCCAGAAGAGTTACTGGATCGAGCACTCTGTGGGCCTCAGTGTGGAGGCTATGATGCTCGACTCCAAGGCCTCTGACCTTGACAAAGAAGAGAGACCTGAAGTATGTATACACTTTTCCGCTCTCATTGATCTTATCAAGTTTTGCTTTCAATTTTGATGTGTATTCCTGTGAATGGCGTGATAATGGACGATTTTTTTATGATCTAAATGGCCCACTTTTGGTCTAACAATAGCCTCTGACATTATTATTTATACCAACGGCCTGTTTGGATATTTTTAGGGGGGGGGATTGAATTGCTTTTCGGAAAAGCATTCAAACCTAAATCAAGGATTTGTATATGAGATTCAAACATAGACCTTATCCAATCCTAGATTTGGTAAGGGACATAAATACCTGTGGGACCCAAGCATTGATGCCCATCGCCGCATATTTGTCATGTAATTGACTAAATTGCCCATTCGTCAATTCAATCCATGCCCATGCTTGTCTAATTATACATTTTGTTTCCTATGAATTTCATTTGTATTTTTTTCTTCCCAACTTATGATATCCAACCTCACTATTAATGAAAGAAAAGATTTTTATAACCACAATAACCCAAATTCCACGGTGGAATTTATCATAGTCTGACAAACAGTCATAATCTACAATACTACAAAACACGATCTTCTACATTAACATTTAACATACAGGAATATACACAAAAATTGTCCATCCTAAAAAAAATTACATCGGATAGAAGCTACGAGGGTGCTAAGAACATCCTATTGCACCATATTATGAGGCATAATAGTAGTTATCTACACCTCATATAGAAACATGATATTAATCATCCATGATAATCAATTCCACTGAAGTCCTGCGTAGATTGGCTGAAGTCGAGCCAACACTCTCGATGGCATCTGGTGATGTGTCTGCCTTCCCCATGTAATATGTTTTGGAAAAACTTTCATCTGATCTTTGTTCTATGCTTTATTTTACTTGACCTGAAGTTGCTTGCGGTTGTACAATATAATTACACTTGCATTAACAAATCTGACCATGGTTGGGAGATTAGCAAATTTTCTAGTTGCACTAGCCTATATTGCACCACAAATTTTTGATCCACAAATACGTGCCACATTTAGTGAGCGACAAACAACCCATATTAGTGAAATTCGTACAGGATCTGAGATCACTTTGAGTTTGTAAACCATTGTTAAGTTCCAATACTTGACCATTCGATGTTTTGAATCACTACTCACTAGTATTATTAATACTTCATTGTGTGCCTCATCATGCTAGTTTCATAGTTACCAGAATTCACTAAACATCTGACGAATCACGATCGGGGTACATTAATCTCAAACGGGGTGGGTTCGTAATCCGGATCATTAAAATGTACAATCCCAAAATTGTACACGTAGCACAAATATAATACATACTAATTAACTTCGTGTATATATATTTATAATTATATATTGCTTTAAATAATAGAAAATTGGGCACAAATGTAAGCTAAATGATACTTGACTTAATGTTTATGAATATTTTATGATATAATGTTGTATATTGGTGAAAACGATCTGGATAAGACTTCCAAAACGAATTGCAACCCAAAATGCTGTATCAGCTAAGCTTATTTCAATCGAACCGCGTACCTGTGAAATTGTCGTATTGCTTACCAGTACCCTGCTGCGTACCAAACAATCCAGTTTGCTTATTGTCGTTGAAAGCACAACCAACATTCCAACTTTATGTTTTGTTTGTTCGTGGACAATTTTTAGCCTATTAGGTGTTTTGTTGATACTCATCTTGAAGAATGTTTCGCATTTTGCATAATTTTTTTGCTATTTTTTCTTTTCCCTTCATGATTCAAAGTTGCGATTTCAGCGATCGATTCAGAGGGCATTGATATAGATTGGTCGTGACACGTTATTGGTTGATACGCTTAAAATGTTAGATAGAAGTTTCAAAAAAATTATAAAAAATTCTAAAAATATAAAAATCATCATTCATGCATCATATATCCACGATACATCAAAAAACACATTAAACATAATTAAAATGAAACATAAATACACTACTGAAAATAATTATTATTATCAATGTTCAACGTAGTCATTTAAGAACATATTGAGCCATAATCATTGCTGCATTGAATGATGATAAGATTCAAAATTATTTTTATTGTCTATAGGATAATAAAAATTAAGATAATGTCCACCATAAGGATAAGAATACAAGTGTGAATACGAGTCTGATTGGGTTGGTTAAATTGATTGGCTAGATGACCCCATAATTAGAGTAGTATGATTGTGGAGGTTGTACTGATTGATTCCCATGATGATAGTACCTAAAATCATAATATTTAGGGCCACTATTAGTAAAAGACTGATCATATCCATAAAAGTTGACACTATTCGATGTCGTGTTAGAAGATCCATCATGATGTCTCTTTTGGAACACGATCATAGTAGCCATCGGTATTAGTACTAGCAGATCTCTTAAGATGCGTAGGGTGATGGCCATAATGCCCAACAATATTAGTACTAGTAGACCTTGTAAGTTGCGGAGGGATGCCGTATCCATATGATCCATGTACATAGTTATATTTTATACCATTACTTTGTTGATGTCCATAAGGCATGTATCTTTCATGTGATGCCAATCTCAAACTCTACATATGATTATCAATATCCTACTGACCAAGTGAATGATGACGTCTACTAGAATAATCATCACCACAGAAAGAGTTTAAATTCCTCTGTTGTTTCATTACCTCCGGTCGATATCCATGGTCTGTATCATGTGTGGCATAATAGTTGTGTTGCTCCTGTGCTTATAACATGCCGCCAAGTAGTTGTGTATCACAATCATCTCTAGTGGTCCCTCCACCACTACTCTTGTCATCATTTTCTTCACCATGATTACTACCATCATCATCATTATTACTACCGCTTTTATTTTCACCACCACCACCACCACCGCTATGAGTATTATCAACATTATCATCATCATCATCATCATTAGAAGAATCATTAGAACTGACAAAAATTTTTATAGGCTTTTTACCCTTATTGATTGATTTTGTATCTTTTTCAAGTCTTTCGGTAGGGGTATAGTTATTAGATGTTGGAGTCGTGTTAGTGTCATCGTCATTAACTGTATCTCGTCCACTTCCACCTTCATCAATGTCACAAATACCTTCATCCAGTCAATTTAAGTTATTAGGTGATAAAATTGGTTCCTCCCCATCTCTTATCCACTCGTCATTAAAAATGTAGTTCAAATCAATTAGATTATAAAAATCATCATTTTCACGCCAATACTTCAAATTTCTAATTCGTAACCGCATATTATAGTACACAAAAACTAGCTTCTTCATTGCCAATCGGTTGCGAAGTTTTGTATGGATCATCGACCATGTACTCCAATTTTTTTCACACCCTAATGATGAACATGTTTGGTTTAAGACTTTGACTGCGATTTTTTGTAGATGGGGAGCTTCTTCACCATAATTGATCCAATATTTAGCTACAAAAAAGTGTACAATATTAGTATTTGTGATTATGAGTAACAAATGATACTTTAATAAATACATATAGTTTAAATAATAAATCTGGAAGGAATGCATGTATAGCTTTCTTAGTAAGTGCATTCCCAAACTCACCATGTATGTCACTAAATAATTTGATCTGCAATTTATTGCATATTGTATTATGTATGCAACCAATATATATATACATATTATAATAAAAATTGTCAAAAATCGTCACACTTCATTCATTGCCTAAGTGTGTGAAATATTATATTATTTTACAAGCTAATACACAATGAAAAATTTATTTTCTTAAATACTTTTACTTGGTCCATGCAAGTGTTTGTGCAATTGGGTCTCCTCATCTTTTGTTAGTCACGGTCCAGTATTTCCTCAAATTTTTGACTGAATGTTATATGACTAGTTTAGCATTGTCTATTGCCTCATAGGCAATTGATAAAGTCTATTTTTTGTCTTAATCCACTATCTTTAAGAACCTAACAAGAGGCTCAATGATGGATTGAATTTCTCTATCCTTCTTCCACAATTTGTCAGTCAAAATAAGGTTTGAAACCTTATCTCTTGTTTTTCTCCTTTTTTTTTGTCTTTGTTGAACTCGTGTCATTCATCGATGGTGCACCTTTTTTTCAAGTCCGAATCATAACGGATAAGACTTTCAATGACGATGAATTCAATGTCAAATCGTGTTATACTTGGCCACAATAAATCACTGTCTGTTGTATGTTGTTTCATTAAGTTCACCACTTTGAGACTGTTGTAGATAAAAGAATGTGATCGTCTTAGTATCATCTATGGTCTCCTTGACTGCGTTCGTATGACCAATGTCTTATAACATCAAATACAATGGGCTGCATAAGGAGACCAAAATAGATGTTTCTTTTTATCCATCAACATCTTATCATATGCTTTAAAGCTTGCCTCATTGTCAGTTACTTTATGTATTACATTTTCCTCCCCAACTTCATTAACAACTTTATCCATAAAAAAGAAAATATAGTCAGTAATTTTTGAAATGTTAGTGGTATTAACTAAAGTATGGTACATCATACTACGGTCACAATAAATTATAAAATTGATAATGGGCTTCTTTGTTCTAGAACTCTATTCATTAAACATGATTGTGCAACCATATTTTGAGGCCATTTTATCTTCATCGAGGATATATACACTTGAAGCTCTTGAACTTCCTCCTTCAAATAAGAACTACCAATTTGATGTCTTGTGGAGCCCTTTATTCCTAGGCTTGGATTTGCAATAGGGTCAATCATTGACTGATAGTAAGGCCCACTATCAACTGCATCAAATGATATTGCATTCGAGTTATACTGCCACGAACTATTTTTCCACAATAATTGGACTTTGTAATTCTTCGATCACCACCAACAAGTGTTGCCAGTTCCTAACTGATGTCATGTTGTTTAGGAGTCATTCTACATTGTAAAAATTCAAAATAATTAAGTAACATATTTTGATTGACTTAAAAGTTTCAGAAATATGTAATTTTATTTTTCCTTCTTCTATTTTAGTTTTTCACTTATAATTTTTTTGATTATTAAAAGACAATATTTGAAATATTTATTTAATAAATAAATAATTTAAATATAAAACTAATGTAATTATAACATTTAATTTTAAATAATTTGAAATAGAGCATATATCCACTCATTATATTAAATTAAAAAATACTGATTTTAATAATTATTAAAATAATTAGAAATTAATGTGTCTACTTATTACATTAAAAATTTTAATAATTTCTGAAAGAATAAATTTAATCCAAGTAAGTTTTGGTAAAAACTAAAGTCAAAAATCAATTACCTATAAAAAATAAATTAACCACAGTAAAGCATAATCAATTACCCATATTTGTCCATTGAGACTTTTTTTTACCAAAAAAAACATAGCCTTTTGGTAAAAATATTAATGTAATTTTTTATAAAACTCTTAAGGGTCTAAAGGAGTTGAACTTGTGACGTTCTGATTAACAAGCTGAGTCTTTACCCAGTGAGCTACTGCTTTTATATGAAATTAGGAACAATCTTTGTGTAAGTCACAATTCTTTATTCTCATGTCATTATTTTCTTTTTTGAGTTTATCAACTAAGACTCCTGTGACTCCTTCAAATTGACATATTGAACCTTGAGTTTTTCATTCTCAATTTTCAAAATATCATATTCTTTTTGAAAGAGGGACAAGTTTCTTTTTGAACTTCTTGTATCTTTTGGTGATGTTAAGCAAGTCATTGTGCAATTCTAGCATGACATCATACATTTCATTCATAAGAAGCTCATTTTCTTCTTGTGGTTTAGAGTTTATCTCATTACTTTCTTTCATAGCCATGAAGCAAAGATTTGTCGTTTCTTTATTCTCTTTATGGTCCGAGTCATTATCACTATCAGTCCAAGTTGTCTTCATAGCAACTTCCTTGTAAGACTTCTTCAATGTAGGGCAATTTTGTTTGATGTGTCCTGGCTTGTCGCACTCATAGCAAATTATCCCACTTTTTCTTGAATTTTCTCCTTTCTTGTATGGATCTTGATTCTTGAGAAAGCTTTTGAACTTCCTAGTGATGAAGGCGAGTTCTTCATCACTTTAAGGCACTTTTTTTCTTTTCCTTCTTTTCTAGCTCGTTATCTCTCTTGAGCTAATGATCCTCATGAAAACACATCACTTTTTTTCTCGTCATCTCATTGGTCATAAGAGAGCCAAGGAGTTCATCCAAGGGAAGAGCCTTAAGGTCTTTTGCTTCAATGATGACGATTACTTTGGCATCCCACGATCTTGGAAGATACCTAAGTATTCTTACAAGTTCCTCATTGGCATAAGATTTACCGAAAGACTTGAGTGCATTAACAATGTTAGTAAAACGTGTGAACATTTGTGATATGTTTTCGTGAGGATCCATTTTGAAAAGCTCATAATCATGAACTAACATGTTTATCTTGGATTCTTTTACTCTATTAGTTCCCTCATGTGTGACTTCTATCATATGTCATATTTGACTTGTTTCACAAGTAGAAAAGCAATTGAATTTACTTCTATCCAAAGCACAATAAAGTGTGTTCATTGCCTTGACATGATTTGTGTATGCTTGCTTCCCATCACAAGTCTCTTATCACTAGTGGGCTTTGTATATCTTTCTTCAATAATATTCTATAATGCATCATCTAGAGACATGATATATATCTTCATTCTAGCTTTTCAATATGCATAGTCATTTTCATTGATGAATGGTGGTTTAGAGATGGATTGTCTTTCAACAATGTTTCCTCCCATGGTTTCCATGATCTTTCTCTCTAAATGTTGTTAAACACTTTGCTTAGAGTTCTAGTTCTGATACCAATTGTTGGATTGATGCGTTGGCCACTACCCCAAAACCAACATCTATCTTTTCAACCACCAGCACAAACGGAACCACCAGCGCACACGGGTCCTGCTGATTAAGCAATTCCCCGAGTCTCAGGGAGACTTGCTGCACCTCTGCTCTGTCAAACAATTCTCCAACAACTACTTGGGACTCGAACTTGTTACCCTGCTCTGATACGTGTTGTTAGCCCGAAGTGCAACCTAAGAGGGGGGTGAATTAGGTTTTCAAAGCTAATGCTCAATTTAAAATCCAATTTCACTATTTGTAAAATTTGTTGATCTAGATGAATATGATGAATGTAATGAAGTGTGTGAATGATATGCTAAGAATAATGTATAAAACAAAAGAGAGAGAAGAGAGAAAACAAACACAGAATTATAGAGGTTTGATCCCAACACTTGACCTACGTCTTCTTCTTTCTCCCCTAGGAGGTTCTCTTTCACTTTCTTGAATCTCTTGAATAGGTGACATTTGAGTATAAGACAAACGTTCCATTCTTAAAAGCTTCACTCAAGAAGAATAAAGTATCACACTCTCTTGCTTTACAAGAAAATTCTCTCAAATCTCAAGAGCAATACAAGAAGAGTGGACCCTAAAGCTTACACATAATCAAATCACTTTACAATGAACGCTCAATTCTCTCTTGGCTCTTAGCTCAAAAGTTCTTATGTTCAAGAAGTCCCAAAAATGCCTTAAAGACCTCTATGTATAGTAGAGGTCAACTGAGATTCAAAATGCTGAAAACCAGCATTTTGAATACCGGTTCGCTTGTTTGGTGTACCGGTTTGTCAAACACTTCTTCCTTGGACAAGAACTCGATGCTTTCGAGGTTTGCAGGTTCACCGACCAGTATGCCGGTTTGTCAGTAGAGCTTTGCTAGTTCATTAGAGGAATCAGGATGCAAAGTACTGAGAGCTTTCAAGGTTGGCTAATTCAACATCTGGTATACCGGTTCACCTATCTGGTATACCGCAAGCTGTGATCCTCTTATTCTTGATTTTTTTCTTTTCTCTTCTTCTTTTGATCTTTCTTCCTCTTTGTCAATTACTAGTCATCATCCACACAACTAATCAATATATTAGATCATGCTTGGATGTTTATCATCGTCAAAATCATGCTTAACCAAGCATTGGGTCAACACGTACCACATACCAAATCGACTCACAATACATGTAACATTGCCAAGGGGTAATGACATGGCTCGGAAACCATTTCAAGAGGGCAGAGGTGTTGAGTTTGAGTCGTTCCCCTTGGTCATCACGAAAGGCTATGTTACTTCCTTTAGCCCAAAAGGGAGGGCAATTCCTCCCATCTATTTTATTACCTTTTCCTTGCGCATGGTAAAAACTATGGTATGCTCTAGAACATTGCAGATTTGCAAGTAGACTTAGGACCAGGTAAGCTTTATATATATTCATCCTTAGTGATAGGCCGATAATGATTTTCAAATTGTTGGTGAGCGTTTGTAAAACAAGAAGCCAAGGCAAGCTTTTTAGATGGTGCATCTGGGGATGTTTGTGTAGCACATGAATGTTCTGCTTCATGGAAATGGTTGATACTTACATGTAAGATTGCATTAATTATTTTTCTAGTTTAGAAACTACCAGTTTATTTAATTCTCTCATTACAGCAATGTAACCTGAATGTGCCATGTACTATGTATTAATATGACAAGTATAGGCTTCTATATGGGCTCTAGATAGCACGTCAGTTGCCTTACATCAGTTGGTTTGGAAGTTTGTCCCTTTTTATAATGAGTGTAAATAAGTATCTCTTAATGCTGGGAAACTCATTGAACCTGTGGGCTGCACAGGTACTCTCTCTTCTCCCACCGTACGAGGGGAAATCTGTTCTGGAACTTGGTGCTGGTATTGGCCGTTTTACTGGTGAATTAGCTGAAAAGGCTGGTCAGGTTGTTGCTTTGGACTTCATTGAGAGTGTCATCAAAAAGGTTTATGTCCCTTACCTTGATGAGATCATTCTTCCATGGCTCCACTTTTTTATGTTAGGAACGGACAATGTTTCCCTGAACGGAGTTTGTCATTACTTCTTTTGTTTTTTTTTTTTTCTGATTTGTTGCCTTGCAGAATGAAAGCATTAACAAGCATCACAAAAATGTCAAATTTATGTGTGCTGATGTGACATCTCCAGACCTGAACTTTTCAGCAGAGTCAATGGACATGATATTCTCAAATTGGCTACTGATGTATCTCTCTGACGAAGAGGTAAACTTTTTCATTGTCACCTACACTTCCATTTGACAGCCCCAAGAGCATTACATGTGATATGGAAAGGGGTTCTCTAGGTAGCATGCCTGAAGTTAGTTAAGATTAATTCAGTTATCTGTAAAAGAAATGGATGTGCTTAGATTTATAATTACATGAACGAGATAGCAAACTTACTCTTTTCTGAAAACAACTTTGTATGTTATTCAAATTACCTTTTAGCTGCATTATTGGATTTTAACATTTAATCAACCCCTCCTGCCATGCTACTCTTTTTTTGTTTTGGTCATATAGTCAGCACGAGACTTCTTATTGCATAAGATGTGCTGGTTCTGATAACATGTTATTGTATATGTGGGTATTATACATTGTGTGTGCTGTTTTTATTAAATGAATGTACTCTATAAAATGCTAGATATTTATCTCTTCTTTAGACTTATGCTTGTCCTGAGATTACTCTTTAATCCTTTTCACTTGCCTTTTTGTTGCTTGCAGGTTGAGGATCTTGCAGGAAGGATGGTTAAATGGTTGAAGGTTGGTGGGTTTATATTCTTCAGAGAGTCATGTTTCCATCAGTCTGGAGATCACAAGCGAAAGAATAACCCCACCCACTATCGTGAACCCAGATTTTATACCAAGGTTTCATTTCATATCACTTTTTCCTTTCAATATATGCTTCAAAAATGCTTTGTTAGTTGAAATTGGTGTCTTAAGAATTAGTTAGATTTAATAAAGTTGATTTGACATATAGTTTACTTCAACACACTAGTAGCAATGTCATCTCAGTTTCGAGACATCATTGCCAACTTATTTGGCCAAAGTTCGCAAATATGTTAATTTATTTTCCAGAGAGACTGATGGTATCAGCAATTAGTACATAAATTAAGTATTCTGGTGCTAGCTTTAAAATCTTAATTCTCATAGTTGCCTAAATATATGTAACCCTCCTTATGGTTCTTCACCCCCTTAATGTTTACAATATGCTGGTGATGGAGATCTTCTTGTGGAAGAGTGTGCCCATTTACATTCTAATTTGAGCTTCCTTTGTATTCCTCCTGATAGATATTCTATTGCAGGCATTTAAAGAATGCCATTTGCGTGATGATTCTGGAAAATCTTTCGAACTTTCTCTTGTTGGATGCAAATGCATTGGAGCTTATGTGAGAAACAAGAAAAATCAAAATCAGGCAATATATTTGGTTGCTGCTCGCTGTTTTGTTTTCTTTTGTTTTTTTTTTTTTTTCGTTTTTTTTCTTGTGTCTCAGTTGAATAGATCAAGTGAATGATGCAATTGTGGTGTGAGGTGCAGATATGCTGGATATGGCAGAAAGTTAGGTCCGAGGATGATAAGGGTTTCCAGCAATTCTTGGATAATGTTCAGTATAAATGTAGTGGGATATTACGTTATGAATGCGTCTTTGGACAAGGCTTTGTGAGTACTGGAGGAATTGGTATGTTTTGTTGATCAAGTATTCTATCTTTTTTATTTTTGACATGAAACACGAAAGTATATTAATCCTGAATAAAATCATAAAAAAGTACATAAGAGTACGAGTCCTCTTGATAAAAGTTACATACAAAAAGATACATAAAATAAAAGAAAGAGATTAAAAACAAATCTATAAGCATTGTAAAAGAGACAAAATAACAAAATCCCAGGCCTCAACTATCTGCTCAAGGCACACACTGGAGGCCATTAGCATTACTATACACACAACTAAAAGAACAAATGTATTTGTATATATCAAGTTTTTTATAAAAAATTTCTTACATACAAGAAAAAATTATGTTAGATAAGAGTTTCACGAAATAGTGCCACAATAATGAGGACAAGATATCCTTAAAGAAAAGGTATAATAATAGAAATCATAATATAAGGACCTAAAATATCCAAGGAGAGCGGCCTTTCAACTCTATTGAAGATCCAACAGGGGCATCCTTTTGAAGTCTTTCGTTGCTTTGGTTGAAAAAGATGCCAGAAACACTTGCCTTATTTAGTTTGCGTCTTAAAAAACAGTATCTGGAAACTGTTTTTTGGAGTAGTTTTAAAAAAGTGTTTTGGTATTTGGCTCAGAACTTGTTTGGTTATATGATTCTAAAAACAGTTTTACGGGATAGAAAACTGTAAAACTTGTTTAAACGTTGACATAAAAAATAATAAAAATAGAAATGTGGTGGTAGTTGATGTGTTGCTGTTGGTGGTGGTGGTGGTGTTGGAAGAGTAGTGGTAGTGGTGTTGGAAGTGTATTGGTAGTGTTTTCTAAATTCTGGAAAGGTTATTTCCAAAAACACATAAAATATTTTTAACTTGTTCTCTAAATTTAGCCACTTTTTTGTTCTTAATTTTCAAAAAAAAAAAAAAAAGAGCTGGCCAAGCAAACTTTCTATCAGAAACTGTTTTAAAAAACAGAAAAATAGTTTGTGAGATGCAAACAAAACATGACCTATTTTCTTCCATTCTAATTCCAAAGGAAGATAACGTTGAAAATTCTTACATTCTGCTCTAACCAAATGAACCAAAGAATTCCCATAAACGCGCAATTTTCCTAAGGGAATGCCTTAGCTTTTTTATTCTTCCACCAAACCCCACAAGTTACTCTACCATAACTTCTCTACTATAAAGGGAATAAAACCAAGCCTTAGTAATCAAGTTGATTAATTTATTCCGCAAAACCCAGGCATAAGGACAATGAATGGGTAAATGAGCATTTGATTCTCCATTTATTGAGGAAGTAAAATGAGTATCAGGATTTGGGGCCTTTATAAGGCGTCCTTCACATGTAACAAAATAATTAGTAGTTACTCGGTGATGGGCAGTAGACAGGCTTTAAATTCAAGGGGACTTCAGCTTTCCAAATGATTTTACCAAACAAAAATGACTCAGCATTCTCTGGAAACTCATGAAATTTGAGTAAAAAAAATCTACAACAGAGGTTGCCATAGTTATCCAAAGCCCAAAGTCTGCAATCGTGAGGAGAACAAGGATGGAAAGTACTATTTTTTTATCATGTTTAGAGTCGAGCCTTTGCAAAATGTGTATCATCAGATTCTGGAATGATTACAGCATTCCTGATTAGATCAAACATAATTCAAAACAAAATTTGCAAATGATAAATTAGTAGAAGCTTGTGTGAAACTGTTCATCTTGTTGCTAGCTGTTTGCAATGCTATGTAAAAACCATGAGCTACTTCATGTAAAAAGGTGTATTTAGATCATGTTCATTTGATTTAAACACTGGTTGTTGATTATAAAATGATTTTACTCTCCGACGGCACACTGTTTAGCATTGAGGGCAGTGGTTAGACCTATTGCCTACTTATTAGAGGGTAAAAAAGCAGGATTAAAGCCTTCAGTTTCGTCATACTGTCGGCATGCAATTATTAGCTTCCCCGTGCAGATTATTTTTCTTAATAGAAAGACAATGCATTCTCTTATTTTTCCCATTGTTAGTATTATTCTTTTGCTGTGAGAGCGCACTTCTTAATGAGCAGATACGACGAAGGAATTTGTTGCTAAGCTGGATCTTATGCCTGGCCAGACAGTTCTAGATGTGGGCTGTGGCATTGGGGGAGGTGACTTTTACATGGCCGACAACTATGATGTTCATGTTGTAGGAATTGACTTATCCATAAATATGATTTCTTTTGCTATCGAGAGGGCAATTGGGCTCAATTGTTCAGTAGAATTTGAGGTTGCTGATTGCACCAAAAAAGCATATCCTGATAACACATTTGAGGTGATCTATAGTCGTGACACTATTCTCCACATTCATGTAAGGTCCCTCTCTGTCTCCACTGAGCTTTGGATGTTCACTTCTGTTATTTGTTTTTTAAACTTTCACATATCAGTTGTAAAATTCCCCATTTTTTAGTTTGATTTGGTTCCTTGAAAGAGTGACATGGAAAGAAGAAAATGCTTGAAATATCCATCTTTTATCAACCATTTAAAATAACTTTTTTCGTTTTTGTCGATTCTTTCTTGGAAAAATCTAGTGATTGATTTTAATGCTTGGCCTAGTTTTCCACTCATCCACCTTATGACTTCTTTGTTACGATCTTCCTGATCATGCTTTTTTGGTGACTCTAACTTGTTCAATTTTACCGCTAATAAATTACCTCTCCAACAGCTTGACATTCCACATTGTCAAATATGTTGACATTAGGTTGTTGTTTTACCACAAAGCTTAACCTTCCTTTTTCTTCATTAGTTTATTTTTTCATTCGTTTTCTCCTTCATACTCTGTGTCTACAGCACTTCAAAACTGATTATGTAATTTCAGGACAAGCCTGCACTATTTAAATCCTTCTACAAGTGGTTGAAACCTGGAGGCAAAGTCCTTATCAGTGATTACTGCAAAAGGGCTGCTCCTCCATCACTTGAATTTGCAGGGTATATTAAGCAAAGAGGATATGATCTCCATGATGTAGAAGCATATGGCCAGGTACACTTGTTTTTGAAGTTTTATTTTACATTGCCATCTCTCTCTATCTCTCTCTCTGACGAAAGTTTTGTGCTGCTTGGATACATAGATGCTCCGAGATGCTGGTTTTGATGAAGTCATTGCAGAGGATCGAACTGATCAGGTTCTTGTTGACATATGTTCATGTATATGCGTAGAGCATATGATGTTGGATTGTCTAATCTAAAGACGCACTTCCTCTTATTGCAGTTCATAAAAGTTCTTCAGCGGGAACTAAGCACAGTTGAGAAGGACAGAGAAACATTCATCCAGGAATTCTCTGAAGTGAGTGACTTATTTTCTCTCTCTCTCTCTCACTTTTCCTGGTAAATGCATGCCTTTTTTTTTTTTCATTTTTAGTTGCTCAGTTGGGTATTTGTTGGTCCTGAAATAATATACAGGAAGACTACAACGAAATAGTTGGCGGTTGGAAAGCCAAGTTGATCAGGAGTTCATCAGGGGAGCAGAGGTGGGGTCTGTTTATTGCCAAAAAAAAGTGATATCCGACTCCATCTATTTTGTCTTTAGTAGTTTTTTGTCTGCTTTTATGTTGAACGCACCATCGGGAATAAAATCTGAGCTAAACTGTTTTTGGGGCTTTGTAAGAAAATAAAATGAGAGCCAAACTGTAATTGGGGCTCTACAATGATTTGGTATCTACGCAGTTTCAAATCGATGATGTTTATTCTCTGTCATGTTGTCAAAGTGATAAATATAATTTGAATGTCAAGTTTGTTATAGTCAGCGCACTGTGATTTCAGTTAGCTTCCTTGAAGTTCAATTCGGTTAAATCCTTGATTCAAGCTAGAAGCATTCAATCCCTCTTTTGGATTGTGTTCTGCCTTTTTTCATGCAAAAAGATCGAAAGAAACATCTTGCATTGATTAGGGAAAATCAAGTGAAGTGAGCTTAAAGACTCATCTGCATCCGAACAGTAGGATGGTTTTTATGTCATCTTGTTTGCGTAATTGTAAGGCACCTTTTGTAGATCACGCATGTATTTGCGTTCTGAAGAAAGAAAAGAATTTGAACAGTCTTTGGTTAGTTACATATTTTACCCTCTTAAATTGTTATTGTGATCTCACTTTACAAACTTAACTATTTATTGGCCATTACACGTTTTACCATTCAAGTTCATGATCCATTGTACGAATGTTTGTAGTCTTAGATTTAGCTGTAACAATTAGGAATTGAGCTTTCAAGTTTTGTTTCTGGTTTCATTTAGCAGTAGCTGATTTGGATTAAAAGCCTATAGCAGTTTGAAGAACACTTGATTGAACTCACATAGAGAGCAGTCTCATCCAACCATAGCGTTAAAGGACGCTGGCTATAACGTGTTGTAATCATTAGTGACAGTTAAATCTAAACATTTAAGGGGACAAGGTGTCATTAATCTTAAATGCTACCGTTTTCTTTAAAAATAGAGGAAAGAAAATAAGTAACATGTTGTAAAGTCTTTAGGGTGGATAATTACCTTTATTTTTCATGACCTCAGCTACCTATAAAAGGGGTGACATTAAAACTTTCTCTGTCTGTCTCTCCCCTCAATGGCTTTAAAGTCACTTGTATACTTTGTCTAAAAAAAATATCAGTCCAATGAGAATGACACACAAAAACGAAAGAAAAAAAAAGTGTGATCCTAAATATCTAACACTTCGATATATTAAGTTCCTAAATGACGTAATTTGTTTTATATATTTTGTGCATTTTTTTTTATATTTAGTTAATATTTTGTTAATTTTACAACATGTTATTAGCACAAATATCTAATAGTTCAAAGAAAGACTCCATTTTTAAAAGAATTTTGAAGTAAGTTAAAGAATAGTAAGTCTTGAATATTATATATTGTTCTTGAAAGTTTTTCTTACAATTTAATATTAGTTATCTGATTTGTGAATCTGTTGAAAACAAAATTCATAGAAGTCCTAAATACTCCGGATCAATTTTTATAATTTAAAGAAGTCCTCAAGATTTCAAAAGTCCTTAAGACTTCAAAAGTTCTGATGACTTTGGATTAATTCACAATTCTTTAGTCTTTAATATTTTGTCATGATATAAAGTTCTATGAACTTTAATTTTACGCATTGAATCATTATTGTTATTAAGCTACCAGGGGTGGAGCTATGTGTGTATATGTGGAGGCAGTTGCCCCTATTGACTTTTTTATCAATTACCAAATATATACACTATGACGGCAACAAAACTATGATCTACTTATTGTCCCTCTTAATTTTCTAAAAAAAATGTGTCTCAATCATTTTTATCTTTAATAAGTTAGTAGTCCACTTGTTCCTTAATCTACTACAATATTTAAATAATAATTATTACCCATGCCTGAAAGCACTATGAAATGAAAAAAGATCCAAGTAAAAAAGCAAAGAATGCCTCTATTTCACCCACCGCCAATCATTAGCAACTGACCAAGCCGTGCCTGATGAGTTGTCGGGGCAATTTTTTGGGAACATTTGCACAACAATGGGGAAAAAATATGTTCCAATAGAAAAAAATCTCACTAAGTGATGTAATGTTGAATTTGAACTCTAATAGGATCACCTAAGTTAGATTGAAGATACCAAGGTGCAACCAATAACCTTAAAAACTTGCTCTCTTTGTTCAAGAGTTTTATTTCTTATAAATCCATGTGCATATGAGATGGGGTAAAGTCCCCAAAAGGCTCAATCAAGCAATGAATACAACTAAATATCACTAAACTAAGTTGCTTAAATTGCTACTCACAAAAGGCACAAAGAAGAAGAAATATAACACATTTAACTTATGAAAAGCACATAAAAGAATGGAAAAAGGAAACAATTTATGATGAAAGATTTCAAGAACAAATTCGTAGCCTGAATTCTAGTATGCAATTTCTCATCTCCATTTGCAACGATTCCATCAAATTTAAATAGTTGTGTCGTCAACATTTCAATCAAATTCAAATGTCCCGAATACTTTTTTCCACCACATAAACTTGCAACCTATAGGTCATTTGCTAGCCGCATTAAGGTTTCATGAGCAAGCTGACAAAATCTAAATATATCATTTTGTAGAAACAATTCATTATGACAATTGAGAGGGAAAATGCAAGAGAGAGTAGAGATGAGAGGGATAATAACAGAGAGTTTATAAAGAAAGTAAGAGGAAATTCAAATATAATGTACATTAATAGATACACCTCTTAAAAGAACAAATTGTTGATGAGCATTGAATATTTTCTACAATTGCTAAACCATAAACCTAATCAGTAATTGCACCAACGTGAACTGTAGGCAGTATGGAAATAATTGGATGCAAGACCAAGCAACTTTGGCTAAGATTGCTGGTGGTACGGGTTACTATGGCACTACTCCATCACCTATGATGCCTTACAGCATGCCACAAATTAATGGTATGGGATAGCTAGGTGAGTACTACTAAATCCTCTCAGGCATTTTCTCATACAGGTGGAGGGTGGGGAGACTGATTGTGGTGTCGTGGGGTGTGTGTGTGTGAGATTTGCTTGAGGGAGAAAGAGGGGGAAAGATGGAGAGATAAAAAAGGGAGGGACGAACAAAGATTACCTATCGCCGGTGGTTCGTCGGTGTTTTCTCTTGCATTGGCTGAGGTCAATAGCATAGATAATATGCTTGAAGGTATAATTTCGGCGACAATTGGTTCGCTTCTGAGCCTAAAGTTAGAGATGTATACATCTATAGAGATATATACGTATAGAGATGCATAGCAATTGTTAACAGAGAGAAAGAAAAAGTCTTACATGGAAATATAAGAGCTAGAAAGACAGATCGAACACTGATCAAAATTTCTGATCAAACATAGTGAATAATCGAAGATAAATAAAACACACCATACAATACTCAATCAAATCAAACTGAATCGATCCCCAATATAATTTTTACCCTAGATCAAAGAGAAAGAAATATCACCGGAACAAATTTGAATAGAAATATCAAAGAAATAAGCAAAGTTCGTTGGTTAACCAATGTTGTCAAAGGAGGAGAGAGAAGAAGCGGCTGCCATGGTGTTGAAACAGAGGATGCAGTGGCGTACAAAAAAATAGAGGTTGAACGATGGAGTGGGTCAGGGTGTGTGTGTCGCTTGACAAATCACCGGAGCACTAATGTCACTGGATCGTCAGATTTGCTGCCTATGGTCCACGTGAGAGATACTGTAGAGAAATTTATTTTAAGTGATGACCGACGAGAGAGAAATTTGGGCGGGAATCTTAAAATTGTTAGGTTAATATTAGCCCTTAGATCAAAGTTTGTAAAATTTAGATAAATCTCAACTGCGAAAAGTAAAAATCATTTTTTTTTATCTTTTGGGGGTTCATGCCAAACTTGTCGGGGGTTCACGCAGTAATTCATTTCTCCATGCTCCAGAAGTATACTCCAGATCCAACACATATAATGGATTGTGGTGAGCAGATTGTTGATGCAGATGAGACATTCGAGGAGGGACCGATGCGTATCATGGATGACCGAGAACAGGTTTTGCGAGATAAAACTGTGGGGCTAGTGAAGGTGCTGTGGTAGCACCGAGGGGTGGAGGAGGTGACATGGGAGCGTGAGGACACCATACGTGCTAGTTATCTGTTTTTGTTCGAGGATGGAGGTACATGTTTACAGTTTTAACTATAAGGTTGCTTGTTGCATAGACATGTGGCTAAGTGTTCATGTGCGTATGAATTTTGGGGACGAAATTCTTTTAAGGGGGGAAGAATGTAAAAACCCGGATAAATTTAAACTTTTGAGAATAAAGGGCAAAATGGTAAATTGTCATCACGATTCAGGTTGTAAGCCTGAAATTTTCTAGAGCTTGGATGACAAAACGGACCTCATCGTTGGATTCGTATCGCGAAATCTAGTTAACATGTCAATTTTCTTTAAATTTTGAGATAGTCAGGTGACCCATGTACAAAAAATTTGATAAAATTATAAATTTTGGAGAATAAATGAAGGCAAGTTAAAATAAAAATATTTTGAACTTGAACCGGAGCGAAATTTAATCGTTTCGGGATGAAAACGGACCCAGAATTAAAAGGGACGCGTGGCGCGTTGTGGACCAAGCAATTAGAAAATATAAATAGGGGAGAAAATCAGATTTTCTCCCCACTTCTTCAGCTGATACACAGCCGATAGAGAGGAGAGAAAAACTCAATATTTTCTCCAATTTCTCTCTACAATCTACCCCACTACGGAGCTCGGATCCACTCGGGCCAAGAGTAAAAGTCAGTCTCCTCGACAAAGGCTACCCGTACATACAAAAAACGAGGGCTTTCACCGACGGTTGAAAGCCAAAATTTTTGGGGGAGCTTGGGATTGAGTTTGGGTTAATTTCTCGGGGCTTCTACAACTCATTTTACGCTTCAAGAGGTAGGGTTTCTCCTACTTAGGTTTATTTACAACCTAAAATATTTTATTGAAATGAGTAGGTTGATAGATGTGTATATCACTTGCCTATTGAAGGGATATTAATGAAATGGGTATTGAAATTGGAAAGAATAAATTATATCTTGAAATGGGTAGGTTGATAGATGTGTCTATCACTTGCCTATTGAAGGGATTTTAAAGAAATGGGTATGTAAAAATTGACTAATGTAATTTCTTGACTTATGTGAATTGTGGGTATGCTATGTGTTTACATAATGCATTGAGAAATTAAGTGTGTTATTGCTTGATATGTGATAGCATGCTTGGGTTTGGATTTGAGTTGAAATGTTAATATATGCATGTTTACATATTGACATTGTGATAATTATGAGAATTATATGACCTTAATATAATTGTCATGAGTTATATGAAATGTGTTGGAAATAGTTCATATGACATACATAGCATATTGAATATTGTAGTAGAGTGCAATGAGACATTACATTGCATACGTATGGAAACATTGCATTAAGTGGGTGATTGTGCATGGATATAGTCAACACCACATGGGTGGATGACAAGTGGGCTCGAGTAAGCTAGGTCGATGACTTGACCGACTTGACCGAGTCACATGGTTTACAAGATAAAGAGGGTTGGGGTTAGCAAGAAGGGTTAGAAAATTCCTCGGGTGCAAGGCCCGGTGATTTGGATACGCACTTCCATTGGTACAAGTCCATAAAGTGTGTCGGTGTACGCGGAACCGTTGGTGGAAGTCCATAAATTCCGTGTCGGTTGGGTGTCGTTGGTGTAAGTCAATAAATACCCACCCCACAAAAGGCCTTGGAATGGAAGATGTCATTTGATGTGTAACATAAATGATGGACTCACACACATTGGCAATAGAATGTGTTGGAGAGCCGGGAAGGGCTTGGATTGACCTTCATGAGGGAGTCTTGTCTCATTTCATGACGTGTTGGATATCCGAGAGAGGCTCGGGTTAGATTGCATGGGTGAGTCTCATCTCATTTCATGGTATGACATGATAAATTCCAACATGTGATGCATAATCTTGATTGGAATGTTATGAGTTGTTGAATGTTGCACGTGAACATTTCATATGTATTTAGGTTGGAGAGTAGTCTCTGTAGGAAATATTCTACTGAGCGTGGCTCGCCTTTTATGGAAAAAATATTTCAGGTGCAGGGTTTACACTAGCGGAAGGCTCCCATTTCGAGCCCCAAGGATGAAGAAAGCTAACTTGTGGCTTTTATGGTTATTTTGAAAAGCTTTTGCAAAAGTTCCATTTTGATATGTAAATGCTTGGAAATGGATGTATAGAAATTGTATAAACCAAGTTTTAAGTGAAAAATCTCATTAGACATGTTTTGGGATGCTTTTGGTGTACAATGAAAGGGATTGGAAATTGAAAACTGTAATTTAAGAAAATCTGTGCAGACAGTACCGATACACGGTATCGGTACACTTTTGTCCAATGGGCTGACAGTACTGATACGCCCGAACCCTGTGAAAATTTTATTTTATTTTGTTTTAAATTTTTAGGCCATGTGTTATTTCCTTTAGTTGATGTAAATGGACCCTAATAAGGTATAAATCAAGGTATATTGGACCTTAATTAGATTCAATGGATAAATGAACATGGGACCCACTTATGGGTTAAGATCCCAGTTAAGAGGGATGTTATGAACGTGGTGTCAGGTTATACGATATTTCACACGTGCTTCCGCGGGTTGATGGGTCATTAACGGTTAATAAAAGACCCCCGATTTTTGGGGCGTCACACATTTTAAATTTATGTGTAAGTAGTTATTGATAAACTATTACCATAATAAACTCATGAATTTAATTGATACGCATAATTCATTAATGTTTGAGCATGATGTGTTAGTAGTTTTGTGTAGTTTATTGTTATTACTGTTAAATGCTTATTAATTCATTATTTATTAGATTTTAAATGTGGTATTACATTTTGTCATTTATAGTAATGTCAAACCTTGCAAAACTCGAATTGGTTGCCCTTAGCCTTTCTGGGAATAATTATTTGTCATGTGTGCTTGATGTTGAAACTCTCCTAAGTCAATGACACTAGAGGATACAATTGCAACAAAGAATAACGTATCCAACAAAAAAATTATGTGAGATATTTATTTCTCAAGCAAAATAAAATTTAGAAGAAATAATCTTACTTTCTATGATTTGTATCATATATATATATATATATATATATGATCTGTTATTTTAGGAGGGTAAGATATATGTGGATCTTCTCTCACAATTATATACATGAATTGCATGACACTGCCTAAGGGGGTGAAAAGGTTTTTGAACTTTATGCTTTAATAACCACCAAATTAAACCATTTCTTACTGTAATTACCTCTTCTCACAAAGATTAGATAATTAATAGTGAGAACTCTTTTTTAACCGTAACAACCCCATGAACGTATGAAGATTAGTGTGTTGATTTCAATAATTAATCACCAAACACTCAATCTTCATGGGGATCCTAACCCAAATGATTTGTTGACGTGAAAACCCTCATTGGAAAAAACCGCAGCAAACCGCTCTAGGGTTCACGAAAGCCTAATTCACTACCCTAATGTCAGCTTACAAGTACTCGAGTCTTATACTTCAACCAATACCATGGTTAGATACTCATTTCTTTCAAAAAGTCTATTTACCAAAGTGCCTCTTTGATGGCTTGGGTAGTTTCACTTGGATGTTCTATCGCAATGGATCTTCTAGGCCTCGAACATTCATAGGACGCACCCATGAACCTCGGTATGCGCACTTCTAGTGGGTTTGGTATTCATCAGATCAAACTCGTCTTCTCAAAGTTATGAAGTTGGATGAGATTTGTTAGATGGTAGCCTTTGAGTTTAAGTATCTATGGTTGTGGTATAAGCTATTATGGTGCGGAATACTCACAAGATTTCTCTCTCAAAATACTCACAAGAGGCTTACCCCAGGCGTAAGAGAGGTTTTTCCTATTCATAGGTTTGAAAATAGGGTGATCTTGGTCAACAATAAAACACAAATTCGCGAACGAACGCTCGAGCAATGGGAGGGGAATGGTCATTGGAATGAAAAATGAATTCCAAACAAACCTAGGAGAGCAGGACCACTTGACCGACCAGGAGACCAATCGAGCGACCTTTGAGGGTGACCCCTACTATCCTTCATTTATCCTTTGCTCGATATTTCCCCAAGTCATGAAGATATTGCTCTAGCAAAGGTTAGCGAGTATAGGGCGGTCTTAACTGATTTTTTCAGCCTAAAACTAAGCAAAAAACTTGTCATCTTGAACACTAAAGGGTGTTGCTCAAGAGGAATCCGATAATGGCTCAATTTTATGTTTTCAAAACACACAAAAGGTTTAAAAAAATTTATTTGAAGAATAGCTAAGAGCCATTCTAGGATCAAATTCTGATTCCATTTTAACACCAATCCTCCTCCTTAGCCTACTAAATTAAGGGATCATCTTAGGTCTCTAAGGCAATGCCATTACCTTTGTTCTAAACATGAAGGTGCATACAGAGAGATCATTTTATATAGCTTGAAGCATGATCTCCTCCTTTCCATTTGACGCTTTTAGATCTTTATCAATGTAACATCATGACTATGGAATAGATTGAGATATATAAAGGTCTCCACGAAATTACTCAATTACAAAATATGATCTAACAATCTCCTTCTTTGACAAATTTGTGACAAAATGCACAAATAAGAAATCAATATATTAGTCCTCAAAACCATTGGACATAAAGAATTATAAATAAATCTTAACACTCATGTTTACGTCACTAATCTCTAAGTACAAGAACTACTTATTTGAATGTAGCTTGAAGATCATAGTCTTGCACATCACCATTAAAGCAATACTTTATGAAATACATAATATATATGAAAGACATAACATAATCAGAGGTATGAAAATCAACAAGTTAAGCGTATGGCATATTAATATGAACATTAAGTAAGTGCAAACATTTAACACATGTAAGAACTATTTTGCCCAATATGCTTGGGAACCTTTAGATATTAGTATGACAATGCACACCTATTTTTCCCCATTAGCTGGTGTTCACAATTAAAATTGATGATGCACAAAATTATTTTTGTGCAAGATCAACAATCAAGTGTATAAAGAGACACAATTAATGAGCAGTAAATAGGCAATCAATGGCAAAATAGTAAATAATAGGTTAACACAGAGATTTATAGTGGTTCAGTCTGGGTCACCTACTCCACTCTCGGGAATGGCAGCGGTAGCCTGGTGCTCTTTATTGATAGATACTAGTCACCTGAGAGTTTACTCCGGAGAGTTACAATGCTTTGAGGGAGAGAGAGATGTGTGTGATCTCAAGGTGTAGAGGTCTCAAGGAGGTGATCATCATCATCATCCCCTTCCATATGGAGAGGGGCTTACATTATATAGGCTCACCAAGGTGGTGAGAAGGTGACGTGAGGAAGGGGTCTTCCACTATATTGGTAAGTACAATTTTGGTAGGAGTAGACCTCTTTAGTAAGTACCGTTAAGGTAAGAATAGATCTCTGTATCCCGATGTTTTCTCCCTCGTGTCCTTATTCCATCGGAGGAGAACACTGGATTGGATGGGTATCTGAGCCTGGACCTACGTTGGAGTGGTTGGACTTGCATTGGAGTCAAAGGAGGAGTAAAGAGAGACCAAGGGAGACTTGGACGACGCCTGGCTTGGTTGACCCTTGGGGGGCGCCGCCTTTGCCTCCTCTCTTCAGCGTGGGCCTCTGGTACTTTGGACTTCTTGGGTTGACCCAACTCAATTGGGCTTTCTTGATTTATTTAGATTGGGTTTGACCCAGTAAAATTTGGGCTCATAAAAAAATAAAAAGTATAAAATAGGTGACTTCAAGCCAAGTTTGTAGATGTACTCCCCTTCAGTATTAGAACAAATTCTTCCTTACTCTGTTCACATGCAACTTACCTAAGCTAGTTAAGAGAATATCTTCCCGAATTCTCCCATATGCATCCAAAATATTGTCCCCATTTTTGTCACACTGTTAAACTGATGACATATCATAATAAGCAAGGTACATAAAGCAAACGACATAGAATCATGGTATAACAAGAAGGTATAAATACAAATCAACTAGTTAAAAGGTATGCAAAGCAAGCAAAAGACAAACAAGACAAATAATTAAAAGTCTAACTGAATAAGCATCAAATAGCAAAAACTAAGAGTATGTCACAACAAACGAAAAATAACAAAACAAGTAAAAGTCAGCAAAAAAAGGAGTACTTTCAAGTATAGACCATGAATGAACAAAACACTCAAACTCTCATATGGTCCTATACTTAGTCTTCTAAGCAACTCCAGTGACTACATGACGCGATCCAAATGCCCAAATCAGGGTGACTCAGACTCCTTCTTCTTACTTAGAAGTGCAACAGATCAAAAGTGTAGTGACTGGATAGACTAAGGGATTCAATCACATATTTCCAATGGCTCTCAACTACTTCTATAACCTTAAAATCATGCATGAGTGTATGTACAACTTAAATGTAACTACATGCACATGCATGGATGAAATTGGATGAAATGTAATGCAATTTTCAATTAAAATGTGCAGTGTTATTAATCTTGAAAATCACAAATGTTTATATTATAAAGACTACATTTGCATTTCATCATCTCATAACATTACTCGAAGGTATATTCAAGAATACTGAACTCAATTTTATGTATTCTAGAGTAATGTTCACTCACTTAGTTTAATTTTACTCACACATGTTCAAATTTTGGTCAACTTTGACTAATTCAAATGCAATGTGTGTGAAACCACATTCTGACACAATTATGAATCCATGTAGTTCAAATCATTAATAAGCTCTACACGAAATCATAATGCATCATCTTAGTGAATACATGACCGGTTGGTGAGTGTTATAATCAATTTTCTTTTAGACAACTCCCCCTATCTTTTATCCCTTATTCTCTTACGAATTCAATTAGCACGATTACAAATTTCATACTTTATCAATATGCATCTAAGCGAGTTTAGCATGAGCTCTTTGAGTTTTACAAATGAGCAATGAATTTTAAGTATAAGTACTAGGGATGGCAGTGGACCGGAAAAAAACGGGTATTCGTCCAAACCCGCTCTGTTTGGACTGGGGATGGACTATACGTATTAGACGGTGGACATATACGGGGATACCCGTATAAGTACCCTCAACAAGTCAACTGCAATTGTTCTTAACCATTTATTTTATACCTCACCTTTTAAAGATTTATCACGTTGGGCTTTTTTCTCACATTTGACCTTTGACATCTTCGAATTGATGGTCTTATTAGTGGGGGCTTTGGAGATATCATCGAAGAAAAAGAGCTGCATGATCCTTGTGCCTCCATTAGTGTAAAACCGAGATTTTTTTATTAAAATCCTAATTAAATGGGTAAAATAGTAATTAATTGTTAAAACACATGTTAAAAATGCGAATTTTTATATAACTCAAATGTCAAAACAGACCTCACAATTGAATTTGTCTCATAAAATCTAGCTACCCAGTAAATTTTTATAAAATTCTGAGACAGTTGGATTTTTGATGTGTTGTGAAGCGATCGGTTGTCGCATGACTAAAATAATTGCAATCGGATTTTATTCACGGGACCCAAAAAATAATTTAAAGTTAGTTCAATAAAAATATACTAAACTTAACACAAGACGAAATTCAATTGACTCAGAATAAAATTGGACTCGTTAAAAATATGACGTGTGATGCAATGTGGGCCACACATTTAGACTATATAAAGTGGAAAACTTTTTTTTTCTTCCACTTGTTTTCTTCTCTAGTAGCCTGCTGAGAGAGTGAGAGATAGAAAAGTGAGTTTTTTTTTTAAATTTTTTTCGTGTTCCTTTCTTAGATCTACGAATGTCGAATAGTTTAATCATTTTGGACCAATAATTAAAGTTGCTTTAAGGAACGAGAGCTACGCAACCATACTAAAGATCATATTTTTCTCCAAAAAAAATATCAAAGGCGAGAATCTAGGACTAAGGCTTGAGAAGCTAAATTCGAGATTTTCTTGGAGTTCTACTACATGAGCTCATGCTATGAACGATAGGGTTTCCCCTATTTATATGTAATTTCAACCTAAAATATGACATATGAAATGGGTAGGCTAAAGATGCATATCACATGTTAGGTCTTGACTAGTGTAACTAGTAGGTCAAATATAAGATTTATAATTAACCTTGTAATTAGTAAAATCCTATTATAATTAACTTGGTGTAAGTTAATGTTAGTAGTTTAAAACATGCAAATTATACATTAGCATGACTTGATGTTTTAATGGCATATCAAATTTAATAAAATTATTAGCTTGTTATGTAATTATGAAATAATATGTATGTTAAATGATTATTTAGCATATGATATATGTGGTGGACTTATGCTTATATTTATAGAATTAATAAATATGTTGTCATGTTGGAAGTAATAAGCATGCTAGTTGTGTAAATTGATATGCCCTCTAGGTGTTTGTTTAAATGCCCAGGTGAATACAAGTATATTAGTTGAGTTGATTATCTTACATAAAATGTTTGAGATTGTGTTAAAAATGTCATTATATTGCATTTACTATGTAGTGAACATTGTAAATGGTACCAAAGGCAATTGCACGCATGGTATGAAATCAATCACCACATAGGTGATTGATCATGGGCTCGGGAAAGTCGCACCACGGTCTGACTGAGTCATAAGAGAAATTGAATGGATAAACATGTCGGGGTATAACAAGAAGGGTAGATTCTCTATCGGGTGCAAGACCCGCTTAATTGATTTATACACTTTTTGGCAGTGCAATTCCAAAAAATGTAACGACGAAAACGGAGCCGCAGGTGGGATGTTATGAAAATCCGTTGATGGTGTGGTGTCCCATTGGTGAAATACCATAAATCATCTCCCCACAAAGACACAAGAAAATGAATTAATTAGTCATTGAGTGTACATAATTCCAACAATGGGGGCTTGAAATGTCCGGATACATACGCATGACATTACATGTGTTGTGGGAGTTCGGGGTGGGGCTAGGTGTTGGTATTGCTTGCGTGAGTCTCATCTCATGGCATTACATGATTTATGACATTTGTTTACAATACACATATTTGAATGAATGCATGAAATGATTTTCGCATGTGACATTTCATATGCATTTGAGTTGATAGGTATTCTCTATAGGAGTTACTCTATTGAGTGTTGACTCACCCTTTATGAGAACAATTTTCAAGTACACCACAAATTTTCACTTAAGGCCCTACTACTGGTCCACTTTGACAACAGAGCCGGACTGTGACTCTTATTTTGATGTCGTAGTCCCTTGTACATGTTTACTTTTGGCCTTACATAATTTTTGTAACAAAAACTTGTTTATATTTAAAAAGTATGTATAAGTGACTCTTTTGAGATATTTATTTTTTTATGAATGAATGTATGTAGTGATGATGATTATGGTAATATCCGATACTATGCAATTGAGTATGGATGAATGAACCTGGTGTTGTCAATATTGTATGATTGCACATGTTGCATTTCGGGTAGAGCTACCCGTATAGAGGAGAGTCTGTCCGAATTTTGTTGAGTTATGAATTCTGATAAATGGGGCATAACAGCGTGATATCGAATTATATGGTATCTAGGGGTATTCTGCGGGTTGATGGATGATCAACGAGGTAGTTATGAACACCAGAATTTTGGGGGCGTCACAGCTAGGTATAAGAGCCTAAGTTCTCAATTTACCTAGGGCTTGCAAGGCATGGGTCTAGGCCATTGCATTCATTGTGCATTGCATGTTAAATGTATTAAATGTTACGTGCTATATGTTACGAGATTATATACATGATTAAGTGTATATAGGAATGAGGCACTATGGTTAGAAAACATAATCTTATAGTCAGGAAGGGAAAGGATGGGAAAACCTACTGTTCGGGCATCTACCGGTAGGTGGTGTACCTCCTACTGGTACGACAAAAAATATATATACATATTCTACTTTTTTAACTTTTGATCCCTAACTTTGGGATACTAAGTTGTTGCTCTATTGCTATTTGACTTGTGTGCAGATGGAAAATAGAGAGAGGAAATCAGAACAGTCGAGACAGGTGAAACATTAATCAACCGCCACCAGCCTTTAACCAACAAGCCTTTATGTAGGCTATAGGCATAGTGGCGGCTACTTTTGCACAAGCTAGTGCCTATGTGGGTCAAAGATGCTCAAGTAACCTTCAAAAGTTCAAGGTACACAAGTCTCCGACTTTTATTGGAGGAGCAGATACGATAGTGGCCGACCATTGGTTTTAGCAAGTTGATAAGATCCTAGAGGCTATGAAGATCACTTTCGATGCCGCTAAGGTCAGGTTAATTGCATTCTAGCTAGAAGGAGAAGTCCATCTGTGGCGGGATTGGGCAAAGGCCTCGAGGGACCTAGAGGCAATGAAATGGGGAGAGTTCCGAGAGCTCTTCCTGGGCAAGTACTTCCCATCGGCTGTTCGTCAAGCAAAAGCCTGAGAGTTCTTGGATTTGAAGTAGGGGAACATGACCGTGTTGGAGTACATGGCTAAGTTCACCGAGTTAACCCGTTTTGCCAATGACTATGTGGCCACATACTTGGCCAAAGTGAGGAGATTTGAGGATAAGTTAAAGTTGTCCATCCAGGGGAAGATTGTAGTCCACTGCCTACAAGATTTGAACTCCATGGTTGTGACAACAATGGCCATTGAGAGGAAGGTAGAGCTCAAATGTCATTGCTGATGGTATTGACCTTTGCTCGATGGTTACTTCTAAAGAAAAGGTCTGATCGTTTGGTTGACTTCTTGTTAAATAGTCTTACCACTGCAGACTGTGGTACGTGATTATCATGGCGATCCTACATCCTCTTTTTAACAAATCTGTTATCAATAAATCCTTTTATTTGTACATCCATCGGTTGAAAATTATTTTTGTTGAAAGGATGGGAGATTGCGAAACCCAAAAAGCTTTGGACGATCTATCTCCATGGTCCGAGCTTTTGCTCCGTAGGCTAATTCGGTGTGTCATAAAACGGCTCTATATATGATGCTTCACTTGACACTAATCCATTAGCCTTTGATCTAGCTTCTCCCAATGTTCATATTAGGATGATCTTTGATGATACTTGGAAAATATTTTTAATTAGGGAGGAGCTCAACAAGGGAGATCAGACCAGCAAGTCAACCAAGACATCCAGAGCTCAGGGGTCCATACCTCGAGTTCTCCCCAGAGCAAACAATCAGGGAAACGAGAAGGAAACAACTGTACAATAGAAGGCATCCTCGAAACAATAGCCAAGTTGTATTCAAGGAACAAAACTCTCAGTTGACCAAGATTCTTTCCTAAAATCATGGGAGATCCCATGGATGCAAGGCAAGGATCTCGCTGCAGATCCCTTAGATATAGGAATTTCATTATAAATACTGTACAGAGCCTCCATTGAGGGGGGAGATCCAGTTGTATTAGAAAAACATACTGAAAACTACATTCACCAATGATATAGATCCCAGGAGTAAGTGACTTCATTGAAGAATGGACTAGCCAAGCTTTCAAGCTCGGTCAACCACTATAATTTTTGTGTATTAGCCATTCCCCATATTCCCCTAGTACGTGTGAGCCCAGAAGCTCTGATTAAAAACTCAAAAATACTAGAATATTCTGCTCATCCATGTAAAATTACACTATAAGTTTGGTGCCGTCTGTGGGAATGATTGTTCTCATTATAAGTATACTGATTCTTCTGTAATTGATGGTCTCAACTCGCAACATGAGCAGAAGCAAAATGAATCCCCCACGAATGCAAAATCAGCAAGAGGCTACTAGCGGAAGGCAACACGAGAACCTTCATGACTTTGTACCCGCTGTAAGAGATAGCCCTCCTGTAGAGAATCCCCCAACGAATAACAAAATGGAGGCACTCTCCTTAGCCAACTAGCGTCTCCTCTAGCAAAACGAAGAGCTCTTGAAGCTCCTGCAAGGTCCTCAATTGACACGACCAACCCAAGGAGGTCCTCCACAAGGGGAACATCAACGAATTGACTCCCTTAGGGAAGTAAACGAGGGAGGCGAGAATAGCCAAGCTCCTCATTCACCTCCTAGGGCTGGTGGCAATAAAGAGGCATAAAGTAAGGATAACGGGATCGAAAAGAATAATTTTCTCCCTTTCCAGCAGGAATGAATGAAGCAATATTGGGAGCAACGCTTCAGGAACATTTAGCAGGAGCTCATTTACATGAAGACAGCCATGACGGGTAAGACCCCAGTAATGATGGATGCTCTGGTACAACAGACAAAATCCCCATTCACCACTGGGGTGTTACACTTTTCCCTTTCTTCAAAGTTTAGGATGCCCTGAATAGAGGCCTTTGATAGGATAAAAGATCCCATGGATCATCTCAATACCTACAAAAACCAGATAGAGTAGCATGGATACCAAGATCTTGTGCGATGCCGAGCCTTCACCATCACTTTAAAGGGCTCAGCCCTCGCATGGTTTAACCGATTACCCCCCGTGTCAATTTCTTCCTTCAAGAAGCTTTCAATATCTTTTGTTTCCCATTTTATTGGAGCTCGGATCTACAGAAAGCCAAGTTATCACCTGTTAAATGTGAAAACAGGGACCCCACGAGAACATGAGATCTTATGTCCAAAGGTTCAACTTGGAATCTCTGAAGGTAAATGTCCCAGATGAGAAATTTTTCATTACCTATTTTATTGTTGATGTCCTCCATATCGAAGAATCCTCAGTCAAGCATGGCCGATGTGCTACAAAAGCAGAAAAGTACATAAACGGTGAAAAAGCTCTCCTCACTATGGTAGGAAGTTCATCATCACTGAAAGAAAAGGGAAAAGAAGAGAAGAAAAATGATCGAAGTCCTAGGAAAGAAAGAGAACGAGATAGGTCTCTAAGAAGAGACATAAATCACTCCCCAAAGAGAAGAGAAAATGTCAGAGACCTATTAGGTCCTCTGTAGCCAGAACTGCAGCCAAGGTACGCACCTCAACAACTCACTCTTCTCATCACCTCAGTCTCGCAGATCTTGTATGAGGTACAAAATAAGAAGTTCCTAAGGTGGCCACCTTAGATGAAGGCGAAACTAACCAAGAGAGATCTCATAAAGTACTGTGACTACCACAGGGATCACGGCCACCCCTAGCGATGATTGTATTCAACTAAAGAAGGAGATTGAGTTCCTGATCCAACGAGGGTAGTTACGCCGCTTTGTAGCTCATGATAATCAAAACCGAACAAGCACCTGCACCACATCAACAACCTCTGGGGGAGATTAGAGTGATATCTAGAGGGTTCATAGGAGGTGGGGAGTCCAGCTCAGCTAAGAAGGCTCACCTGTGAAGAATTAGAGCTGGCGAAGCACTAGAAGTGCACTTTGTGTCCAAAACACCTAGGCTAAGCACTGCCATCACCTTCTCAGACTCAGACCTTGAAGGTTGCCAGCATCCACATGATGACCTATTGGTGGTGAGGGCTATCGTTGCCAGCAGAACTGTACATCAAGTTCTAGTTGACAACGGGAGCTCTGCAAACATCTTTTTTGCATCTTCATTTTAAAAAATAGGCATAGGTAAGAAAAAGATTGAGCCAGTAAGAGCTCACTTGTTGGGATTCTTAGGAGAAATGGTGTTACCCCTAGGGTCAATCCAGCTCATACTCACTATGGGAGATCTTCCTTGTCAGGCCACCACTACTGTGAAATTCTTGATAATTGATGCACCTTTGGCATACAATATGTTACTTGGAAGATCTCCACTTAACACAATGAGAGCTATACCTTCAGCTTATCATTTGGTAATGAAATTTTCTACATAAAATGGAGTTGGAGTGCTCCGAAGAGACCAACGTGTAGCGTGGGAGTGTTACATGACATCTGTTAAGAAGAAAGAAGTTAAAAATATTCAATTGAATGAGCTCGACATGAGGGACGAGTTGGACACTAGACCAATGCCATTAGAGGAGCTGGAGCCCATTTAGTTTGACGAGGAACCTGAGCACCTAGTTTACGTACAATTAAAATTAAGCAGGGAGATTAAAAATCTTCTCAACCAGTTCCTGAAAGAAAATCTAGAAGTGTTTGCTTGGAAGCAAAAAGTCATTGAGGGTATCGAACCCTCAGTCATTACACACAAACTTAGTGTGAATCCAACCTACAAGCCCATTAAGCAAAAAAAGAGAAGTTTTGCACTAGAGCGTCAGAAGGCAATCAATGAAGAGGTTAGCAAACTACTCCATGTAAAGGCCATAAGGGAAGTAGATTACCCAACCTGGCTAGAAAATGTGGTTCTTGTAAAGAAAACCAATGGCAAGTTGCACTTCTATATTGATTTTACTGACCTAAACCGTGCTTGCCCAAAAGACAGTTTTCCTTTACGTCGGATATATTTGATTGTGGATGCCACTGCTGAATATAAGCTTCTTAGTTTTATGGATGCTTTCTTCGGGTATAATTAGATCAAGATGAACCCTAATGACCAAGAGAAGACCTCTTTTTCAACTGACCGGAGGACGTATTACTACTAGGTCATGCCCTTTGGACCGAAGAATGTTGAAGCCACTTACTAGCACTTGGTGAATCGAATGTTCCAAAAGCAAATTTGGATTGTGATGCCCCAAAATTTGAGGGTCCTTTATTAATCGTTCATTATCCATCAACCCAAAAAATACCCGTGAATGCCGCATAACCCGACACCATATGATAACATCCCTTAACAGGGATTGTAACCCACAAATGTAATTCGGGTTCAATTATTCATTGGATCCAACCAACGTCCAATATACCATGATTTATACTCCATTATGATTCATTTACATCGTTGGAGGGAAGGAAGACATAGCCCAATAGCTTGACAAAACAATAATTTTTTTTTTATTTTTAGAGAGCGTACCGGTACGCGTACCCTACTGGACAACGTACCGCTACGGTTTATCCAGAATTGTCTGTTTCGCCTATTTTCTATTTCAAATCCATTCCCAACCATTCCACATCCATCCAATACATATGTAACATCATTTCCTATATAAAACTCGATAAGTACAAGTTCTATTACATTCGTTTATATATATTACATGCCCAAAATATAGTTTTAACAAATGTTTTAGAAAACCCAAGGTTAAAGGCCACAATCTGACCCCTCTTCACCCTTGAGGGTCCAAATGAGGACCGTCCACCAATATATATCTCGCACCTGAAATGGTTTCCTGTATAGGGTGAGCTACGCTCAATAGAGTATCTCCTATAGAGGCTACTCCCCACCTAGATGCATATGAAATGTACACATGCAACAATCAAGAACATTTATCCATTTCAAACAAGAATATATTCAAGGTTGAACTTCTACCATGTCATGCCATGATATGAAATGACACTCATTCATGCACTTTAACCTGATCCCTTACCGGCTCCCACAATACAATGCAATGCATGTGTGTAAAACATTCATCATTAATGAAGTACATCCAATACTTGTTTGAAATAAAAGCCTTGAGTTATAAAATCAAGCATTATTGGATGTTGCACATCCAAGAGTACGTTTATAAATCACAATCTTTAACAAAATCTTGCGTCTTTGTTAGGCAATGAATTTTGGAATTGCACCGACGGAAGTGAATAAATCAATAATCGGGTCTTGCACTCGAGGGATCTTCTAGCCCTTCTTGCTATACCCGACACAAGTTTTTCTATGCATGCAACTGTGCGACATTGTTGAACCATGGTCCAACGGTACCGAGCCCACTTATCATCCACCAAGTATGGTGTTTGATCAACCATGCACTCACACACCCACACTCATGACTCATGCCCATGAATGTTATGCCCAAGGTGCAATGCATGCCAAATGAGCAATTTCCACATATCAACGTATACCATGGCAATTTATATCATATGCATATAATTTCCATGAATCATCATCATGCAAACATATCATAAAGCATATGTCTACTTATCAACAACAAGCTCAAACATGTTATTTCAATTGCATCAAAATAACAATTTTCAACCACTCAACGCATTTTATCAAACACCTTCAAGGCAATAATTATGTTAAACACATATCATTCCCACAATTTCACCAAGTTACAAGAAATTATACAAGTAACTTTCGTGCATAAAAATCAAGCTAGAAGTTAGCCGAGGACTTTTTTATACTCATTTTCTCATTTTCATATTAATAGGAAAGTGATATATAATCACATACACCTAACCATCCTCTATTGACACCATAGGCTAAAAATAAACTGGAGTGAGAGGGAACCCTACCTCTTGAAGCGTGAATCGAAGTGTAGAGCCTTCAAGAACACCTCCCAAGTCCCAAAAATCTTGATTTCTCCAAAGTTTACTCTTGGATCTTTGGTAAAATCCTTCATTCTTGGTATGGTTGCATAGCCCTTGTTGATGTGATAGACTTTAAGTCTATGCTCGACGGATTTCGACCGACGAAACTCCGTGAATCAAAGGGAGAAATTTGATTTTCTCTCTTTTCTCCCTCTTTCTCTCCAACATTGAAGACCAGCTGAATATCAGTAGATATTTATGCCAAATATATGATTTTAGTCCCTATTTATAATTTTTGAGGCTTGGCTCAGATCGCGCCACACACCCCTCACTACCTGAGTCCATTTTTGCCCGAAATGATTTATTTCAGGCCGGTTTAAGTTCAAATTAATTTTATTTAAAATTTTATTCAATTATTAGAAAATTTTATAATTTTTATTTTTGGGGACCTTTGTGAGGTCATTCGACACAGTTGTCTCGTAAAACGTGTACAATCCAACTATCTTAGAATTCAACAAAAATTGTCTGGATAACTTAGTCTTGCGATACGAATCTAAGAGTGAAGTCTGTTGTGTCATACAAGCTCTAGAAAATACGTATTTTAATTCTGCATTATAGTAATAAAATGACCATTTTTGCCTTTTTTAAGAAAAAATTCAAATTTACTCAGGTTTTTAAGGGATGTCCATGGAGGTCTACATTGATGATATGTTGGTAAAATCATTCAAGGCAGAGCTTCACATCCAGCATCTAGTAGATATCATATACAAATCAAGAACAATAATTAAAGGGCAGATATTAACAGATTTCATTGCAAAATTCACAACCGAAACCCCTTTGGAGGCAACATAGTTGTTACCTAATCTCCTTACATGGAAGCTTTCGATGGACGGAGCCACCAATGCTCAAGGCAGCCGTGCGGGCTTGATCTTGACCTCTCCCGATGAAGTAGATGTTGAATACACCCTTAGGTTTGGGTTTGAGGCCTCAAACAATGAGGCGGAGTATGAGGCTGTTATATCAGGACTCAACCTAGCACATTCGATGGAAGTAGAGCAGCTTGAGGTCTACACTAATTCCCAGCTTATGGTAAAGCAGATAGAAGGATCTTATGAGGCCAAGGGGGAGAAAACGGTCCTTTATCTTAAAAGCATGCTGGAGTTAATCAAGAAGTTTGTGCAAGTCAAGATCAGACATGTCCTTATATCAGAGAATTCGCGAGCAGATGCACTGGCAAGGCTAGCAACTGCCTTGCAGGAAAACTAGGATAGATTGAGGAACACCTAGCAGAGCCACCAGTAGGAGTTGAGGAAGAAGTGCTCTCAGTCCTGGCCCCACCTAGTTGGATGGACCCCATCAGAGAATATCTTCAAAGTGGAATCTTGCCGGATGACCCTAAGGAAGCTGCAAAACTAAAGGTCAGATCAGCCAGATTCTCTATCTTGTAGGAGCACTTGTATAAACGAGGTTTTTTGGACACCTCTCCTCAAATATGTGGGAGATGAGGATGCAAACTACATACTTAGAGAAATCCATGAGGGAGTTTGTGGTAACCATATCGTACCTTGGGCTCTAAAGAGAAAAACACTAAGGCAGGGGTACTACTGGCTCACAATGCTAAATGATGCCACAGATTTGGTTAAAAAATATAAGGTCTACCAATTACATGCCAATATCTCTCATTGTCCTCCAAAGCTCCTGACTTCACTAGTAAGCCCTTAGCTTTTCCAGCAATGGGGTTTGGACATTCTCGGACCCCTTCCCATCAGTATTGGACAGTGCAAGTTCGTCATCATTGAAGTGGATTACTTTACTAAATAGGCGGAAGTGGAACCTTTGGCGACGATCACAAAATATAAGGTTCAGAACTTCATGTGGAAATCAATTGTTTGCAGGTTTGGAGTCCCCAGAGCAATCATCTCCAACAAGAAATTTGATAACCTAAAGTTTAAGAAGTTCTATGCCAAATTAGGAATAAAGAATTATTTTTTAGCTCTAGCTCATCTTCAGTACAACGGGCAAGTAAATGTCACCATTTGAACTATAAAGGCAGCTCTGAAGACCTAGCTAGAAGCCCTTAAAGAAAAATGGGTAGAATACATCCTAGAAAGTGTTGTGGGCATGCAGGACAACTACCAGATTGACGACTTACGAAACACCATTTTCTTTGGCCTTCG
This sequence comes from Ilex asprella, assembly GCA_023539305.1. Classification (NCBI taxonomy): domain Eukaryota; kingdom Viridiplantae; phylum Streptophyta; class Magnoliopsida; order Aquifoliales; family Aquifoliaceae; genus Ilex; species Ilex asprella. Next base: position 25,639,011 of record CM042192.1, read on the forward strand.
GTACCGAAGCGATGACACATGTGGAGGTTGGATTCCCATCCCCTAAGGCCAAATTCACAGAAGCTGAGCACAATGACGAGTCACCCCTACTGAATTTGGATCTCTTGGATGAAAAGAGAGACAAAGCTTTACATTGCATCAAGAGTTACCAGAGGAAGACAACCAGGTACTACGATAAAAAGGTTAGACACAAGAGTTTCAAGGTTGGAGATCTAGTACTTAGGAAGCTCATGCTCACACACTCATGGAAAATTGGGCCCTAATTGGGAAGGTCCCTTTATCATTTCAAGGGTGGTCAAACCAGGAAACTACGAGTTACAAACAGAAGAGGGAAAAGTCCTACCTCATTCTTGGAATGCAGAACATCTTAAAAGGTTTTTCAGTTAGTGTCTTTTGTACTAAGATTTTTTGCAAATAAAGTAGCAAGTTTTTAACTTATCCCTGTGTAGCCCCCTGAATAGCTAAAACGCTATAGGTGAGCTCCTCAGCTCATAAAATTAAGATGAGCTCCTTATCTTATAAATATAAGATGAACTCCTCTGCTCATAAGCTTAAGATGAGCTCCTCAGCTTATAAACTTAAGATGAGCTCCTTAGCTCATAAAATTAAGATGATCTCCTCAGCTCATAAAATTAAGATGAGATCCTCAACTCATAAAGTTAAGATGACCTCCTCAGGTCATGAACTCTAGATGAGCTCCTCAGTTCATAGACAAAGATGAGCTTTTCAGCTCTTAAAGTACAGATGGGCTTTTTAGCCCATAAAACTAAGATGAGATCTTCGACTCATAAGAATGTGGCAAAGTCCACTAAACCAAGAGCTAAACTACAAGCGTAGCGATTAGCAAAGGAATTTTTTTTGTGACATTACAATGAAGAAAACAAACTGAAAGAAGAACAAGGGAAACTCTCAATTCACTCCAAGTTACTTCTTTAATTCGACTAATTCCTCCCTTAGGTGGGCATTCTTCCCTTTTAGCTCATCTCTCTCCTTCTCCGTCTTTGAAAGTAACTTTATGAACTTCTGCCTAATAGAAGAGAATAAAAATGTTCCCAGCGAAGACCCAGATGAAGAAGAAGAAGAAGAGCTTCTCACATAATCACTCCTTTTACGCTTTTTGGAGGTTGTTTCATTACCCTTATCTTCATCTGATTTGGGGGGAGAAGAAAGGATAATCTGTGATGGAAGCAAAATCTGGGGATGCTGCAACAGCACTGAAGAGGAAAAGATTCTCGATGGTCACCAGTTCAAAGAAAGACATTGGTGCAGCGTGTTTCTTCTGCTCAATGTTCATTATCTCTATCAGATTTGGCTCCATCAACATGAGCAACAAAACTATAGTCAGGATTCAGCATCATGAAAAATTGCTCAAGAAGGCTCCCAATATACTTACCAGTATGAGAGAAGCTCTTCTAGGAAAAAAGGACCTTGTTCTGAGAGCAGCGAAACTCGGTGGACTTCCAAAGGTCTCCAGAATCAAAGAAAAAATGTTGAGTCCACCCTTCAGGACAGGGGAGAGGTCGAGAATCAAAAGACGTTCACAAAAGTGCCTCCCCCAAAAACTACTAAAGCAAGGGACCTTGTCATCCTCAAGATCAAAAGAATTAAGAAATTCAGCAATCGCAGGGAACTCCTTACCTTGTAGGCTCCAGAAGAGTAAAAAGCTAATCATTGTAGCCCATCTTTGAGGAGTAAGACGAGAAGGGCACAATCCATAGTAGGCTAGGATCCACCCAATGGAAGGATAGATGGGAAGACGAAGGCCCATCCCTAGAGCACCTTCAAAGAAACAAACTTCCCTTTATGGAAGGTAGTTACAAGGTTCATCAGGATTTGGGACTCATAGGGACAAGTCCAATTCAGGGAAGAATCGCCTCTTGATGTCATCCTGGTCTGATTGTCTCATTGTTGAAGGGGTTAAGTAACGAGAATGCCACCTCCAATCGATCTTGAAGGAAATTCATTCCTTGAACAAGGAGGAAACAAGAGTAGCCATCAGGAAATCTAGGCTAGATCAAGAAATAAGGAAAGACTCCAAGATTTATAAGTAACCCCAGAAGTTGGGGAAACCTTGAAGAAATGGCAGTTTTTTTTAAAAAACAAGAAATGCACGGAAAGTAAAGTCGGTGGTCCCTTGAATTTCAAAAATCAGAATGACAATTATAGTTCTTGGAAGGTAGGCGAGCATGTACAATAAAGAAAGAGTCGGTGTTTAACTATGAGGGCTAAGGACCTTAGCCCAACCCAGGTAGAGCCCACTTATACAATCTTTCCTTATTCATAAGTAAGTTTCTTTAGGTTATGCCTCTTGTGCTCCTTTGGAGACTTCTTAGATTTCTTTGAGCGAATGTCAGCTTGTATGGCTGCATGGACCTTCTGGTGCATCTCCTCAAGGCTATCGACCTCAACACCCCTCTTGAGATATTGGTTAAAATAGGACTGGTATTTCTTAGGCTCATCTTCCATCAAAGTTCTCATGTATGCTGTAGCGTGGCCACCATAAGAGTACTTGTGATGGTGCTCGACATCAATTTGCTTAACCTTTTTGCCAAATCTAGCAAACCTCTTGTCACTATGAAGAGTGTCAAATACATCGTATAAGGCTCCCCGGAGAGCACTGAACAATGGAAGTAAGCCCTCCTAGAGTAGAGTCCCAATGATCAAGCAACTCTTTAGCCCTTCAACTCTTTAGCAGTTCTTGTCAAGCTAGCCTCAAAGGAAGCCAGGCTCTCCATACACTAGTTTCTCAGATTCTCTAAACTCACCAATTTTGCTTTAAGGAAAACTCACCAACTCCTCAAAGTAAGGGGCAAGGGGAATATGAAGCAAAGTAGTAAGAAAAAGCAGTAAGCAAAACAATAACAAATAACTCAGGGAAGGGCAGAGCAGATTGTATTGAGCAATTAAAAAAGCAAGTTGTAGTTACAAAAATGAGGTATGTTCCGCAGCAGCATAGGTGTACAAAAAAAAACAAAGAAAGAAAAGTCCATCCTAGGAATCTATGGCAGCACAGGTGTACAAAAAAAAAAAAAAAACAAAGAAAGGAAAGTCCATCTTAGGAATCTGTGGGAGCAAGAGGAAGAGAGCCTGGCAGCTCAATAACTGATATCTTTGGTAGTTTGGTGGATGAAGTCCCTGCCAAATCAGCAGTAGAAGTCTCTAAAGGAAAAGTGCCTTGCAGCTCAGCAGTTGAGGCTCCCAAAGATTCCAAAGCAAACAAGAAGGAAGAAACCTCACAGAGCTCAGAAGTCGAAACTTCAGCCTCAGCTACTGGCAGGTTTAGAGCTCTAGTCACTAGGTCAGTGTAGAAAGAAGTAATAGTTGAGGGAGTAGAAGGAATACAGGGAGCTTAGCATTAGTATAAATTGAAGAAGTAGCAGGAGTTGGAACTATAGACATGACTAAAAAAGGAGAAATGTTCAAGGCAGAGACCTCAGAAGTCGAGGTAGACATCCCAGTGCCTACAAGAGTCATCTCAGAGGCGAAAGGGAACTTGGTACTGGCCTCATTGTTAGTGATGATGCTCGATCCGAAGTGTGTACACCCAAGTACAGATGGTCAAGCTGTAGTAATAATCGGGTTAGATTCTGGAGTCAAATCCACAGGGAACTGTTGTTGGTATTTCAAAATAAGTAGTAACAGAGACTGAATGATTATGATCCTTATGATTTAAAGTTGTGAGGTTTAGAGATTTTCCTGGATTGAATATGAACTTTTTTCCAAGAAAGTTTTCTAGACAAAATATATGATAAGATCAAATGAAAATAAATTCACTCTTTAGCTCGAGGATCTGGACTTGTAATTAATCATCCGATTTATTATATTTATGCTTGATAACTCTATTAACTCCCATGTCAACAGCAAGTTAATCGAAAGATAAAGATGGACTGTGAGTATTAAGCACATGATTCCAAAGCCTTTTTAGAAGTTTACAAGAATTGCCTGTGTCGAGACTCAACCCGTCTACAAACAAGCAAGTGTTCTACAAGGCATCCAACCATGGCTTTAATGTTCCATTTTTTAAATGAAGCACAATAATGGGGAGGATTGAAGGGTAGTCATGAAGATCTAGCTGGGGTACTTGCCTTGAAACGACTATTCTTTCTATGCAAGAGTCATCTGTGTCATAGAAAGAACCACAATTATTCAAAGTGCCTTAGCTTTGCTAGATACAATCAATTATCCAATAATCAAGGGAATATAAACATTAAGCATTAGAATAAAGCATAAATATAACTTTCGAATAATTTATACATGCCCTTCACCTCTTACTAAAGAGTGAATGAGAAACTACTCACTCTTCATGGCTTTGGTAAAGCTAGAAAAGTGAGTGATACTCATCCCTCCAAGTAGAGAACTCACAAAATAAAAGAACAACAAATAAGGAGCCAATCTTCAATGAAGATTGAGTGAATCACGTTTCACCCTTCACGACTTTGGAAAAGCTCTCAAAAATGGAAGAGTTTCACTCCTCTAAGAAAGAAGGATGCTCAAGCAATGGAAGTGAAAGAAGTTAACAAATGGAAGTTGAAGAAAGCTAGTTACTTTTGGAGGGTTTCCACCACAACCAAAAGATAAGCTATTTTTCTTGGTACTTGTAAACAAAAGAAAATACAACTACAAGGGGAGTCTAGGCCTCTATCATGGTTTCTACAACATGAATGTAAAAGCTAAATTAAAAGAAGATTAAAGATCCAACTACAAGGGGAGTACAAGCCTCCATCATGGTTGGTATACAAAGTGCAAATGTAAATGCAAGTAAAGAAAGCTTCATATAAACATTAAACACTTACAAAGATGAAGAGATGTTGGTCTAAGGCTAAACTTATCTCCCCAAAACTACTCAATTTATAAGAGAAAAATTGCACACTAGAAGCTCCCCAAATAGGAGTATTTATAGGCAAGGAAGGAGACAGGGGGTAAATGAATAGTGTTTGTCACCCAAGTCAAAATAAAAAGCCAACTACTCTGCAGTCAATCTGCGGAGAATGTTCGAACGTTGCCTTTCGTTCGAACATTTTCTTGTGTCTTTGCTTTATGGGCATTCAAACGCCAGATAGGGTCTGATTTTTTTCACTCAAGTGGTCTGTGGTCCTCTATGAAAATCTCCTTTCACACTCTATGTAGAGTTTGGCATTTTTCATTCAATACCAAGGTCTTCAATGGACGTTCGAACATGTTCTCTTGTTCGAATGTGGTACTCAAGAGCATTTTCTTATTTGCTGCAACATGCCATGTCTTCAGTCTGGTCTTGTCAGTGCTCCAATGGATGTTCGAACGTTAGTTGGCGTTCGAACGTAGTGCTCAAGATTCTCAGGGCCTTGGTTCTTTGTTTGCAACATACCCTGTCTCAGCAGTCTGGTTTTGTCCTTGTTCAGTTTGACGTTCGAACATGATTTGGAGTTCGAACGTCATTGCTTTGGTCCAAGCTTTTCTAATTTTGTCCCTTATTCTGCTGGTATTACATCCTGGTGTGATATTCGTTGACTTTAAGCCCTTGTTAACTTTCAGATCTGAAATATCATCACTTACACTTCTTCAATGTACAATTAGTCTTAAAAATGCATTGTAATATGCTATTTTTAAGTACTAATCACACCCCCAACCTAGATATTGCTAGTCCCTAGTAATACAATAAATAAAAATCTATTTCTAATGCCATTTTCGTAAGTCATCCGGTTGTATTTAGCTTATGTAACAAGCCGTTAAACCCTTAGGTTTACCCTCATGGACGAGGTTTGTCTTGTGAGAGTTTATAGTGAAGCTACCCACAAACTTTAGTCGAACAAGTGTGTATGTGAGATTGCTAAAAAATGAATTAGCATCATAGTTGTTGAGACACTCAATCCTCAATCGTGACTTATCCCGTAATTAGCATTTTTTTCATTAGCATTTGGAATTCCCTGAGTACTAGGATGATCATTGTAGAAACAAGAATTGGTATATATCAATCATTTTCTGTTTCCACCCTCCATGGATAGCTTTGATTTCACAAACCTTTCTCGGAATGCTCTCAGCAAAACAAATCGCTCCGATTATTGTGACTTATCTCTCAAAGGGCATGTGATTAGAAGATGGCTAATCAAAAAATCTCATGCACAATTAGTGTAAGAGTGAAGTTTTAAGGAAAACAGACTTTACCTTGACATAATCTCATGGTAGAATATTGATGCAAATGCAAAAATTCTAGTTAACATACCCCATTTATAGTAGACGACATAAATATGCATCAGACTTGAGATCACCTAAGGCTTTTCGTAGGTTATAATGGGGCCAGAGGTTAGTGGTTAACAAAATGACATCAATGGAGTTCAAAAACTATCTTTTTTATGCATTTTAGCACAACTTTGCTTGATTTTTTGAAATTTTTGCATGGGAATGTGGTTTCTTTCTTTTATTTTTCTCATTTTTCACTTTTTTTTGGCAATTCCCTATCTCACTATATCCTTTTTTTTTTCTTTAGATTGTTTCCACTGATTTTTCCTTTTATTGAACAACAACCACCATTGTCTTGGCTAATTTTCTTGCCTTTATGTATCATATTGATTTGCAAGAGGGTGCAAGAATTTAGACAACAAGGTATGGTGAATCTATGCTTTTGTGGCTTGGTCATCACACGGGTTTCTCAAAATAGAATTTATTCATTGAATGCTCAAGCATTGCTGATTAGAGATATACTTTTATAAAAGAATTAGCTAAGGCTCAAAGTCGATCCAAAGATGGCCTAAGATCCTTTCTTAAGTATGTGCATATGTACGCGTATGCAAACGTTCCCTGTGGGTTATGAAAACAGATCACTTTAGTTGCATCAATCAAAACAATGTTAATGAGATTATTGAAAGAGATTGGAAGTGAAAGAGCTTACTTTGAGTAATTGTCCATAGCCTCTCAAAAAGACATTGTAAGGCTCAAGACTTACCATAGTTTTTTTTGTCATCTCCACTGATTATGTCTAGTGTTTCAAGGAGTTTTGGTTATATAGCGATTCCATTTTCGAGTCTAATCACCGTGTACCTCAAGAATAGCCATTATTGATGTACATTTGACAATTAAATCATAGAGATTGTATCAAGGTTCTAAAAAAAATTGAGGTTGTACATCTTGGTTGTTAAGTTGAGGTATCAAATCGATTATGTGCTTAGTCATTTTCACAAGCTATCTTAACATCCACATCTGTTTCGTTATTAAGCTAAACATTTAAAACAAATAAAAGTGATAAATTGAACCATTCATTACTCAAAATATGATCATTTACAACAATATCCAAGATTCAATCCATCCATAAAAAGTGATTGAAAACACAAAAAAAAAAAATTCAAATATCCAAAGAAGAAGAAACAAATTCACTCATGAAGAACAATCATCCATAAAGATTTCAAATCATCCACCAAAGAAGAAGTTTCATAAAAAAGAAACAAACAATCACCACAAGAACAAAAATAATTCTCTCAATCTTCTCCGTCTCCACCATTAGCAGCCCTACTGGCTCCAATGGAACCACCAGCTCCACCCTTCAAATAGCCAAGAATCTCATCAAGTTGTCGGAGAATCTTGGCTTGGTTGGCCTCGATGCCAATCATGATATCTCGTAGTGATCTGTGGGTGCTGGTGCCTTCCTCCTCCTCAGTCCACATATATTCTCTCTCTAACTCCCTTTCTTCCTTTGCATCAAGCTCATCTTGTACCTCATCACCTCCTTAGAGAGGGGGCAGATCTTGCCTGGCAGTCGAGGTACCACTGTGACCTTTGCTTCACTTAAAAGATCCCTTGTTTAGTGGCCCCATCGGCTTTTTGACTTCCATTTCGGGCCTCACCCTGACCCTATTGTCTATGCACATCTCAGTCATTAGGGTGCCAAAAGGAAGTGCACTCCTCTTCACGTCGCACCCCTTTTTCATTTCACTCAAGATGAGGGAGGGGAGATCAATACTTTGGCCTTTCCCAATTACATAGAGCAATCGTGCCATGCTAGGTAAAATTTCATTTGTTCGTCTTAAGGGAGCAAAATTGTAGACTACAATCAGATTCAACATTTTATACTTGTCTTTCAGCTCCCCTTGTTTCAAAAATTTTTGCCCCGACCATGAAAAATTATTCACCCTAGTCAACTCCTTCCCCACAACATTCATCACTACATTTTTATTTGGGGGGTATGCTGGGTTTTGCACCCGAGGCAACTCTTGTCTTATTTTTTTTATGTATGCCTCATCCATATCAATATGGATCCCCCGCACGTACATTCAGATCGCGCCGTTGATGATCTCGGCATTGGAGTACAACTCCCTCTCCCAACAATAGCATCCCCTCAATTCCTTAAATACCATACCCAGTTCGTCCTCTCCATTTCTTCCAATAATCCAATCTCAGCAAAATTAGTGATTACTATGTCTCTTTCACAGACTATAGCATGCTTATGGCAAAAATTTTCATACCTCTCTGAATTTGAGGCACTGGAAAACCTTGTTCGATCATATCTTTTTGTTCTTTGTTTCCCTTCTCTTTTCACTATCACTTCCTCAACAAAGTTTGGCTCCTAATTCACTGGTTGACTATGTCTGGCAGGAAGCTTTACTCTTGGCATGGCGTTCGAACGTGAGTTGGGTTGGAGAGGGGCATGAAACTTGGAGTTCTTTGTGTGGGATTGAAGCTTTTGGGGTGGAGATGAGCTAGGGAGGGATGATTTTGGGTTTTTTTGGGGAATGAGGGTGAATTGAGGTCTGTGGAGTGAAAAGGGGTTTTAAAGTTTTGAAAATATGAGAGGAATTTGGGGCTTTTGAACTGAAAAAGACGATGCAGACTTTTACAGTCTGAGTCACAATGCTCAAACGTTAATGGCATTCGAACGTATATTGAACGATTTGAAAATATCGTTCGAACATTGGGTGTCGTTCGGACGTTAGGAGCTCCCAGTAATTTTGTATTATGTCGGAGACCATAGTACAGTAAATTCTCTTTGTTCGAACGAGCTTTTGGTGTTCGAACATTAGGCCTCGTTCAGACGATCTTATGGCGTTCGAACGAGCTGAGGTCTCAGTACTCTTTGGTTCCATCAGAGAGTTCATCAAAGACAAAGTACTGTAAGTAGTCATCGTTCAAACGTTAGTTGACGTTCGAACATTGAACCAAAACTAAAAAAAATTTCTATACTATACTACCCATAATCAAAGAAGTTTATTTACAAAAACAAAAAAATTGAACCAAATTTCATGGCATCTCAGGACAAATTCCTGCCCACGCTGTCGGTTGGTATTTTGGGACGTTCCTTACTCGGCCTATGTTTTTCATTTCAGTGAAAAAGGTTTGTACAAAAAAAAAAAAAAGAAAAGATTTCTACACTTTTTACAAAAAATTCGAACCCTTGGCTTTCATCCCCAAAACACAAATTTTCCACATTTTGAATGCAGCTTAATCCGAATCATCCTCTGTACCTGTGTAGCTCGGACAACCAATGACTCCCAATTTTCTCTCTCACAAATCGGTTAAGCATAGTACCAGAATAACATGGCATCTCAGGGTAATCCTTACACAGTCCATTCACTATCCAGTCTAATCGATCGAGTGCTCGACCAAAAATTATTTCAGAACACTAATTATACATTTTTTCATGAAAGACTCTACCATACAGATTATACCTAATTGATCGATCGAGTGCTTCTGCCATATAGGGGTTTTTCTTGTTTTTGTCGGATCTCGACTTTCCTTACCAATTTTGATTTTGTCATGATCACGTGTACACATCAGATGGAAAATTTCGTAGAACTGCCTTACTAAACCAAAAAAGGTTGACATCCATGCTTTCTACACTTTAAGACTCACTATCTGTTTCTTTAACGTCTGCCAGTCACAAAGACAATGTAAACTGACCCACACATATGATCATCAATTTTACAAGACAAGGTACACAATATGATCAAAACAACAACAACAACAATAGAAACAACAACAAAATTTAAAAAATTTATGGGCACAGATTACCACAGAATATGAACTATAGTTCTCACCCTCAACCTAAACTGAACATTGTCTCCAATGTTTTGAATATACCGGTGTAAGGATCTTGGAGATGAGGTTGAAATGTAGAGATCCGTTCATCCTCTGAAACCTACAAACAAAAATACATGGATCAATCATCTTTGCTCAAATTTGGGTTTTGGGTGGGCTGGAAATCCTTGTGTGTGAGTGCGAACAAGAGCAAGAGGCCCATAAGCAAATATAACATTAAAATACAAAGCATGTAACATAAGATGGTGTCTGTGGAGTGTGCGGCGGTCATGGGGCTTGTAGGGGTTTGGGTTGTGTTACAAAAAACAAAAAGCACGATGAAACAAAAGAAAAGAAGAGAAGACGAAGCAGAAAAGGAAAGCGAAGTAAAAGGAGAGGGGGCCAACAAAGACGGATGGGAAAAAGTGGAAAAAGGCGTGGAGGCCTTATAAAGGCGTCTCCTCGGGTCAAATTTCTGCATGACCTGACCCTTTTGAGTGTCAGCAAAACACGATTCTCAGAGGGGTATTCTGGTTCCATTAAAATAAATGGTTTCTACATTTTTAACAAAATCTTCCAAAAATGATTTTAACCTATGACCATTAACAGTAAAGATATTACTGTTTGATGGGTTTTTCACTTCTACCGTTCCATGTTCAAACACCTTTTTGACAATGTAGGGCCCCGCTCATCTTGACTTTAACTTACTAGGAAAGAGACGGAGTCTTGAATTAAATAATAGGAAGTTTTGAGATGGTTCAAAAGATTTTCGTACAATGTTCTTGTCATGAAAAATTTTCATCTTGGTTTTAACAATCTTAGCATTCTCATATGCTTCTTTTCTAAATTCCTCCAATTCATTTATCTGAAGTTATCTTGAGATTCCAGCCTTGTCTAGGTTAAAGTTCATTGCTTTAATGGCCTAGTATGCCCTGTGTTCTAATTCCACAGGTAGGTGACATGGCTTGCCATAGACTAATCGATAAGAAGACATGCCCAAAATAGTTTTAAAAGCAGTAACATATGTCCAAAGTGCATCAGTTAGCTTCAACGATCAATCTTTGCGATACAGGTTTACTGTTTTTTCTAAACTTAATTTGTTCTCCCGATTAGCCAATTCGGTGTGTCCACTCGTCTGTGAGTGATATGGGATTGCATTTTTGTGAAAAATTAAATACTTTTTCATCAAATTCTAGAAAGGACGGTTGCAAAAATAAGCACCTCCATCACTTATGATTGTTTTCAAAATTTCAAACCGAGACAAAATATTTTCTTTTAAAAACTTGATCACTGTTTGATGATCATTATTTCGACATGAAATTACTTTATCCCATTTAGACACATTGTCTATTGCCACTAAAATGTATAGATAGCCAAATGAAGGGGGAATGGTCCCAGAAAATCGATGCCCCAATAGTCAAAAATTTCAAGCACAAGAATGGGATTTAAGGGCATCATGTTTCTTTTCAAAATGTTTCCCAACCTTTGGTATCTATCACATGCTAAACCAAAGGCATGGACGTTTATGAAAAGTGGAGGCCAATAAAATCCACACTGCACAGTTTTTACAGTGGTTTTCCTTGATGAAAAATGGCCACCACATGCTTCAGAATGACAAAATTTTATTGCCTGTCCACTTTCTTGAGCGGGGATGCAACGTCTTATGATTTAATCCTTACAGTACTTAAATACGTAGGGATCCTTCCAAGAGAAGTTACGAACCTCCCTTAGGAATTTCTTTTTGTCCATGGGAGTGAATGACAGAGGGAGTGTTCTAGTGCCAAGGAAATTAGCAATGTTAGCGTACCATGCAGTCTCATCAATTATGAACAATTGTTTATCATAGAATTTCTCATTGATTGGCATTTCATCCTCGTGAAATTCATAAGTTAATCAGGACAGATGGTCTGCCACCACATTCTTGACACTCTTCTTGTCTTTAATGACAAGATAAAACTCTTGGAGTATGAGTATCCATCTTAAGATCCTTAGTTTGGCATCTTTCTTTGTGAACAGGTATTTTAGGGCTGTATGGTCAGTGAATACAGTAATAGAAGAACCAACAAGATAGGAACAAAATTTTTTCAAAGAAAAAACTATAACAAATAATTCTTTTTCAGTTGTTGAATAATTCATTTGAGCATCATTCAAAGTCTAACTTGCATAGTAAGTTATATGTGGTTTCTTATCTTTTCTTTGTCCTAACACAGCACCTATAACATAGTCACTTACATCACACATTAGCTCAAAGGGCAGAGTTCAGTCAGGGGGTTGCATTATTGGAGCAGAAATTAACATGCTTTTAAGCTTATCAAAAGACTTTTGACATGTTTCACTCCACAAAAAAATTACGTACTAACTCAGGAGATGATACATGAGTTTGGCTATGGTACTGAAATCTTTTATGAATCTCTTGTAAAAACCTGCATGTCCCAGAAATGATCGGACATCCTTTACAGTCTTAAGGCAAACAAATTTTTAATTAGATCAATTTTTATTTTGTCAACTTTCATGCCTTCAGACGACACAATGTGACCTAAAACAATGCCTTGTGTTACCATGAAATGACATTTCTTCGAATTGTACACAAAATTAGCTTCTTTGCACCTTATGAATACCTTTTCTAGGTTAGCCAGACACAAATCAAACGAGTCACCATAAACAGAAAAGTCATCCATGAATACTTCCAAAAATTTCTCAACCATGTCACTGAACAAGCTTAGCATGCATCTTTGGAATGTTGCAGGAGCGTTACAAAGTCCAAATGGCATCCTTTTGAATACAAAGGTGCCAACGGGGCATGTGAATGTGATTTTCTCCTGATTGTTTAAGGCTATCTCAATTTGATTATACCTGGAATATCCATCCAGGAAACAATAGAATTCATGACCTACAATTCTCTCTAGAACCTGATCAAGAAAGGGGAGAGGAAAATGGTATTTTCTAGTCACCAAATTGAGTTTTTAGTATCTATGCACCTCCGCCATCCTATGACGACTCGAGTTGGCGCTGGTTCATTGGCATCGTTTTTAACCATTGTGACCTCAGATTTCTTGGGCACAACTTGGGTTGGATTAACCCACTTGTTATCAGAGTTGAGAAAGATTATCCCTGCATCTAAGAGCTTGAGTACCTCAGTTCTCACAACTTCCTTCATGTGAGGATTCAGTCGTCGTTGCATTTGATGAGAGGGGTTTGAATCCTCTTCAAGGTATATTACATGCTTGCAGATTAACGGGCTTATTCCTTTCAAATCAGCGATGGTCCGCCCAATGGTACTTTTGTGGATTTTAAGAACTTCAATCAGTTTAGACTTTTGCAAGTCTGTAAGCTTGGATGAGATTACTTCTAGGTATGACTCTTCCTCTCCTAAGAATGCATATTTGAGATCAGATGGGAGAGGTTTCAATTTAGGATTTTGTGGTTTTTCACTTGAGGAGAGTGGCTTTGTACCACATGGTAAAAGTTCCTTGAATTTGGGTGCCCATGCCTCAATAGAATAAGTAGGGCAACTTTGTGAATTTGGGTCATCATTTGTTGACTCTGATGAGACTGATTCCAAAAGATATGGTTCAACAGATGGGTTGGAGAAGGTATTATTCACATGTTCGTGAACCAATGACTCAATGAAGTTTATTTCTCTCACTTCTTGGTCCTCTCGGGATGTTTGGCAATATTGAAAATATTCAGCTCAAGGGTCATGTTCCCAAAAGTTAATTTCATGAATCCATACATGCAATTGATTAGTGCATTGAAAGTTCCTAGGAAGGGTCGACCAAGAATAATAGAAATTTGGTTCTCTAAGTGCATTGCTGGCTAAGTATCTAAAACAATGAAGTGAACATGGAAGAAAAAATTGTTCACTTGGACAAGTATATCCTCAACAATACCCCTTGAAATTTTTACAGATTTGTCTGCCAACTGGAGTATGACACAAGTGGGTTTGAGTTCACCCAGACCCAACTGCTGGTAGATGGAAAAAGGAAGCGAATTAACACTGGCTCCAAGATCTAACAGTGCTTGTTCTATTTTTAAATTTTCAATGACACATGACATTGTTGGACATCCAGGGTCCTTGTATTTTGGAGGGGTGTTGTGTTGAAGCAAGGCTTTGGCTTGTCCTGTCAAGAAGGCTTTCTTTTGGACATTTTGGCTTCTCTTGACTGTGCACAAGCCTTTCAGAAACTTGGCATAGGATGAAATTTGTTTAATTGCATCCAACAGTGGGATGTTGATCTTTACTTGCTTGAAAATCTCATAAATTTTTGGCTAGTTGCTAACTTTTTGGACTGTTTTGAGTCTATGAGGAAAAGGAGCTGGAATAGGGCATGAAGACTATTTTTCTTTTGACGGTTTTGGCTCTTGTTCAATCTCAGGCTCAGGCTCTTTTTCAATTCCAAGTTCATGCTCAACTTGTTCCAGCTTAAATGGTGAAGTGACTGGGATTGACTCAGGCTTTGGCCTTAGAATCAATATGTTTCTGATGGTTTTTTCAATCACTTTGCCACTTCTCAGCGTAGTGGCAGCTTGTGCTTGGTCTTGTTGGTGTTCCATGATCGATGAGTTTCCTACATAAAATTGGCCTTGTGGAGGTTTTGGTTGGACATGAAACTTGCCCTTTTCATGTGTGCTCATGGATTGAGTCAACTTTTGACTGTGGCTTTTGATGTCCTCCAAAGAATGGGTGGTCTGTGTTTTGAAATCAGTGAAAGACTGAGTGAAATGAGCATTGAAGTTCATTTGGGTTTGCATGAACTGGTCCAGTGTATCCTCAAGGTTGCTTTTGTGTGGTGGTTGGTATGGTTGATATGCAGGGGGGTCCTTAAGGTGGTGTTTGTGAACTTTGTGGTTGGTTCATGGGTGTTGGTTGTGTGTTCCTCCAATTGAAGTTTGAATGGTTTCTCCACCATGGGTTGTATGTTTCAGAGTATGGGTTGGCGTAAGGCTTGTTGAAGTTGGAAATTATATTTGTTTGTTCCAACAAAACCTCTTTGAATGTTAGAATGGTAGGACATTCCCTAGTAAGATGTCCTATCAGTGCACAGATTCCACACACTTATTATGTGGGAGGGCCAACATCAAGTTGATGAACATTTTTCATCTCTAAAGCTTTCGAGATAAAGTGGACATTTTTGCTATCAGGTCATCATCATCTCTCAAGACATACTTTCCCCCTTGGGAAGTAGATGGTCTGGCTTCAATACTAACTGACACAGTCTAGTGGGCAAGGAGCCATAGAAAAATCCTACCAGAGTCCAATTTTCAAAAGCATTGTGTGGGCAGGCTTGGAGCAGATCTTTGAATCTCTCCCAACTTTAGTAAAATATTTCCCTTTCCTTTACCAAAAAATTCATGATTTGCCTTTTGAGTGTGTTGGTCTGATGTAAGGGAAATTTTTTTCTAACAAATTCATTTTGGAAGATCTGCCAGGTAGGCATAGAAAGAGCTTTTAAACAATTTAGCCATTGTTTAGCTTTATCCTTTAGAGAAAAAGGAAAAAGTTTCATTTTGGCTAGTTTCGAATTGTCTTGAAATGTTCCACACACTTCCTCGAAATCTTTCATACGCAGGTAGGGATTTTCTATATCCAATCCATGGAAAATAGGTAACAACTGTGCAGTCCCCAATTTCACAGTAAAGGGGGCATTTGGAGGTTATAAAAAACATGAGGGGACATTATTTCTTATGGGATTTAAGTAATCCCTCTAGGATCGAATGTTAGGTAATTACTCTTCCCTAATAGGAACTTCTCCGTTTCTATCAGTATTTGCCATGATACTCTCGCAGGAGTCTGCTACTGATCTAGGTGAATTTGGTTCAGACTGATTTACAGGCCCAGAAGATTTTGCAGGCAAATTTTGATCGTGAGGAGCATTCTTAGACATAAAATAAACAAACAAAATTATTCAAAATAAACCAAAGTATATATACCGAAAGGTCTTTTTACTTTTTACCTTAAACATACCTTTGATAGTACCCCGACAACGATGCCAAAAAATTTATGCTCGATTCAAAGTGTGTACACCCAAGCGCAGACGGTCAAGCTGTAGTAATAATCCGGTTTGAGTCCGAACTCGAATACACAAGGAACTGTTGTTGGTATTTTAAAGTAAGTAGTAGCAGAGACTGAATGATTGTGATCCTTGTGATTTAAAGTTGTGAGGCTTAGAGATTTTCATGGATTGAATATGAACTTTTTTCCAAGAAAGTTTTCTAGACAAAATATAAGATAAGATGAAATAAAAATAAATTCACTCTTTAGCTCGAGCATCTGGACTTGTAATTAATCATCCGATTTATTATATTTATGCTTGATAACTCAATTAACTCC
>CM042192.1:25660515-25670729 GCA_023539305.1 Ilex asprella
AACAATGGAAGCTGTCTAGAGGCAAAGGATCCTTAAGGTGAAGTACCCCACACACGACATAGAGTTGGTGACCATTATCTTTGGCTCGAAGGTATGGCGCTACTATCTGTACAGAGAGTAGTTTGAGGTATTTTTGGATCACCAGAGTCTAAAGTACATATTTACACAACGCGACCTCAATATGAGATAGAGTAGATGGATGGAAGTACCTCGAGGATTATGACTTCATTTTTAAGGTAGCATAGATGGATGGAGTAAGGGAGTCATTGCTCCCATTTTACTATACATCCTAATGGCACGAAGATATACCATGATCTTCATAGTCAATATTACTAGACTAGGATAAAAAAACACGTTGGAGACTTTGTTAGCAGATGTCTCATGTATTAGTAGGTTAAAGTTGAGCACCATAGACCGGTAGGGTTACTCTAGCTTTTGGAGACGGCAAAGTGGAAGTTGGAACACGTCACTATGGAGTTTGTGACCCACTTACCACGGACTTCGAGTGGACATGGCGCGGTATGGGTGATTGTGGACTAGTTTACAAAGTCATCACACTTTTTGGTTGTGCGAATAACCTTCATACTAGAGGAATTATGTAAGTTGTATAAATAAGAGATAGTCTGGTTACATAGGGTACTTGTATCTATAGTATCGGATCGGGATTTTAGGTTCATGACTCAGTTTTGGGAGAGTTTTCAGAGAGCTACGGGGACATAGTTAATGATGAGTACATCTTTTCATCCCCATATAGATAATCAGTTGAAGATGACCTTCCAGACTTTAGAGGACATATTTTTGGGCATGCGTCCTTGATCTCAAGAGTAGTTGGGAGGAGTACTTATCCTTAATGGAGTTCGCCTAGAACAATAGTTACCAGGTGAGCATATTAATTACACCTTATGAGACTCTTTATGGGAGGTCGTGTCGTTCTTCGGTCTATTGGATGGAGGTTGGAGAGGGACCTTTGACAGGTCCAGACTTGATCAAAGACACCTCCAACAAGGAGGATTTGATACAAAAGCGTCTTCTTTTAGCTCAAAGCCAACAGAAGAGCTACGCCATCAAGCGTTGGAGACCTCTAGAGTTTAAGGTTGGAGATCACATCTTCCTAAAAAGGTTATACCTAAGAGAAGAGTAGTTAGGTTTAGGAAGCGGGAAAAAACTATCCCTGACGGATATTGGGCCCTTCGAACTACTCGAGAGGGTTGGTATAGTCGCTTAACGGTTGACATTACCATCAAATCTATCAAGTGTTCACGTTGTATTCTATGTCTCTATGCTTCGAAGTACACTTCAGTTGTTACACATGTGGTGGATTAGGGTGAGCTGGTTGTTAATACGGATAGGACCTTCGTGGAAGGATCGGTGTGTATCATGGATAATCGAGATCAGGTTTTGTGTGGCAAGATTGTGAGCCCAGTGAAGGTGTTGTGGCAACACCATGGTATGGAGGAAGTGACATGGGAGTATGAGGATACTATTTGTGCTACCTATCCGTTCCAATTCGAGGATGGAAGTACATTTCTAGTAGTCATAGAGTATTGCATGAGTTGTTGCATATGCATGTCGTTATATGTGCATGAATGTGTAATTTTAGGAACAAAATTGCTTTAAGGGGGGAAGAATGTAAAACCTGAGAAAATTAAATTTTTTATTAAAATGGTAAAATGGTAATTAAATGTTATAGTACAGGGTAAAAACTAGATTATTTTTAGAACTTGGATGACAAAACGGACCTCATCATTGAATTCGTATCGCAAAATCTAGCTAACCATACAATTTTCGTTGAATTACAAGATAATCAATTTTTTTTTGTGTTTTACGAGGCAATCGGGTGTCATGCTACTAAAATAAATGCGATTAGTTTTATTCACGGAACTCAGAAAATAATTTAAAGTTAGTTCAATAAAAAATGTAGTAAACTTAACACGGGATGTGATTTAATTGATTCAGGATTAAATTGGACCAATCAAAAGAGGGACGTGTGGCGCGTTGTAGGTCAAGTATTTGAGGAGTATAAAAAAAGGAGAAAAATCAGATTTTCTCCCCCATTGTTTTTTGCCAATTTTCGAAAATTAGAGAGAGAGAGAGCAAAGAGAGAAAACCAAGTTCTTTTCACCTTCTTCCCTTGATTCGCAAAGACCTAACCGTCAGATTGATTTGGGCCAAGAATTAAAGTCGTTCTACGTGAAGACCTTCATAACCATACAAAAAATGTTGGTAGGGTTCCTTTCCTAACTAGGTTTATTTTTAACCTAGGGTTATATATGAAATGGGTAGGATAATTAGAGATGAATTATTTTGTTTAGCATACACCTAGTGTAGCTAGAATATGGAAAATGGGTATGAGATTATGGTTAAACCAATTCTTACATGATTTGGGTTTGATGAGATTTCTTGGTTTGGATTTTGTGAAATGATTGTTGGGCTTGCTATGTGTATATATATTTTTGCCTACTAAGTGGTTGATAAAATGCTTAGGAATCCAACTATGTTGTTTGGATTGAAAATGCTATAACATACTTAATGATGTTATGAAATGTTATTATATGCTTTATAATATAATTGACATTTTAGGAATTTGAGAATATTTGTGGAAATTGAATATGTTCACTATGTGCTCATGATATGAGGAACATGATACTGTGAATTGCAATTATACATTACATTTGCATTGGCATGGGTAACATCATATTCATAGGCATTCAACATGAGTGTGGGTGTGTATGCATATTTTTGATCAAACACCATACTAGGTGGGTTGATACGTGGGCTCGGGAAAGTTGGACATAGGTTCGACTGAGTCTCACAGGTTGCATTGAAAATGTGTCAGGGTTAGCAAGAAGGGCTAGATTCTCCCTTGGGTGCTAGATCCAGTAATTTTGATTATGCATTCTCGTTGGTATTGAGTCAATAAAATTTGTCGGTGTACGCAGAACCATTGGTGGAAGTCTATAGATACCATGTTGTTTGGGTGCCCGTTGGTGGAAGTCTATAAATACCCACCCCAAGAAAGACACAAGATCTTATAAAATGGTCATTGAATGTCTAACATCAATGACAGAGACTTGGAATACTTGGATGTATATGCGTGGCATGTCATGTGTTATAGGAGGCACTGGATGGCTCAAATTTTCATTGCATGTGTGAGTGCAACTCATGATATGACATGAAATAGTAGTGTTCATTTATGTCATGTATGTATTTGAATGGATGCTTTATGTGATGAATTGAATGTGACATTTCATATGCATCTAGGTTGGGAAGTAGCCTCCTTTGGAGATACCTTATTGAGCGTGACTCACCCTTTACGCGAATACATTTTAGGTATTGGACAAGCTTCAGGGGACGGGCCTCACTTGGCCCTGTGTTAATGACAGAGCCGAATTGTGGCTCTTAAATTGCATTATGTAATTTTACTTTGGGCATTGTGTTAATCATATACAAAACTTGTATTTTGACTAAGGCATGTAGTAGGACATTATTAATTCGTAAAACAAATGAATGGAACAGATATATGAATTAATGTGTTAAAAGTTGAGTTTTTGAGAAATTTGGGAAATTTGGCTCCAGGTACCGGTACGTCATAGATACTTGGCATCAGAAAAACTCAGGTACTAGTACCTAGACTCACCTTACATTAATGGGAGGCCTGCACACAGGCTATAGGGAGGCTCATGGATGAAAATGCAAGAGCTCTACACCATATATTCAACGTTCACACGAGCTTTGAAGGAAGAGGCTACCTAAGCTTATGAGTAGTTTTAGTGCGAGAAGCTCCCAAGGAAGAAGATGAAGTTCTAGAGATAGAAAGCTTAGATTTTTCCATTTTCTTCACCTACTTCACTTGTAACAATCTGGAAGGCTCTTTTAATATTTGTTTCTTGCATTGTAATCTCCTTTATTTCAAGTGTAGTCAAGTTTAAGCTATTGTTCTTGCACTCTTATATTTCTGTTGGGAATGCTCTGCAACTTTTTTTTTCATTGTAGTGTGAAATGAATTCATCTTTGTAGTTTAATTCATTCTATCTTTAATATATGTTCTAAGTTTCATTCTCAACTCATTTTCATTTCTATTTCTTTTACATGTCTCTTTACATTATGCATGTCTTTTCTTTTATTATGAGTAGCTAGGATTTTAGTTTGCTAATCCAAGGGATAATTCCTCTTACGTTGATTTGGTTTGATTAGGTTGAGTGTAGGCATGGTTATGAGTTTTTGATACACCGTAGACTTGTCACAGTGTATGCTTGAATTCTCACCTCCATTTTAGTCCTGCGGTCCCTATGAATCAATCAAAAATCTAGACACCATTAGAGGAAGGTCTTGAGTTGAGTTGGCATTCTCATTGGAATGACCTCTTTGAATTAGCCAATACTTGTTCCATTTTATTTTCATCAAGAAAAAAATCACCAGAACTTAAACTCAAGGATTTTTACAATTTTTCCTTTTCACCAAAATCACCTTCACCACAATTCTCCTTCCTTCCCTAAGGAGACGACCTTGGAATACCCATTCAAAGTAAAACACGATACTCGAAAGTCTATCTGCGCTTGGGGAGAACTTTTGTACACACACACACGCATGTCATTCACACACCTGTTTTCTCTTTTATTGCATTGAACCCGAGTGAGAGTGACACTCGCCCACACACATAAGCCATTTATACACATTGAGGGTTCATGTTCGAAAATTAGTGAATACAACAGAAAACAGATATTATCCATCAGCGACCGGGTAGAGTCGGGTACAAGTGTCAAGGGTTGGGCCATTCACGCGGATGGTTGTCTTCAGTTTAGAGGAAGGGTTATGATTCCCCAGTCTAGGAGATCCTTATGGAGTTCCATAGCTCCCATTTTGCTGTGCATCCAACTAGCACGAAAATGTACCATGATCTTTGCTACTAGTACTATTGGAGTGGGATGAAGAAAGACGTCGGAGACTTTGTTAGTAGATGTCTCACGTGTCAATAGGTTAAGGCGGCAGATCAGAGACCAGCGAGGTTGCTCTAGCCATTGGAGGTGAATGAGTGGAAGTGGGAACACATCACTATGGATATTCTGACCCATTTGGCATGGACATCGCATGAGCATGACGCGGTGTGGATGATAGTGAACTGACTTATGAAGTCAGCACACTTTTTGGTAGTGCGAATGACCTTTATGACTTGATCCGAAAAGTGTACACCCAAGTGAAGGCGGTCAAGCTGTAGTAATAATCCGGTTCGAGTCCAGAGTCGAATCCATAGGAAACTCTTGTTGGTGTTTCAATGTAACCAGTAGTGGAGACCAATTGATTGTAACCTTTGATATTTAAATTTGTGAGTTTTGGAGATTTTTGTTGGACATAATATAAGATTCTTTCCAAGATAGTTTTCTAGACAAAATATAAGATAAACTCAAATGTAAAAAGGGCACTATTTAGTTCAAGGGTTTGGACATGTAGTTAATCATCTAGTTTATTATATTTATGCTTGATAACTCAATTAACTCCCGTGTCAATAGCAAGTTAATCGGAAGATAAAGATGCACTGTGAGAATTAAGAACATGATTCCGATGTCTTTCTAGAAGTTTACAAGAATTATCTGTGCCGAGACTCAACCCATCTACAAACAAGCAAGTGTTTTTACATGACATCTAACCATGACATTAATATTCCATTCTTTAAATGAAGCACAATAATGGGGAGGATTGAAGGATAGTCATGAAGATCTAGCAGAGGTACTTGCCTTGAACCGATATGTCTTTCTATACAAGAGTCATTCGTGTCATAGAAAGACCCACAGTTATACAAAGTACCTTAGCTTTGCTATATGCAATCAATCGTCCAATGAGCAAGGGGAATATAAAACATTAAGCATAAGAAAAATGCACAAATATAACTTTTGGATAATTTATACATGTCCTTCACCTCTCACTAAATAGTGAATGAGAAACTACTCACTCTTTATGATTTTCGTAAAGCTAGAAAGGTGAGTGATGCTCATCCCTCCAAGTAGAGGAGTTACAAAATTAATCAAACTAAACAAAGAGCCGTTCGTCAACGAAGAATAAATGAATCACATTCCACCCTTTACAGCTTTGGTAAAGCTTTAAAAAAGTGAAAAGGTTTCACTCCTTTAAGATAGAAGGAAGCTCAAGCAATGGAAGTGAAAGACATAAACAATAAAAGTAGAAGAAAGTTAGTCACATTTGGAGGGTGGCTTCCTCAACCAAAAGATGGAGGGTCGCTCTCTCAACCAAAAGATGAGCTAACTCCCTTGATACAAGCAAATATAACATACAACTAAGACTAGCTACATGAGTGGGAGTCTAAGCCTCCATCAAACTCTCTACACAAGTAAATAAAAGCTTAAGACTATTACAAATTAAGAGATGTTGGTCTAATGCCAAACCAATCTCTTCCACCTCCTCTAGTTCCTCCCATATTGGGAGTATTTATAGGCAAGGTTGATGGGACAAGAGGGAGTGAAGGAATAATGTATGCTGCCCAAGTCCAAGTGAAAAGTCAACCACTCTATAGTCAGTTTGTGGAGAACACTCGAACGTGATCTAGCATTCGAACGTTGTCTTTGTTTTTGCATTATGGGCGTTTGAACGTTGTCTGGCGTTCGAACGTTTCTTTTGTCTTTGCCTTATGGGCGTTTGAATGCCAAATGGGGCTTGACCTTCTTACTCATGTGGCTTGTGGTCTTCTGTGAAGTTCATTTCCATACTTATGCAGCAGTCTAGTCTTCTGATGATTCTAGGGAATGTTCGAACGTTAAATGGCATTCGAACATGGTACTCAAGTACCTCAGAGTCTTCATTCTTAGCTGCAATACACCATGTCTTAGCAGTCTGGTCTTCTCATAGTTCAAGTGGACGTTCGAACGTGAGTTGGCGTTCGATCGTGCTTACTTTGCTGCATGCTTCTCCAATTTGTTCCCTAATTTTGACTTACATCCTGTATTCTCCTCTTTCATAGGTATTTATTCTATGCAAAAATTAGCATTAGTTACATTGGTATTTGGAATTCCCTGTGTAGTAGGAATGATCTTTCTAGAGACAAGAATTGTTATATAACAAACATTCCACTTTACCACCCTCCATGGATAGCTTCGATTTCACAAACCTCTCTTAAAAATGCCCTCAGCAAAAATTCGCTTCGATTATACTGAATTGTATCTCAAAGGGCATGTGATCAAAGGATGGCCAATCAAAAAATCACATACACAATTAGAATGGGAGTGAAATTTTTAGAAAGAAGACTAATCATGTTCTCGGCATAATCTCATGGAATAATATTGATGCCATTAAGGAAATACTATTTAACATACCCCAACTTTTGTTTGACAATGCACACATGCATCAGACTTGATATCAATTAGGGCTTTGTATAGGTTGTAATGTGGCCAGAGGTCAATGGCTAATGAAATGACGTCAGTGATATTCTAAAGCTATCCTCTATTTATGTAGTGTAGCACACCTCTTTTTTCGACATTTTGTCGAGAAATGATATTTCTCTTCTTTCATTTTTATCATTTTTCACTTTCTTGACAATTCCCTGTCTTTTGTTCCTTTCTTTTTTCCGTAGTTCCCACCGTCTTTTCTTTTTATTGAACAGCAGCTGATATAGTCTTTTTCCTTTCTCTTACATTTCCGTATCACACTGATTTATAAGAGGGTGTAAAAAAATTAGATAGCAAAGGTATGTCAAGCATATTTTCCTGTGGCTCCGCTATCATATGGGTTTCTTGAAAAATAAATTAGTCTTTGAAGGCTCAAGCATGGTTAACTAGGGATAATTTTGCATAAGAAATTGCTAAGGCTCAAAGTTAAATCAAAAGATAGCCTAAAATCCTATCTCAAGTATGTGTCGTATGAATAGATATTCCAATAGATTGCTTTAGTTGCATGAATCAAAGCAAGTTTAATGAGATTATTCAAAGATAGATAGTGAAAAACCTTTCTCTAGTAAATGTTGATCTCCTCTCAAAAGCATCTCAAGGCTCGAAATTTAACATGGTCTTTTTTGTTATCTCAACTAGTTATGTCGGGTTTTTCTGGTAATGTTAGTTATATATCGATTTCGTTTTTGAGTTTGAGCATCTTGTACCTTAAGAATAACAAATAACGATGTACATTTGACCATTTAAGTATAGAAAAAATACCATTTTTTCAAGAAATGTAGTTTTAAGTCTAGATTGCTAAGTTATGTGTCAAACCGATCATGTGATTAGTTATTTTCACAAACAGTCTCAACATTCACATTTGTTCTATCATTTATTAACAAGAATTATTAAAGTGCTAATTCTACAAATGCATTTAAATAGATAAAAGTGATAAACTGAATCATTCATTTCACAAAATATGATCGTTTAACACCAACATCAACGATCCAATTCATCCACAAAAGAAGTGACCAAACATAAAATCTAAAAATATCCATAATAACCACAAAAGAAGAAACTCATAAAAAGAAGAAACCACAAACAAACAAACACCCAAAACCACAATTAGGCACAAAGATATCTCTCTCTCACTCTCCTCCAGATCCGCCATTCTGCTAGCTCCACCCCTTAGGAGTCTAAGAATCTCATCCTACTTTGCTTCAATGCTAAGCATAATGTCTTGTAAAAAGCATCGGGTGCTAGTTCTTGCCTCTGAGACTATTCTTTCTCTTCCCCCATTTCTCTCTCCTCAGCCCGGTCGAGTTCGTCTTGTACTTTGTCCACTCCTTGGGTCGGGGCACCTCTTGTCTTGCCACCGGGCCGCCACTATGACCATGGCTCCTCCTAAAGGACGCCTTGTTCAATGGCACCATTGGTCACTGAATCTCCATTTCTGGCCTTATCTAAATCTTATGGTCTTTGTGTATCTCAACCACTAGGGTGCCAAATTGGAGCAAATTCCACTTCACATTGCACTCTTTCTTCATTTCTATCAAAATTAGGGATGGGAGATCGATATTGTGGTCTTTCCCAAGTGCATACAATAAACGAGCCATGTTAGGCAAAATCTCGTTCTTGCAGCCAATTGGGGCAAAGTATGAAACTGCGATCAAGTTTAACATTTTATATTTGTCAGTGAACTCCCCTTATTTAAAAAATTTCTTCCCTGCCCAAGAAAAATTAGCCACTCCCGTTAGCTCTACTCCAACAACATTTATAGCCACCTTATTTTTTGGGGGGTAGGTCTGGTTTTGTACCCGAGGCACTTCTTGCCTTAACTCCATGATGTTGTCGTCATCTACATCAATGTGAGCCCTCTCACATAGCTTTTTAGCGCTTTGTTGACTATTTCGGTGTTGGAGTAAAACTCACGCACCAAGTCAACTACGGCTTCTCTGCCGTTTCTCAAGTATAAAACCCAACCCGTCCTCTCCATCTTCGCAAATATACCCAACTTAACAAAATCAATTAACACTACATCACGCTCACAAACTACAACATGACTTTGGTAGAAATTCTCATACTTGTCAGCTTTTAGAGCCATAGGGAAGCGAGTTTGGTCATATCTCCTCACAATGGGTGGCCTCCCTTGTCTTTCCTCAACCACCCCCTTGAAAAAATTGGGCTCTTAGTTGACTAGGTTGCGCCTAGTAGGGAGCTTGACTCTTGGCATGGTGTTTCGGGTTTGGAGGTGTTAGGGCTTGAAAGTCTTGAGTTTTTGGTGAAAATAGGTATGTTTGATGCGGGAATGGTCTTGGGAGGGTTTATTTTAGATAGAAATGGGGAATGAGGGGTGTTTTGAGGTTTGGGTAGTGAAAAGGAATTCTAGGGTTTGGGGGATTTTGAAGGGTTTTGAAATGGGGAAGACGATCCAGGTGTTTATAGTCTAAGAAGTGATGTTCGAACGTTACTGACATTTGAACGTGTATAGAAGGATTTTTAAAAGATCATTCGAACGTGGTGAACTCCTAGTACTTTTGAGTTATGTCAGAGACCAAAGTACTGTAAGCTTTCTTCGTTCGAACGTTCTATTGGCGTTCAAACAAGCTGATCTCCCTGTACTTTTTGGTTATATCAGGGACTTCATCAGAGGCAGAGTACTGCAAGCATGGGACGTTCGAACGTCACTTGACATTCGAACATTGAATCAAAAATAAAAAAAAATTCTGCACTACACTATACTTAATCAGAGAGGGCTAACACACACAAGTTTAAACCAAAAACTTATGGGGTCTCAGGATAAGTCCCTACCCACGCTTTAGGTTGGTATTCTGGAAC
>CM042192.1:25670829-25692331 GCA_023539305.1 Ilex asprella
GTGAACTCCTAGTACTTTTGAGTTATGTCAGAGACCAAAGTACTGTAAGCTTTCTTTGTTCGAACGTTCTATTGGCGTTCGAACAAGCTGATCTCCCTGTACTTTTTGGTTCTATCAGGGACTTCATGAGAGGCAGAGTACTGCAAGCATGGGACGTTCGAACGTCACTTGGCGTTTGAACATTGAATCAAAAATAAAAAAAAATTCTGCACTACACTATACTTAATCAGAGAGGGCTAACACACACAAGTTTAAACCAAAAACTTATGGCGTCTCAGGATAAGTCCCTACCCACGCTTTAGGTTGGTATTCTGGAACATTTCTTACTCGGCCCATAGTTTCATTTTAATCAAAAGAGTTTGTATAAAACAAAAAGGATTTTTTTACACTTTTTACAAAAGTTCGGACACTTGGCTTTCACCCCAACAAAAGTACAATTTCTTATTGAAAATAATCTAATCCGAGTCTCCCTCTGTGTCTATGTAGTTCGAACAACCAATGACTCTTCCAATTTCCTCTCTCACAAACCGGTTAAGTAAAGTACCAGAATAGCATGGCGTCTCATGATAATCCTTACTCAGCCCATTCACTATCCAGTTTAATCGATCGAGTGCGTGATCAAAATTTGGTTTAGAACACTGATTATATCTTTTCTTGTGAAAGACCCTACCACACTATTTATAGGCACCAAGTTTTTTGACACGGCGATGTTTAGCAAAAGTGATTCTGCCACAGAGGGGTTTTGCTTGTTCTGGTCGGATATTATTTTTCCTTACCAATATTGCTTTTCTCATGATTACAGCATACACATCAGATGGAAAAGTGCGTAGAACTCCCAGACTAAACCAAAAAAGTTTAACATCCATACTTTCTAAGCTTTAAGACTTACTATCTGGTTCTTTAACTTCTACTAGTCACAAAGACAATTTAAACTGACTCACATACATAATCATCAATTTATACAAAATACAAGACAAGGTACACAATATGATCAGAACAACAACAACAGCAAAAACAACAACAACAAATTTTTAAAAATTTACGGGCACATGGTGCCAAAAAATATGAACTATAGTTCTCACCCCCAACCTAAATTGAACATTGTCCCAAATGTTTTGAATTTACCATTGTATGGATCTTTGGAGATGGGGTTGAAAGGTAGAGATTTATTCATCTGCCGCAACCTACAAATAAAATACAACCATTAATCTTTTTTATGCATATCTGGGTTTCAGGTAGGCTAGAAACCCTTGATTGTGAGTGCATACAGAAGAAGAATAGCCATGTACAAATAGAGTAAACAAATATAGATCATGAGACAAAGGACTGGGTCTTTGGGTAATATGGACATGGAATTACTGGGATTGGGTCATTTTTATAGACAATAGAGAGCAACGAAGAGGAAAAAAAGAAGAAAAAGAAAAGGAAAGAAAAGAAAAAGGGGGTTCAACAGTAGTGGATGTGGGAAAAGAGAGAAAAAATGGTGGGGGCCTTATAAAGACATCCCCTTAGGTCAGGTTTCTGCCTGACCCGACCCATTTGAGTGTCGGCAGGCTCAAATCTTGGAGGAATATTTTGGATCCATTAAAAGAATGGTTTTCACTTTTTTAACAAAATCCTCCAAAAATAGTTTTAACATCTGACCATTAACAGTAAGTATATTACCGCTTGTTGGGTTTTCCACTTCTATTGCTCCATGACCAAATACCTTTTTGACAATATAAGGCCCAATCCATTTTGACTTCAACTTACCAGGGAAGAGGCGGAGTTTTGAATTAAACAACAGGACTATTTGAGAAGGTTCAAAAGACTTCTGCACAATGTTCATGTCATGGAAAAATTTCATCTTGGTTTTAGCAATCTTAGCATTCTCATATGCTTTATTTCTCAATTCCTCCAATTCGTTTATCTGAAGTTTCCTTGCTAGTCCGGCCTTGTCCAGGTCAAAGTTCATTGCTTTAATGACCCAGGTAGGTGACATGGCTTTCCATAGACTAATCGATAAGGAGACATGCCCAAAATTGTTTTAAAAGCAGTACGATATGCCTAGAGTGCATCAATTAGTCTTGACGACCAATCTTTGCAGTCCAGGTTTACCATTTTTTCTAAAATTAATTTGATCTTTTGATTAGCTAATTCAACCTGTCCACTAGTTTGTGGATGATAAGGGGTTACAATTTTATGAAAAATCAAGTATTTTTTCATCAGATTCTAGAAAGGATGATTGCAAAAATGAGCACCCCCATCACTTATGATTGATTTCAGAATTTTAAACCGGGATAAAATATTTTATTTTAAAAATTTGATCACTGTTTGGTGATCATTATTCCAGCATGAAATTGCTTCAACCCATTTGGACACATAGTCTACAGCCACTAAAATGTATAGATAGCCAAAGGAAGGGTAAATGGTCCAATAAAATCGATACCTCAACAGTCAAAAATTTCAATTGCTAGAATGGGGTTTAAGGGCATCATGTTTCTTTTAGAAATGCTTCCCAACCTTTGGCATCTTTCGCAAGTTAAACAGAAGGCATTGACATTTTTGAAAAGTGTGGGCCAGTAAAATCCACACTACAAGATCTTTGCAGAGGTTTTCTTTGATGAGAAATGACCTCCACATGCTTCAGAATGACAAAATATTATTACCTTCATGCTTTTATGAGTGGGGATGCAACGTCTTATGATTTGATCCTTTAAGTACTTAAATATATACAGATCTTCCCAAAAGAAGTTACGAACCTCCCTCATATGTTTTTTTGTCCATCATGGTAAAGGAAGGAAGGAACGTACCAGTAGCTAGAAAATTAGCAATATCAGCAGACCATGGTGTCTCATCAATCATGAATAGTTGCTCATCAGGGAATTTTTCATTGATTGACAGTCTATCCTCGTGACATTCATAGGTTAATCTGGACAGATGATTTATTACAACATTCTCAACACCCTTTTTGTCCTTAATGACCAAATCAAACTCTTGGAGCAAGATTATCCATCTTAAAAGCCTTGGATTGACATCCTTATTTGTGAGCAAGAATTTTAGGGCTGCATGGTCAATGAATACAGTAATAGAAGAACCAACAAGATAGGAACAAAATTTTTTCAAAGCAAAAACTACTGCAATAAATTCTTTTCAGTTGTTGAATAATTCCTTTGAGCATCATTCAAATTTTTGCTTGCATAGTAAATCACATCTGGTTTCTTATCCTTTCTTTGCCCTAATACAACACCTACAACATAATCACTTGCATCACACATTAGTTCAAAGGGTAGAGTCCAGTTAGAGGGTTGCATTACTGGAGCGAAAATTAACATGCCTTTCAACTTGTTAAAGGCTTTCTAGCATGCTTCATTCTAATCAAAGATTACGTCCTGACTTAGAAGATGACACATGAGTTTTGCTATGGTACTGAAGTTTTTTTATGAATCTACTGTAAAAACCTGCATGTCATAGGAATGATCGGACATCCTTTACAGTCTTGGGGGCAGGCAAATTTCTAATCAGATCTATTTTAGCCTTGTCAACTTTCATGCCTTCAGATGACACAATGTGACCTAAGACAATGCCTTGTATTATCATGAAATGACATTTTTCCCAATTGAGCAGTAGATTAGCTTCTTTACACCTTATCAACACTTTTTCTAGGCTGGTCAGACACAAATCAAATGAGTTACCATAAACAGAGAAATCATCCATGAATACTTCCAAAAATTTTTTAACCACATCATTGAACAAGCTTAGAATGCATCTTTGGAATGTTACAGGAGCGTTACAAAGTCCAAATGACATATTTTTGAATGCAAAGGTGCCAAAGGGGCATGTGAATGTGGTTTTCTTCTGGTCATTTAAGGCTATCTCAATTTGATTGTACCCGAAATACCCATCCAAAAAATAGTAAAATTCATGGTCTAGAATTTTTTCTAGAACTTGATCAAGAAAGGGAAGAGGGAAATGGTCTTTCCTAGTCACCAAATTGAGTTTTTGATAGTCAATACACATTTGTCATCCTGTAATGACTCGAGTTGGTACTAGTTCATTTGCATCATTTTCTATCATTGTGACCCCAAACTTCTTGGGTACAACTTGGGTTGGACTAATCTACTTGCTGTCAGAGATGGGAAAGATTATCCCTACATCTAATAGCTTAAGCACCTCAGTTCTCACAACTTTCTTCATGTGAGGGTTTAGTCGTCGCTGCATTTAAAAAGAGGGTTTTGAATCCTCTTCAAGGTATATAACATGATTGCAGATTAATAGGCTTATACCTTCCAAGTTAGCGATGGTCCATCCAATGGTGCTTTTGTGGCTTTTAAGAACTTCAATCAATTTAGACTCTTGCAAGTCTGTCAGCTTACATGAAATTACCACTGGGTATGACTTGTCCTCTCCTAAGAATGCATTTCTGAGGTCAAATAGGAGAGGTTTCAATTCAGGCTTTGGCTTGACACTTGATGAGAGTGGCTTTGTGTCGCTTGGTGAGATCTCTTCAAATTTGGGGGTCCTTGTCCCAATAGTTTGAGTAGGGCATTCATCTGTCAATTCAGAGGCGAGAGGCTTCAATAGAGATGATTCAGTAGGACTCTCTCAGAATGAGTCATTTAGATGTTCTTGTATTAAAGATTGAATGGAGTTTAGTTTCCTTTCTTCCTTGTTCTCTCATGGGTGTTTGTCAATATTGAAAATATTCAGCTTGAGATTCATATTCCCAAAATTTAATTACATGACTCCATTCCTACAAATGATTAGTACATTGGAAGTTGCTATAAAGAGTCGACCAAGAATGATGGGAATTTGGTTCTCCAAAGGTATTGCTAGCTGAGTATTTAGAACAATAAAGTCAACTGGGAAGACAAAGTTGTCCTCTTAGACAAGTACATCTTTAAAATTTCCCCAAGGGATTTTGATAGATCTGTCGGCCAACTAGAGTGTGACACAAGTGCGTTTGAGTTCACCCAGACCCAATTGCTAATAAATAGAGAAAGGAAACAGATTAAGACTAGTTCAGAGATCTAATAGTGCTTGTTCTATTTTGAAGTTTTCAATGACACATGACACAGTCAGACACCTCAAATCCTTGTATTTTGGAGGGGTTTTGTGTTGAAGCAGGGCACTGGCTTGTTCTGTCGGGAAGGCTCTTTTTTGGACATTCTGGTTTCTCTTGACTGTATACAAGTCTTTTAGAAACTTGGCATAAGACGGAACTTATTTGATTGTATCCACAAGTGGGATGTTGATTTTTACTTGCTTAAAAAGCTTGTAAATCTCAGACTAATTATTCAACTTCTGTGTGATTTTGTGTCTGTAAAGAAAAGGAGCAGGAATGAAACACGAAGGTTCTAGTTCATGTTCAATCGTAAGCACAAATACTTCTTCAACTACAAGTTTAGGCTCAATTGGTTCAGGTTCAAATGATGAGTTGATTGGGATTGACTCAAGTCTTGGCTTTGGAATTAGCATGTCTATGATGGTTTTGTTAATCACCTTGCGACTTCTTAGTATAGTGAAAACTTGGGCTTCGTCTTGTAGGGTTTCCATGATTGAAGGATTTCACACATGAAATTGGCCTTGTGGAGGTTTTGGTTGGGCAGAAAACTTGTCCTTTTCGTGTGTGCTCATGGACTGGGGTAACTTTAAGATGTGGCTTTTAAGATCTTTGAAGGATTGAGGGGTTTGGGTTTTGAAATTAGAGAAAGCCTAAGTGAAACTATTGTTGTAGTTCATTTGGCTTTGCATGAACTGATTCATTGTGTCCTCAAGGTTCCTCTTTTGTGGTGGTTGGTATGGTTGATATACGAGAGGTCCTTGAGGTGGTGGGTGTGAACCTTGTGGTTGGTTCATGGGAGTGGTTGTGTGTTCCTCCAACTGAAGTTCAGGTGGTTTCGCCACCCTGGATTGTATGTTTCATAGTATGGGTTAGAGTAAGGCTTGTTGAAGTTGGAAATTGCATTTGTTTATTCCAACAAGACCTCCTTAAACGCTGGAATGGTAGGACACTCCTCAGTAGGGTGCCCTGTCAGTGCACAGATCCCATACACTTGTTCTGTGAGAGGGCTAATATTGACTTGATGGACCTTTTTCATTTCTAAAGCATCAAGCTTTTGAGATAAGGTGGACATTTTTGCTCCTAGGTCATCATCTTCTTTCAAGACATACTTTCCCTCTTGGAAAGTAGATGGTCTGACTTCAACAGTGGTAGGAGAGGCTGAGTCCCACTTTTGAGAACTATCTGATATTGTGTTAAAAAAATGAATGCCTCCTCCGAACTTTTACCCATAAACTCTCCTTCGGCCATTATTTTGACAAAATGACGCAGTCTAGTGGGCAAGGAGTCATAGAAAAGTCCTACCAAAGTCCAATTCTCAAAAGCATGGTGTGGACATGATTGGAGAAGATCTTTGAATCTCTCCAAACTTTGATAAAAAGTCTCTCATTCTTTCACCAAAAAATTCATGATCTGCCTTTAGAGTGCATTTGTGGGGTGTAGAGGAATTTTTTTTTTGAAAATTTTATTTTGCAATGCTTGCCAGTTAGGTATTGAAAGAGCTTTTAAAAAATTTAGCCATTGTTTAGCTTTATCCCTTAAAGAGAAAGGGAAAAGTTTCATCTTGACCAGTTCAGAATTGTCTTAAAATATTCCACATACTTCCTCAAAATCTTTTATATGCAAATATGGATTTACTGCATCAAGTTTATGGAAAATAGGTAATAACTGCATAGTCCCCGGCTTTACAATAAAGAGGAGAGCATTTTCTGGAAATAGAAAACAAGAGGGGACATTATTTCTTGTGGGATTTAAGTAATCCCTCAAAGTTTGAATGTTAGACACTTCCCCCTCCCTCATAGGGACTTTTCCATTTCTGTCATTATTTGTCATATTACTCTCACAAGAGTCTGCTACTGATCTAGGTGAATTTGGTTCTCGCTGATTCACAGTCCCAGAGGATTCTGCATGCAAATTTTGATAGTGAGGAGCATTCTTTGACATAAAATAAATGAAGATAAAACAAAAAAAAATTATTCACAGTAAAACCAAAGAGTATATTAAAAAAAAAGGTCTTTTTACCTTTTACCTTAAAAGACATTTTATAGTTCCCTGACAACGGTGCTAAAAACTTGACTTGATCTGAAATGTGAACACTAAAGTGCAGACGATCAAGCGGTAGTAATAATCCGTTTTAAGTCCGGAGTCGAATCCACAGGGAACTCTTGTTGGTGTTTCAATGTAAGCAATAGTGAAGACTAATTGATTTTAACCTTTGAGATTTAAAGTTGTGAGTTTTAGGAATTTTTGCTGGACGGAATATAAGATTCTTTCCAAGACATTTTTCTAGACAAAATATAAGATAAGCTCAAATGTAAAAATGTTACTTTTTTGTTCGAGGATCTGGACATGTAGTTTATCATCCGATTTATTATATTTATGCTTGATAACTCAATTAATTCATGTGTCAACAACAGGTTAATTGGAAGATAAAGATGGACTGTGAGAATTAAGAACATGATTCCGATGTCTTTCTAAAAGTTTACAAGAATTATCGGTGCCGAGACTTAACCCTTCTACAAACAAGCAAGTGTTTCTACAAGACATCCAACCATGACATTAATATTCCATTCTTTAAATGAAACACAATAACGAGGAGGATTGAAGGGTAGTCATGAAGATTTATTTGGGGTACTTGCCTTGAACTAATGAGTCTTTCTATGCAAGAATCATCAGTGTCCTAGAAAGAACCACGGTTATACAAAGTACTTTAGCTTTGCTAGATGCAATCAATCGTCCAATGAGTAAGGGAAATATAAAACATTAAGCATAAGAACAATGCACAACTATAACTTCTGGATAATTTATACATGCCCTTCACCTCTCACTAAATAGTGAATAAGAAACTACTCACTCTTCATGGCTTTGGTAAAGTTAGAAAGGTGAGTGATGCTCATCCCTCCAAGTAAAGGAGTTACAAAGTAAATCAAACTAAACAAATAGTTGATCTTCAATGAAGAATAAATGAATCACATTCCACCCTTCACGGTTTTGATAAAGCTTTAGAGAAGTGGAAGAATTTCACTCCTCTAAGACAAAAGGAAGATCAAGCAATGTAAGTGAAATACATAAACAATAAAAGTAGAAGAAAACTAGTCACATTTGGAGGCTGGCTTCCTTAACCAAAAGATGGAGCGTCGTTTCCTCAATTAAAAGATGAGCTAACACCCTTGATACAAGCAAATATGACATACATCTAAGAATAGCTACATGAGTGGATTTCTAAGCCTCCATTAAACTCTCTACACAAGTAAATAAAAGTTTAAGACTAGCACAAATTAAGAGATGTTAGTCTAGTGCTAAACCAATGTTAGTCTAGTGCTAAACCAATCTCTTCCACCTCCTCTAGTTCCTTCCACAATGGGAGTATTTATAGGCAAGGTTGATGGGACAAAAGGAAGTGAAGGAATAGTGTATATTGCCTAACTCCAAGTGAAAAGCCAACCACTATGTAGTTACTCTATGGAGAACGTTCAAACGTGATTTAGCATTTGAACGTTGTCTCTATTTTTGTGTTATGGGAGTTTGAACGTTGTTTAGCGTTCAAATGTTTCTTCTGTCTTTGTCCTATAGGTGTTTAAACGCCAGATAGGGTCTGACCTTCATACTCAAGTGGTATGTAGTCTTCTGTGAAGTTCATTTCCTTACTCTAAGCAGCAGTCTAGTCTTCTGATGATTCTAGGGGACGTTCGAACGTTAAATGGTGTTCAAACGTGGTACTCAAGTACCTCAGAGTCTTCTTTCTTAGCTCAGAGTCTTCCTTCTTAGCTGTAACATTCCACGCCTCAGCAGTTTGGTCTTCTCATAATTTAAGTGGACGTTCGAACGTGAGTTGGCTTTCGAATTTGCTGGCTTTGTTCCAAGCTTCTTCAATTTTATTTCCTAATGTGCCGGTGTTACACTCAAGTGTGATATTTGTTGTTCTTGAAGCCTTGTTCACTTTAGGACCTGAAATGACATCACTTAAACTCCATTAAAGTACAATTAGTCTAAAAAAGACATAGTAAAATGCTAATTTTAAGTACTAATCACTTCACACTGGAGAAATTCTATAGGTTGTACATATGGGAGATAGTCCGGTTACATGTGGTACCCATAGCTATGGTATCAGATTGGGATCCTAAGTTCATGGCTTGTTTTTGGGAGAGTTTTTAACAGGCCATTGGGACACTATTGATGATGAGCACTATTTTTCATCCCCGGACGGACGGTCAATCAAGGAGGACCATCTAGACTTTAGAGGACATACTACGGGTATTTACCCTTAATGGTTGCTGGGAGGAACATTTACCTTTAGTGGAGTTCGCCTAAAATAATAGTTATTACGCAAGCATACATATGACACCCTATGAGGTATTTTATAGGAGGCCATGCCATTCTCCGATTTGTTGGACGGAGGTTAGGGAGAGACCCTTTACGAATCTGAATTTGATTAGAGACCTCGAAGATGGTGGACTTGATATGGAAGCGTCTTCTCACAGCGCAGACAGAAGAGATACACTAACAGATGATGACGACAACCTTTAAAGTTCGAGGTCGGTGATCAAGTCTTCTTGAAGGTGATGCCCAAGAGAGGAGTTGTTAGGTTAAGAAAAAAGATAAAATTGTTGTTGAGGTAAATCAGGTCCTTCGAGGTACTCGAGAGGGTTGGTACAGTCGCTTACTGGTTGGCGTTACCACCTAATCTATCAGGTGTTCATGCGGTATTCCATGTCTCTATACTCAAAAAGTAGACTGCAGATCTTACGCATGTGGTGGATCAGGGTGAGCTGGCTGTTGATGTTGTTAGGACCTTCGACGAGGGACCCGTATGTATCATAGATAGTTGAGAGCAGGTTTTGCGAGGCAAGACCATGAGACTGATGAAGGTGCTGTGACAGCACCATGGTGTGGAGGAGGTAACATGGGAGCAAGAGGACACTATCCGTACCACCTATCCATTCTTGTTCGGGGATGGAGGTACCTTATAGTCATGTAGTATTATATGAATTGTTACATATGCATGTGGTTATGTATGCATGTGTGTGTGAATTTCGGGGATGAAATTTCTTTAAGGGGAAAGAATTTAAAATCCGAAAAAATTTGAACTTTTATGAAAAAGGGCAAAGCGATAATTAGTCGCCAAGGTACGAGTTGAAAACCCGATTTTTTTTTAGAAATCGGATGATGAAACGAACATCACCAATGGATTCGTCTCGCGAAATCTAGTTAACTAAACAATTTGCATTTAATTTCGAGACAATCGGATTTTTTACATTTTATGGTGTGATCGGTGTCGTGTGATTGAAATAAACAAGATTGAGAATTAATTGCGAAACATGAAAAATAATTTAAACTTAGTTCAAATAAAATATTTCGAACATAACACCAAACGAGATTTAATTGATTCGGGGTAAAATTGGATTAGAAAAAGACAGGATGTGTAGCTCGTTGTGGGCCAAGTCTCCTAGGGGTGTAAAATGGGGGAAAAATTAGATTTTTCCCCAATTTGGCTACTGGGTTTTTCAAAGAAGAGAAAGGCAGAGAAGAGAGAGAAAATAAGGGTTCTTCCATCTTCTTCTTGCGATCTACGGCCAACCGTTTGTTGGAACGTTTCAGACCAAGAACTAAAGTGGATCTACACGGCGAGAGCTACGTCTATGTACCAAAAATCGAGGATTTTGCTAAAGTCTCAAAGACAAAAATTTTGGAAATCTAGGATTGAAGCTTGATTTGGGTTTCTTGGAGTTTTTACCACTCGTATTACGCTCTAAGAGGTAGGGTTCTTCTCCTAACTAGTTTTATTTTCAACCTAGAGTTTCATATGCAATGGGTAGTATGATTTGAGATAAAATCTCTTATCCAAATGTATTTCTAGTGTAACTAGAGTACATGAAATGACATAAGAATGTATTAAACCAATTTTGCATGAATTGAGTATTGTTGAAAATGATTGTTTGGTGATTTCATGAGAATGTGATAAATTGGGCATGGTTATGTGCTTTAAAGGTGTTTGATAAAATTCCTATGATTGATGAGCATGTTCTTTGAATGAAATTGATATAACATGCTTTGTGATGATGTTGAAATATAATTATATGCTTTAAGATATAAGTTACATCAAGGAATTGGAATTGTTCATCTTGTGCTCATGACATGTTGAACATGATGTTGTAATTGCAATTGAAATCTTGGTTGCATAATGATATGAAATAAAATTCTACATTACATTATATTTGCTCGAGAAGCATCACATTCGTGGGTGTGTACATGATTTTGATCACACACCATCCTTGGTGGGTTGATACGTGGGCTTGGGAAAGTTGGGCCAAGGTTAGCAAGAAGAGCTAGATTATTCCTAGGGTGCAAGATCCGGTGATTTGAATATACACTCCATTGGTATTGAGTCCATAAAGTGTGTCGGCTTATTCGAAGCCCGTTGGTGGAAACGCTGTGTCGGTTACATGTATTGTGGGAGCCGAGGGAGGGCTCGAGTTACGTTGCATATGTGAGTCTCTCCTCATAACATGGCATAGCATTGTGACATTCATTTCTTGAATTTGTTTGTTCTTGGATAAATGTTTGTTTGATTGTTGAATTACATGTGAACATTTCATATGCATTTGAGTTGGGAGGTAGCATCTTTAGGAGATACCCTATTGAACATGACTCACCCTTTATGTGAACAATATTTTAGGTACGGGACAGGAGTTGGTGGATGGCCCTCACATGGGACCTTGTTGAGAAGAAGCCGGCATGTGGCTTTAAGCTTGCATTTTGTAAAACAATGGTGTAAATTGTTTTGGACTTGTAATAATGTTTAAAGGGTTGTGTAATGAACCTTTATGAACTATATTTTGTGTAAAGTTTGATGTTATATGAGTTTGGGTAAATGTTGTATGAGATTGGGTGAGTTGAAATTGAAAAAGATTGAATTGGAGGAAAACTAGACCTTGTTAGCGGTAGCAAGTTGATTAGCTACCGGTAGTATGATTCCATTAGCCTCAGCTATTAGTTGTAATTCTTGAGCTACCAGTAGCTCGCTGGCAGTGAGTAGCTACTAGTAGCTCGTGTACGAGCTATTAGTATCTCACTGGCTGAGGGCTCAGCTACCGGTAGCATGTACACGAGGTATCAGTAGATCCTCCAAAATCTTCAAACATTTACAATAACTTTGCCAAACCTTGGGGTCATGAGATCTTTTGTTCAAAGGATGTAAATAGAATTATATTAAGGAAAAATTAATGTATGTTGAACCTTGAAATGGTCAAGTGATTGAAACATATACAAGTTATGCATTTGGGAGTGCTCTGGTACAAGGGAGATGATGAGTGCATAATATTGCATATGTAAAGGCCTCATTACATGCATTTTAACTCAACTTTTGCATCTAAGTACTTGGAGTTAGCCGATTTTATGATTAATATTGAATTTTCGATGTTGCATGTATTTATAGCTTAAATGATGGAGTTTAGGACCTTTGGAGGCTTAAAAGTGAAGAAATCAAGGAGGTTTTGGTGTTTGGGAACAAAGGCACCAGCTGCCACATCTTTTGGAAGTAGAGCCTTAGTTTTCCTCTATTTTGACTATTATCCACTCAGAATCTGAAAAAGTTGAAAACATAAAAGTTGTAGATCTGGATGTCTTCTATATCGTGTCAAAATTTCAGCTTAATCCAATTGTTGGATAAAAAGTTATGACGATTCTACAAAACGTGGTCCAGAGTAGAAAAACAGTATCGGTACACCATACGGGTACGGAACCGTACCGGTATTGCGTACTGGTACGCCCGACTCCAGTAGCTTCGAAGTACCGGTATGCACCTAAAGCTTCCCCGAACCTCCTGCAACTCAGCTCCACTTGCTTGGGGGTCCCACCTACACTTCTCCCACTTGCTCCCTAACATTTCCTTACACATTTACATGCCTCCCTTGCACATTTAAAAGACTTTGGAGGCTTGGCATTTATGGGGAATGGAAGGGAAGTGTGCTTGCCAGGGAGTTGCTGGGTAGGCTGTCATAGCCTGTCAAGACCCATCCATTCAACCTCCTCTTGATGGAAAGCCTTCACACTTGCTTGGGGGATCACCATGCCCGAAAATGAGAGGCTCACACTCCATTATATTCAGCATTACACAACCATTTGAGGTGTGGCAACCTAAGCTTAGGAAATCCAAGGAAGAAGATGATGAATAGTGATTAGAAAGTTTATGTTTTTGCATTTTCTTCTCCATTCAAGTTGTAGTAAGCTTTTAATCTCTTGTAATCTTTAACTCTTACACCTTAATGTCATTTACTTCAAGTCTATTCCAAGTTTGATTACATGTTCTTCATTTCACCATTGTTGTTTATGTTTTTCTTCATTTCCTAGCTTTAAAATGGGTATTGTATATTTTTCTTCATAGCTTAAGATTTCTTGCTTTAAGTTAAGTCCCATGCTTCCTTTCTTCATTACGTCCATTTACATTATTCTTGTCTTTCCTTTTAAACATGAATAGCTAGATTTCTAGTTGGCTAATTCAAGGGAGACCTCCTCTTGGGTTTTCCATTTCAACTCATTCTCTTCCTTCCCTTATGAGTCCAATGGTTCGGTTTGACAGGGTTGAGAGTGGATAAGTTGGTGACCCTTTGATATCCCGTAGGCCTAGCCACGGTTTATGCTTAGATACTCACCAATCTTGTCCCTAGCTTCCCCTGAATCAATCGTTCATTCATGCTCTATCGGAGGAGGGATTGGAGTTGAAATTGTATTCCTATTGGAGTGACTTCTTGGGTTTGCCAACATTTGTTTCTCATTGCATTTTCATTAAGAACAAATCTCATTAAAACAAACTACAAGATTTTACATTTTTCCCTTTTGTAACAAAATCACCTTCACACAACTCAACCTTCCATTCCTGAGGAGACGGCCTTGGAATACTCTTCCAAGTAAAACACCGACATTCAAAAGACTCCTTGCGATTGGGGAGCACTTTTGTTCACATTTCATAGTTCATACATTTTGTTCATTCTATTTCATCACCATCATTCCATTGCCCTTTCTCTTGCATGAATCCGAGTGAGAGTGACACTCACCCACACACATAAGCCATATACATATTTGAGGGTTCATGTTAAGAGCTTAGGAACAACAAAGTTTTTCATCAATCAGGAGACTCTACCCAAACTCTGTGTTGGTTATGATCCCCATAAAGGGGATGAAATGATGTGGTGTTGGGTTATGCAACACTCACAGGCACTCATGTGATGATGGTTGATCAAGGGGTTGAGAAAGGACCCCTGGTTTTAGGGCGTCACTGTCTCTTTTCTTTTCCACTCATTCCCTTTTTCTCTCTTCCCTCATTTCCTTCTTCCACTCCTTCATGTATACAAGTTGAATGTAGAGATTAAAAGATTGAGGTAGAGTGTTGAACTAGTCAAAGTATTCATTAGAATAGTAGGAGTGGGCCCTCTTAGCTTATGGAGTTGCATGGAAGGTGATTTGGAACTTCTGGGTTGTGGGTACTGGTACCAAAAGATTAGTTACTGGTACCTTAACAGGCAGAGGGCTCAAATACTAGCATTTAGCGATCGGGTTCCAGTGCCTACTTCATTTCTTCCATTTTGAACGGCTAAGGCACAAGTGCAAGATGTGTACCTAAGGCAATAGGTACTGGTACCTAAATTCCAGTAGGCTCAGGTACCGATGGCTAGTGATGGGGTACTGGTACCTACTTCATCTC
The DNA here is from genome assembly GCA_023539305.1 of Ilex asprella. Classification (NCBI taxonomy): domain Eukaryota; kingdom Viridiplantae; phylum Streptophyta; class Magnoliopsida; order Aquifoliales; family Aquifoliaceae; genus Ilex; species Ilex asprella. Next base: position 25,685,571 of record CM042192.1, read on the forward strand.
TTCATTTCAACAATCTGAGGTCTAAGTGCCAGGTATCGGTACCTAAAATACCAGGTGCCTAAATTTCAGTAGGCTCAAGTACCAGTAGCAAGTGATGGGGTACTGGTACCTACTTCATCTTTTCATTAACATGTAAAACCCGGATAAATTTAAACTTTTATAACTAAAGGACAAAACGGTAAAATTGCCACATTGGTTTGGGTTGTAAACCTAAAATTTTTTAGATCTCGGATGAAGAAACGGACCTCACTGTTGGATTCGTCTCGCGAAAACTAGTGACCATGTCAAATTTTATCGAATTTCGAGATAGTCGGATTTTTAGAGTTTTACGAGGCAGTCGGGCCCCGGGAGATCCAAATACGAAATTTTTGGGAAAATTATGAGATTTTTGAAATAAATGAAGTCAAGACAAATTAAAAATATTTTGAGCTTGAATCGGAGCGAAATTTAATTTTTTCGGGACGAAAACGGACCCAGAATTAAAAAGGGCCATGTGCCGTGTTGTGGGGCCAAGTATCCTAAAAATATAAATAGGAGAAAAAAATAAGATTTCCCCCATTACTTCAGCCCATGTTTGGCCGATAGAAAGAGTGAGAGAGAAGAGAGGGAAAAGAGAGAAAAACACTCAACTTCTCTCTACGATCTACGGAGCTAGAGAGCTCAAATTTGTTCGGGCCAAGAAGAAAAGTTGATCTCCTTGACGAGGCCTATGCATACACACCAAAAAGAAGGGCATTCATCGAAGGTGGGAAAAATCGAATTTTCTTGGAAGAACTTGGAATTGAGTTGAGTTGGTCCCTTGGAGCTTCTACAACTTCTTTCACGCTACAAGAGGTAAGGGATTTCCCTACTTAGATTTATTCACAACCTTAATTATTGTATAAAAATGGGTAGGTTCATATAGATATATATGACTTGCCTATGGAATTGATTTTGATGAAATGGGTATTGAAATTAGGTATAATATCTTCTATCTTGAAATGGGTATGTAGAAATTGCTTAATGTAATTTCTTGAATTATGTGAAATGTGGGCATGGTACGTGTTTACATAATGTCTTAATTTTTGGAAGTGTGTTATTGCTTGATATGAGATAACATGCTTGGACTTGAGTTTTGGATAAAACGTTGATAAATGCATATTGGTTTATTGAGATTTTGAGTTATGAAAATTATATGCTTTTGATATAATTTGTCATGGTTTATACGAATTGGGTTTGAAATGGTTCATATGGCACACATTGCATAGTGAACATTGTTGTAGAGTTGCAATGAGGCATTACATTGCATATGCACAAGAACATTGCATAAAATGGGTGATTGTGCATGGAAGCAGTCAACACCACATGGGTGGATGACGAGTGGGCTCGAGTGAGCTAAGTCGATGACTTGGCCGAGTCGCATGGTTTACATGGTGCTGAGGGTTGGGGTTAACAAGAAGGGCTTGAAGATCCCTCGGGTGTAAGGCTCAGTGATTTGGATACGCACTTCTGTTGGTATTAGTCCATAAAGTGTGTTGGTGTATGCGGGACCGTTGGTGGAAGTCCATAAATGCCATGTCGGTTGGGTGCCGTTGGTGTAAGTCCATAAATACTCACCCCATACAAGACCCTAGATTGATAATGTCATTTGATGTAAAACATAAATGACGGAATTGTACACATGAAAAATTGTATGTGTTGGCGAGCCGGGAAGGGCTCGGGAACATGAATGACAGGTGATTGTACATTAGCAATTGCATGTGTCGAAGAGCTGAGAAGGGCTCGAGTTGGTTGCTGAGAGTGAGTCTCATCTCATTCCATAGCATTGCATTGTAATTTTTCAACATTGATAGCATATTCATGCTTGGGATGTGTGCATAGTGAATTGGTTGCATGTGAGCATTTCATGTGCATTTGGGTTGGGGAGTAGCCTATTTAGGAAATACTCTATTGAGCTTGGATCACCGTTTATGGAAAAATATTTCAAGTGCGGGGCTCGTGCCAGTGGATGACTCTCACTTTGAGCCTCATGGATGAAGAAGCCGAAATGTGGCTTTTATTTTGAGTAAATTGTAAAGACATTACAATGAATATTTATTTTGGCATGTAATTAAATGAATTCGCATGCAATTGTTGTAATAGATCTTTTATAAACCATGTTGGATGCCCAAATACATGTTAAGTAAGTGTTGGGTTGGTTTTAGTAAGGTTTGAATTGAATTGAAAATGAAAAATAGGAGAAATAAGAAAAATCTGGGAAGACCGTACCCGTACTGTATACCGGTACGGTTCAGTACCGGTACAGTGTACCGATACATTTTGGTCTAGAGGGTTCGACGTACCGGTACTGTTTGCAAATTTTTGAAATTTTAATACTGTTCTCCTATGCTTTTGGACTTTGTTTTCTTTGGTTCAAAGGATACAAATGGATTCTAAATGAACTATTTTTGAGGCATGTTGGACCTCGGGAGAATTAAATGATAAAAAGAACACGGGGTATATACGTGGGTAAAATCCTGATTAAGGGAATTTGTATGGACATAAGGTCTGGAATTGAGGCAAGAAAGGTTATTCTGCGGGTTGACGGTTGGTCAACGGTTTAAAAAGGACCCCCGATTTTAGGGGCGTTACATAACAGGTTGAGGTCCAAGTGCCAGGTACCGGTACCTAAATTTCAGTAAGCTTGGGTACCGATACCTGATGACGGGGCACCGATACCTACTGTGCCTTATTTGAATTTTTAGCATTTTGAGATCCTGAGCCATTCGTCTTGAGTTCCAGTCTTGCCCATTAACCCCAACCACATTGTAAAGTGAGTAATGCCTGCTCTTACCATCCAACCACCTGAAATCAAGCAATTCTCCATTAATCTCTGATTTAACCCAAATTTCCCACTATTAATTACAAAACAAGTTAAAATGGATGCACTGAGGTTATTAAATGTGCAATGTTCCACACTCATCATATATGAATGAATAATGTCTCCAATACTTTAAGGAAACCACAATAACAATGAACTCCAAATCATGTGCACTGTAATTCATTTCAGTGCTTTTTTAATAGTATGAAGGCGTAAACAATCATCCTACTATGTTATATCAACTTACAACCCAACATCTAATGGAAAGCAGCATTGTGTATCACATATCCATCACTAACCGAGTATGTAGTCAACACTGGGCTAAAAATTAATTCATGCTTTCACATTTGAAAACTATTTTCACAAACATCATCCCATTCAAACTTTGTGTCAAATGTGTCAAAGGTACTGTTAATATTGAAAATTCTTGTACAAACCTATAATAATATCCAACTAAACCCAACAAATTATAAATCTCCATCACTATAGTTGATCTTTCCCACTTTACCATTGGATCAACTTTCTTACGATCAACAAAAATACCATCATTAGAAACTAAATGTCCTGATAAAACAACTCAATCTAGCCAAGATTCACTTTTACTCAACTTAGCTTGTAATTTTTTTTCTCATAAAGTTTGTTGCACAATCCTTAAATGATGTTTATGTTTTCCCTTACTATGGATATACACAAGTATAACATCAATGAATACAGTAACATATGAATTTAGAAAAAGTTGAGACAACAATTTAGTCAATCCATACAAATAGATGTAACATTTGTTAATCTCAACAACATCACCAAAAATACAAAAATGGCCATACCAACTTGACCAACTATTTTCACAACATACCACTTCTTTCCTTTAAATTAGGATAACCCAACCTAAGATCAATCTAAGTACTTCAGCTCCTCAAAACTAATCAAATAATTTATTAGTATCATGTACAAAATATTTATCGCTTGTTATTACCTTATACAATTGGTAATAACTGATGTACCATTTCATATTCATATCATTTTCTTCATAAACACGACATAAGAACCCCATGAAAAATTACAAGGTTGATTAAATACCAATCTGATATATCTCAATTGAATTCCTAGTTCCTCTTTCTTAGTAAGAACCATGTTATATGAAATAATAAATACAAGCGAAGTACCCCAGAACTACTAAAACATAAAATCTACATCTCTCTAATGGTAGTTTAGGTAACTTTTATTGGAATACATCTAAAAATACCCGAACTACATAAATATATCTCAGTTGTAACTTTTGTTATTTAGTATCTGCTACACAAGCTAGGTAGCCCAACTTACCTTTGCCTGAGTACACTAAACATTTGAAACTCCCTTTTCGATCACTAAAAGTTTTATAGTCATTCATTTGGTAGTTGAAATATCATATCATTTGAAAAAAAATCTATAATAGCATTATATTTCAGCAATCCGTTCATCTCCAAAATCATATCAACATCTAAAATATCCAAAGATATAAAATAAACAAATAAATCTCTAACTTCCACATTCAATATACATCCTCTATAAATAGTCTCTACTAGCACTATGTCTCCTACTAGAGTAGCAACACATAAATTAGTATACAACAATGTCAACGACCAGTCCAGTTGTATGCTATACAATGACTATGTGAATCTTGGGTATATCAAAATCCATGCAATCTCGACAAGAATTGGAGAGTGTACTCGTGGCAACCTCAATAGTAGCTTGAATATCCTATCAAGTCATAGCAAATACACTACATACAATAGTATTGTTAGTTTTTCTCCTAAAATTAAGGTTATTAAAAATAATACCAACACTAGTCTTTGCACTATCCACTAAACATGTAAATAAATCAAGATACTCATCAACACAAAGAGACTTAAACACATAAAACCTTGATTTGATTGAGGGAACTCTTATATTAAGTAATACAACACCTCTAAACTACTGAGACGCATGATGTCAAACTTCGATCTTCTTCAAATCCTCTACTTTCATGACTAATTTTTTCTGGTTATGCGTCACACAAAACATTTAATTTATTGTTTAGTCAATCTAGTGAAACTTTCAATTACTCTTTTAATCACTCTTAACTACTCAAGTGCAACATAAAATCCACAATATATATATATTCTACGACCTGCTTAACCCTGTGTCACAACTAATATGAATGAACTATACAATCGCTAGACATTTTAAAACTTGACTAACGACTTATACACCACTTCCACAAACTCAACAACTTACTTCTTATAGTCCACTACAGACACTAGACCACGACATGTCTATAGAATCTATAAACAATAGCTTTGATAGGGAGAAACTTTAAACCTTGAGAACAAATATTTACTTCAAGAGTCTATTGGTTATGTTGGTTCATCTGCATCAGACCACTTAGATATTTTTGCTTTAGCCCCCACATTTGATTTAAGTAGAACAGGTAGTATGGAGAACCTTGCAAACCCTTAAAATAATCGAGTTCCTGTAAATCAAAATGATACTTGAGGCCAAGAGGTCGACCAATAGGTCAAAACTCTGAGGGATTATCTACATCCTATAAGGAATAGTGTCTAGCCATGCTTTGTTTTTCCTGCTAATGCTAAAAGGTTCACGATTAAACTCGGTACCATACAACTCTTACCTTAATTGCACGGGCTTGATTCTGAACATCCTTACCTTTACATGAAGGAATTTGAGGACATTTGCGAAACTCTCAAGGAAAATTGAATTAGCCAAGTTGAAGCTTTTTCCTTTTTATTTGAATGATAAATCCAAGCAATGGCTTAACATTCTTAAACCTCCCTCTATTCTGGACTGGTTTGCCCGTCAAAAATATTTTTTCAAGAAATTATTCCTTTTTAATCGTATAAATGCTTTGAAACATCAAATAATGAATTTTGTGGTGAAGGAGGGATAATCCTTCTATCAGTGTTGGGAACAGTTCGAAGACCTTCTCCAAGCTTGTCCTTATCATGGGTTCGAGAGTTGGACCCTCGTTGGTTTTTTTATGACGCACTCCCTATCCATATGCGTCAGTTTGTTAAAATGATGTCCCAAGGATAGTTCATATACAAGAATCCCAATGAGGCGTTTGAGTTTTTTGACACACTTTTTGAGAGTTCCCAGGTGTGGGACTTGGCTTCACCTATTCCAATTTGGAGTTAGTCAACCACTTCCGATGGGGGAAAATACATTTTGAGAGAGGATGACGATTTATAAGCTAAGACGGCTTCTTTGTCTTAGAAGCTTGAGGCTTTAGATATGAAGAAAGTCAATGAAGTTACTGTTGTTCCAACCATAGAGCGTACATGTGGGATATGTGCTTTGGTAAGGCGTTCTACTAAGGAATGTCCCACGATACTCATTTTTTAGGAGATTGTGTTGGAGAAATCCAATGCAGTATCGATGGTATCAAAATCCATATAATAATCCTTATTTTGAAATGTACAATTCAAGGTGGCTTCAACACTCGAATTTTGGTTGGCAAAACAACCAACAACCAAAAACCCGACCACAAGCACCGCAAGCTCCACCACCACCACATCAAAATCACAATCAATCCTACCAGTCACCTCACAAATGTAGTCTTGAGGATACCCTAAATCAGTAAATGCAGGCTCAAATGCAATAAAATACATAGAACAATCATGCCTTTAAAGACTTCAAATCTCAAACCTCGCAGTCCTTTATGAAAAAGGGCAAAAAAATAAAATTGCCACTACGATACAGATTGAAAAATTTAATTTTTCTAGAACTCGAATGATGAAATAGACCTCACCGTTGGATTCATCTCGCAAAATTTAGTTATCTAGTCAATTTTTGACGAATTTTGGGACGGTCGAATTTTTTATGTTTTACGAGGTAATCGAGAGTCGCGTGACCTAAAAACGAGATATGGAATAAAAATTTGAAAGTT
>CM042192.1:25726010-25737994 GCA_023539305.1 Ilex asprella
ATTGAAGTTCTTTCTTTTTACCTTCCTAATTCTAAATTTCAAGTTCCTTGTGGATCAACCTCGGTCTTACCCAGTATTACTACTCCTTGACCACTTGCACTTGGGTGTACCTTTTGGGATCAAGCAAAATGAATGAATGAAATAAAAATAGTAGCCAACGATAGAAATTGAATTTATGATTTCTAAGCCATTTTTTGAATTTCACACCAATTCAATTCAATCCAGAATTGTTTGAAAGAACCTAGTTTATACAAATCTTGGGAAGAAGAAAAAAAGGCAATACGTAGCAAATATTTTGTAGCAATTAGCCTACACACCATAATAAAAATGGGATGCACATTATAGTGCCCAATTCTTCTCTGTTTACTTCCTATAAAAATGTGCAAACAATCATGGATTGCTCCCATAATGGAAGGCCAAACTTGCAAACAATCATGGATTGCTCCCATAATGGATTGCTCGTCAACTACTATTGGTTTTCAACTCATTAACCCACCACCAATCCACCTCTTTCTTCTTCTTCTTCTTCTTCTTCTTCTTCTTCTCTCTCTCTCCCCATTTCTAACTATTTAAGCCTATCAATGGACTAGCTTTTTGTTGTAAAACCCAAGAAAATTAAAAAAGGAAAAACAGTAATTAGGAGTTACAGTACGGGTTAAAAAACTATTTTTTTATAAAACTCGGATGACGAAACGGACCTCACCATTTAATTCATATCGCCAAATCTAGTTTCCTACTCAAATTTTGTTGAATTTTGGGACAATCAAAATTTTCACGTTTTATGATGTGATGGAGTGTCGTGTGACTAAAATAAGCATGATCAAATTTTATTCACTGGACCCAAAAAATAATTTAAATTTAGGTCAATAAAAATATAATAAACTTAATGCGGGACAATATTTAATTGATTTGGAATTAAATTGGACCAATTAAAGTGGGATGTGTGGTCCGTTGTGAGACAAGCATTTAAAGGAGTATTTAAAACCTTGGCCTACATTTTGATATATATATATATGTAGAGAAATAGAGAGAGAGAGAAGGAAAAAGTTTTTCAAGCTCCTATATTTTTATTCTTTGATCCGTAAAGATCCAATTGTTGGATCGCTTTGGGCTAAGAGTTAAAGTTGCTCTACTCAACGAGAGCTACACAACCATAACAAAGATCGTGTTATAACATGCTTAGAAATTCAAGTATGTTATTTGATTTGAAAACGCTATAACATGGGTTGGTCAATCACTACATGGTGAGTTAATAGGTGGACTCGGAAAGTTTAGATCAAGGTTCAATTGAGTCGTATGGAACATTGCATACAAAAATATGTCAGATATAACAAGAAGGGTTAGATTCTCCCTCAGGTGCAAGACCTGGTTACCTGATTCACTCGCTTGTCTAGAGGTGAAATTCTAGAAAAGTGTATCGGTGTACTCAGAACCGTAGGTGGGTTGCCCTCGAATGCCATGTCAATTTGGTAGGCCATTGGTGTGATGTCCATAAATTACCTACCCAAGAAGACATATATTTTATACAATAGTCATTGGATATCTAACATCAATGTCGGGGGCTTGGAATGCCCGGATGCATACGCATGACATAACATGTGTTTTGGAAGTCGGTGGGGCTCAGGTTGCATTGCATGCGTGAGTGTCCATCTCATTGCATGACACGAAATTGTAGCATTCATTTATGAAAACTGTTTGCTTGAATGGATGCTTGACATGATAATTTGCAAGTGACATTTCATATGCATTTAGGTTGGGGAGTCATTGCCTTAGGAGATACTTTATTGAGCGTGGCTCACCCTTAATGGGAATACATTTCAGATGTTGAACAGCCTCCAGTTAATGGCCTTCTCTTGGGCCCCTATTGACGATAGAGCTGGTACTCATGGATATTCCACGTGTTGATGGGTGATCAACGAGTTGAGATGGAACTCTCGGATTTTGGGGCGTCACATTAGTTCAGATCCGTTTACCCGGATATGGATTAAATATTAATCCATTAATTCTAATATGTTTAATCTTTTTTAAATAAATTTGGATTTGGATTTATATTAATCCATTCTGATAAGAATCTGATTTGATTTATATTATATCTATACATATACATATATATAGATGTGTGAGAATGTGTATCAAAAGAACAAAAGCCATAGGACTCTTCCCTTTCCCCTCTCTACCATCGCTTTTTCCCCCTTCATTTACAAATCCCAGTAAACCATTCCTTAGTCGACCACTCCATTATTCTCTTCCTCTTTCTTCAATCTATTGCTCTCCCCCTATTTGTCTCTCATTACTTTTTCTCAGTGTCTATCTCTCTCTTCCAATTTATTTTGCCCTATACCTCTTTCTCACTCCCTTTTCCTCTCTCGTGTATTATTGCAGTCATTCGCTCACTTTTTAGCTCTCATTTCTTTCTCCCTTTTTGCAAACAAGTTTAGGCCATCTAAGGTTTGGTTGCCTCAAAAATTAACATCAAGATGTGTGGAGATTCATGCAAACATTTTTGGTTTTGGATTTAATATGCATCTGTTCAAATTCAAAGAAGAAAATAGATGGCTCTATTGTAGCTAATATTAGGTAAGGTTTGACTACCATTTTTTTCAATTGTTGTTGATGAATAAATGATGAAATTAAATTAGAATTGTTGGAATTAGTTGAGTTATTGATAAAAAGCTAAAATTTAACAACAATTTGGTGAAATTGTTTATTATTTGAGATAGTTTTGTAGAAATTTTATTTATTCAGATGGGATTATCGAATTGGATGCCCCAATTATTAATAGGTGTGGATTTAAATTATGATTTTTATAACTATCAGATATACAACTAACATATTTGGATTTAGATTATGATTTTGATATTCATCTAATATATGAATCAAATTCAAACTCAACTTTTTTAATCGAATTCAGATTGAATGAGATCCAATTTGTTGACAAGCCTATAAATATTCTACACATATGTATCAATTCTCCCCAAAACATCCACACAAATGGATCCTTATTTTCCACATCATATAATTATGCAGTTCTTCATATTAGGAATATTTTTATAATTGGCTAATTTCTTGAAGTATTGTGTAAATCTCAACCGAATTCCATGGTTATGAAGCTTCAAAAATGAAGATCAGTAAGCATCAAGAAATGGAGGAGTTGTATATACAAAGCCTTATCATGAGTTTTTTGATGTATCTTTAAGTTTAGGACAAAGGTAATGACTTGGAGACTTAAGATCCCTTGGATTAATTTTAGACATAGTGTGATTAGGGTTATTAAAATGGAATTGGAAAAATTCGTAAATGACTCTTAGGGTTTCTTAGTGAAAATATAGACTGAGTCATTTATAGGAACCTACTTGAGTAACACACTTTAGTGCTCAAGAAGACTAGTTTTTGCTTAATTTTCAGATTTGAAATAGTGGGGACAACCCTCTATTCACTTGTCCTTGCCTAGAGCTGTCTCTAAACACTTAGGAATAAAATCAGAGAAGGTTATCAAATTCGGTAATGGAGACCAACCTCTGGCCACTCGAATGGTTTGCAGGTTGCTCGAGCTGTCCTCAAATGGCTCTAGCGGTCTTTTCTAGCTAGATGTGGCTTGGATCCTTTTTTCATTCTAGTGACAATAACCCTATCACCTCTCTCCCATTGATCGAGCGAATGTTTGCAAATTCTAGTTTATGGATCTCCAAGATTAACCTAATTCCAAGCCTATAAATAGGGAAAGCCTTCTAGAACTAGGGTAAGACTCTTGTGAGCTAAATTTTCCCTATCAAACATCTAGAGAGCTTAAGAAATCCTAGATCTGTAACGCCCCAAAATCAACATTGGATGACATTATTATCTCAAACCATTCACATCGTGAGAGCAACTAATGAAATCTATAAATAAAGAAAATTGAATTCATCATCAATTATATCTACACCATCATCCAAAAGAATATGCAAAACCATGACATTTACACCCCAAAAATCAAGTATTATCTTGCAGTGGAATAAACATAACATCATTCATACACGGTTTTGAAATGCATCTCTTAGTCTAGGACATAAAGAAAGCAACTCTAGACATTCCCCTCGAGATCCACGCTTCCATCCAATTGAGCTTCCCAAGCTACTTGCTCATCGACTCCGTGCTCTTCATCTAAACCGAAATCTGAGAATAGATATTGTTTGTAGAGGGTGAGTACTAAGCTCTATAGGAAAATCCTCCCAAACTCGGATAGATTTTGCAAACATATAAAACAAGTTGGTCTGATTTAACAAAAATCATATATAACTTTTGAAAGAAAACAATGACAGTTCATCCGATCTCAAGTTTAAGCAATATTAATAAAGTAAATAAAGAAGTAAAACCATTTCTCAACAATAGACCATTTCCAACCATAGACCATTTTCAACAAGTTCCTGTAGTAAACCATTTTTACAACAATAAACAACAACCCAAAATTTGTATATATGTATCTCAGGTGTGTTGGTCGCTTCTCAAGAATCTACATCACGATTCTATCTCGTTCACCCATCACAAATTAATTTAGGAGGGGCATATATCATCTCCCATGACATTGAAGAATCCCTCCAAGGAAAAACATACCATCCCTCAGCCTCGAACATTACGTGAACAATAGTGGTTGCTCTCATAAATAATAATCCACTATAAGTGTTAGACAATTATCTCACCCCCACTGGGATAGACTAACCTCTAACACTCTACGCTAGCTTTTGAAGGTAATTGAAATCCATCACAACAAACCATACAAGAGATGCAATACCAACCAGTTTTCTCAAATCACAAGTAAATCCAAAACCTCTCAATTTTATTGGTATTTTTCCAATGGAGAATTCAAGAAAATAAGCAAAAGATCATCAAAAGATATAATTTTTAGTGTTCAACAAAGCACTAGAGTTTTGAAATTTAGAACAAAGTGACATTAAGAAGAAAAATTCATCTTTCTTAAAAAACTAGGTTTTGAACCAAGAACAATGAATATCAAGCTTTGATATCAAGAACAAATGAATATCAAGTTTTGATATGAAGAACAATTGAATATCAAGTTTTGAAATCAAGAACAAAAGAATATCAAGTTTTGAAATCAAGAACAAATTAATACCAAGTTTTGATATCAAGAACAATTGAATATCAATTTTTGAAATTAAGAATAATAGAATATCAAGTTTTGATATCAAGAACAATTGAATATCAAGTATTGAAATCATGAACAAATGAATATTAAGTTTTGAAATCAAGAACAAATGAATATCGAAAAGAAAAATTCATACTTCTTGAAAAACTAGAGTTTGGATGTCAAGAACAAAGGTTTTATGACTATCAAGCTATAACTTCCATCAAAACATGGTAAGATTTGCAAGAACAATCAAGAAACAAGGATTTCAATGCATATAAAAAAGCTTGAGAGTCAAAACATGTATATATAAGCCCTAGCATCAAGGAACAAGAGTGGAAGAAAACCTCAACCTTTTTCTTCCTTAGTGTTCTTGAAAAACTAGAAGTTTTGATCTTCTTCAAGGTGCAAATCCTCCTTTGATCTTGTGTTTTCCCTTCTTTCTTCCTCTCTAAGTCTTCCTGGGGTTAGATATGTATTGGAGCTAAGGGAGGTGGCACTATGTATTTATTGGGTGAGAAAGAAGTCCAACTGATGTAAATCTGATGTTTTGATTCATTGACCACGTTCGAACGTTATTGGCGTTCGAACATCACTTGCTCCCAGTACTTTTGTTTTTCCATCAGATAAGAATACTAGAATGAAATGTCATTCGAACGGACTTTCACATTCGAACGTTGGTTGTCCGAACGTATTTTCACGTTCAAAAGTCATCCTAGTTTTTGTAGGAACTTCCAGTGAATTTTTGACTTATTTATAGGCCAATTTGGAAAGTTTTTTGACCAATTCCCTTGTGTATACCTAGACGTCTAGTATCTAATGTAAAAATTTTAGCTCAAAAAGACATCAGGGTAAAAAGTTATGATCAAATTACTAAGGCAGTATCCAAAATCCTTTTTACCCAAATTCTCTCTAAAGTGTGCATTCACTCCGGAATACTTCTAAACTTCTACAACCTACCCTATCACCTAGACTAACCTTTTTATTTCTACTCTTACTGACTACATAGTTCATGTATACATCATTACATATATTAGCATTTCAAAAACATAATTACGTTAGTATGTAACGATAAGAATTTTGGGGTTTACAAGATCCCTAAGATTCAAATGCCTAAACCATCTTGATATTTTCTATCCAACTTCACACATTGAAGAAAAAGATCTTGCTTAGTAATCAATAAAACCCACTTTGGTATGTGCATTCCCATGTCAAGCCCCAATTTTCAAAGAACATGAGTGACAAAATATTTAAATGATAATACAAAATGTCCTTAAATTACCACAATGTTTTGTTAACTGGAAATCATTTAGTAAAATAGATAAATTTCCTTTTTTATCAAAAGAGGGGATTCCACCAAAAGATTCATGTTGGTTTATCTATAAGGAAAACCATATCATTAAAAGCATCTATACAAGTGGTTGTGAACATGAAGGTCAGATAAACTCAATGTTGACATAGTAACACTCCAAAATGCAAAAAATGCTATGCACTAAACATATCACCCCAGTAAACTCTGACCAATTCTTGTTTCATATTTACAAATCAAACTCCCAGAATATCCAAATCCTAAGTTAGGCTACATAACCAAAACAAAAGTAGCCTCCCAGTTCTCCAAAACCTGATACATCCACCTTAGACTAGAGTAATCAAGCTCTGAGTTGATACTCCTCATTGACTCCTTTGACATTTTGGTCTATCTCTGTAAAATGTTAAATATTAGTGAGCTAAAAGGCTTAGTAGGATAACTTTTCTCAAACACTACCAAGGTTTAGAAAAATACTAAAAATATAAAACTTTATAGTGTAACATAACATATTGGCTTAATAAGGTCGTACACTAAGGGTTCATTTGGTTGTTGTATTATAGGGGGTGTTAAAGAGTTGTATTTGATTAAAACGCTTTAATACATGTTTATACTATATTTGGATGCAAAAAATCACTTTTTATTATAAATGGGATTAACTAGATAAGTATATCCTCCGAATAAGTCTGATACAGTATATCCATATTATTGAGCTAATTTTAATACCACCAAGAGAGGTGGTACTATAGTACAATCTAAGTGTATTATATCGTTATTTTACAATTTTACCCTCAATCTAATAAAATTCTATGTGATCATTCCTTCTGATTTATTTTAATAAAAGTTAAATAGACATATCTTGAATTCATAATAAATAGGCCCTTAACATATTTACACTGAATCAAAATCCCCTCATATGGATAGCCCATAAAAGATGCACCTCATTTGGAGATGATTGACGACATTTTAGTCTACTCATTTTAATAACTTTGAATAAATTACCTAACCAAACATTATATTGGACTCATACTTATTATCCTACTCTTGATACCATACTTAGCAAACACCTGACTAGAATTGGTATTTATCTTTATCCCTCGTTTAATCTTAGATTTTATCCATCTATCGAGGATTGTCCTGTATTCCCTAGAATGGTCCCTCTTTTCTTAATACGACATCCGAAGGACTCCTAAAGAGCTAAATTGTATGCAATAGAATTCATGGCATGCATGTGATTTTTCAGAAGCAAAAGTCACGCAACCAATTTGAATATAATCCAGTGGCTATAGAATGCCAACAATATCAATAAACCTACCAAGTTAACCCAGTCCACTCAAGAACTGTAACCATCATGAGCTACTTTGGGATTTTTCACCGTAGGGAGAATATGTCTCGATTTCTTTTTTTGGGAAACTAGTACCAGGCATCCATAGCACCACATAGGCAACTACTATCCTCTAGCACCCTCACCGATTTCTCAAGAATTTGTATGCACACTATTTATAAATCATGCAATGTTATTCATGGAAAAACAAATACCAGACAGGCGACCACCGTCCTTTGGTATCACTAACCAATTTTTTCAACATCAATACGGTGCACTTGTGATTCCAAATAGGACAAAGTAATCAAATCGTACGAGTAATAGATTCATAATGACTTAGCCATATCATTTCAATTCATAACTGATAATCAAATGGAAGCACAACAGTAATAATTAATATTGATAACCTAGGTTCAAATGATAACAAAATCCTTGTATGAACATATTAACATCCCATCAGTGGCCTAAAAAAATATTAGCATCACATATATTCAATCATGCGTTGTCGATAACTAGATAATTTCCCCCATCAATAGTCCAATGAAAATGATAAAACTAGCTTAAAATTAACATAAATTTTGATATGAACCCAAAATAATATGAGATGCATCCATGATAATGAATTAGAAAAGGAATCCTACCTTAGAGTGATTAGATGTTAATTTACCCATGATAATGTGTTCAAAATCTCTGATCCAATTGTTTGTCGCAAGTTCTTAATTTCTCTTCCTTTCTACTCTCTTGTGTTTATTAAATTGTGAGGTGCTTGGGTTCAAAAGATGTGGCATATAAACATAGGAACCCATTTATACTAAAGACCAGTAGCTAAGGTGGTGGAAGACTCAAGCTGGCCAAACTGACTCAAGTTGGACAAACTAACTCAAGCTGGTTGATCACCTTAATTTGGTCCACTGACAGCAAGAAGCTAGTCGAAAGAAAAAACTCTTTGGTGTTTGCGTTTTGCCTTCTATTTCCAAACCTGCCTTTTTGTCCCTTGCACTTTAATCCCCCTTATTTTTACCACACCTCAAATTCTATTCGAATTTACCCCTTTTCCATATCTAACACACCGTTTACTCCTACGACTTTGATTTGTTATTACAAAGCCAATTAAACACGATCT
Source organism: Ilex asprella (assembly GCA_023539305.1). NCBI lineage: Eukaryota > Viridiplantae > Streptophyta > Magnoliopsida > Aquifoliales > Aquifoliaceae > Ilex > Ilex asprella. The sequence continues at coordinate 25,734,883 of CM042192.1, forward strand.
CAACTTCAGTAGAATTACACTTTCCACCCCCAATTCATCCAAACTTTTTTCTAATGGTGGCTAACATCTTTCCTAATCCAAGTCTTAACACTATTATCATACATCAACTCCTAGTTATCCTTAACCCTCATGGAATTACACTAAACTAAGGAACTAGGTCTTACATTCCGAGGGTCTTGGGTCTAAAGCCTTAAAGATTTCTTGAGGGGCCTAGATAATTCATTGTAGTGGAGGCTTCCAAATGAAGCACTCAAGACTTCGGTGGGTGATATTCAGAGGAGAGATTTACGATGAAAAAAGAACATCTAGAAATGGAAAGTGATTTAGGTATAAGAATCGAGTACTTATAAATTGAATTTAAGTATAGTCGATTAGGCTCTAGGTAAACAAAGATTGGTTTTGCTATTATTTTCGAGATGAGTTTTCGCGTTAACAAAATTCTTGTGTTGTGGATGTTCTTATTAATTTATTTAATTTCACACATACATACACAGACTTGTAATTGCACACACTAGTGTTACGAAAGATCGCCTAGGTGAGAACTAAAGCGAAGCAAGGCCCCTTCGGCTTGAGCATCCCATGCGAAGCTAAGATGAGTAAAGCAAGGCAAAAATGAGAAAATCGAGCGATTGTCATTTCAACAACATGCGATAAAAGATAATGATTATGTTAAGCTTTTCATGTTGTTTTATTTTTATTATGGACCGTTAGATTAGGCAAATTGGAATAAAATTGTGATATGTGTATACATCTGATTGCCCCTTATCCCAGTATATATAACACCTAACCCCTATAATGGCTTAAACATCGACTTACTACAACTTCTTTCCTTCCTAAAGAAGAAAGACAACTTACTTGAACATATTTGTCCCTTCTCTCATTGTTCTCGATTTTTCTTCTTCTTTTAATTCTTCTTCTTTGACAAAAAGCCAAGATTTGTTGCTTTTGTCTTCTTTTCAACAGAGCTTCTAAATTGATATTCTATTGCTTATTCTTCTTTGATAGAAAGTCTAGGTATGATATTATTTTCTTTTCTTCTTCTTTGACAGAAACACAACTGTTGTTGCAACTTCTTTTGCTTCTAATGCTATATTCTTCTTCGAAAAAACACATGTATGTTCTTTTTTCTCTCTTTATTTTTCTTTTTTCTTCTTCTTCTTTTGATTATGCTTTCTTTGGTTCTCCTTCTCCTTCTCCTTCTGCTTTTGCTTCTGCTTCTTATGTGTTTCTATTTTTTATTTTTCTTGGATTCTCTAATTTCTCTAGTTATGATTCTCTATTTTGATTTCTTTTTCACGACTTCTACTTCTTTTGGTTATACTTTTGTTTCAATTTTTTTTGCTTCTGGTTCTGTTTTTATTTTTGCTTATTATATTTTTTCTCTATTTTTGTTTCTACTTATTCTGCTTTTGCTTATTCTGTTTCTATTTTTGCTCATGATGATTGTGTTTCTACTTATGTTGATTCAGTTTCTACATATGATGTTTCAGTTTCTACTTATGCTTAATGCTAATTCAGTTTCTACTTATGCTAATTTTGTTTATGTTGATTCTATTTTTGTGATTTAAAGTTTTTTGATTAATATGTTCTACATCTACCTACTTGATTGTAGTGTGATAGTGTCAATCATAAACAAAAAAGATCTAGCATGGAAATATGTGTAGTTGGTAAATGCCCAAAATTCAAATAAGTTTAAGTGCAATTTTTGTGGAAAAGAGTCGAATGAGGGTGTCTATTAGGTCAAGCAACACCTTGTTAGGAACTCTATGAGTGTTATTACCTATTCACGATGCCTTGCTCATGTCAGGAAGGAGATTAGAGAATACATGGATATAAAAAAGGATGAGAAGAATCAAATGAACATGGTTCTCGATTTTGATGAGATGCCTAATGACTTCAAAGAGGATGATGATGATATTATAGAGGTTGCTGAGCATCGTAAAAGATACACAGCTAGTTTTAGTCAAGGTTCTGCCAAAGATACATCCATACAAAAAAAAAAAGCAAAGGCAAAAAGGGCCTAGGGATGTATCTGTAATCCCCAAATGTGTATCCTAATTTATGACATAATTACTTTGTATTTATTTAGGTAATGTCGTAAGACAATATAAGTGGTAGGAGTAGAAACTGGATGCTAGATGCTATAAAATGTATTTCACAAAGACTTCGTGAAAAGACTCTTAGATAGGAAAAAATTGGGTGGGAAGTAAATGCCAAAAATTGGATTGATGTTCGAACGAAGGTCACATTAAAATGCCAGTTAGTCCGAGTTCTTTGCTATCTGATAGAAAAAGAGATATTAGGAGCAAGTCACGTTCGAATGCTAGTCATGTTTAAATGGAGCTTGGTTGCAGTACTTTAGTTTCTGATAGAGAAACTCTAACATAAATTGAGATATTGGGAGCCCATGACATTCAAATGCCAAACTAATGTTCAAACAATAGTATAATTTTAATAGTAATCAGATTCGCAATTCCTGTTTAGACACTAACCTTTTAAATAGCTAAGGACACCTCCTAGGCAAAAAATCTTCAGTTTTAACCCTAGACACCTTAGATAACAAGCGAGAAAAAGAAAAAAACACAAGATTGAAGTGGGCTTTCATGTCATAAAGGACCAAACACAAAAGGTTTACTCATAAGCTACAGATTAAAGGTAAGGGGTTAGGATATTATATATGTATGTTTTGAGTTATTTCATTGAGACTTAGGATATTATATACGTATGTTTTGAATCTCTATGATTATTATATGTTAGATATTTGTTCATTTTTTAGTTCTTTTCAATTAACATATGGTTCTAAACAAGATAAATTCCTTGCATTCAAAGAATATCATTTTTGAATTTTGTAAACCCCTGCATGTAATAGCACTTGTACAAACTCTAATTGACGTACAAATGTATGTTATAAAAGTTTGGATTGGCCTTGAAAGGTTTTAGAATGAATTGTAAATGAAAAATAGGCCAAACATGCAAAATTGGGCAAACCGTACCGGAACGCATACCGGTACACCAAGGTTGTAACACCCCGCATTTTCTTTTATAAATGTATATAGTTATATGACAGATAATTATTGTGAAAATGAGGATATGTATAATGATGTAAGAATGA
>CM042192.1:25739212-25829935 GCA_023539305.1 Ilex asprella
GGACATCTAGAGATGTCGTGTACTTTTTGTTCTAGACTAGAATACTACTTTGGAAATACTGTATAGTCTAGATTTCTTTTGTCATTTCCGCTACGCTATAATAGTAAATTTTTATTGAAAATGTAAAGGCCAATGATGACATATTCTTTTTGGGATATTGATGTAAATGTTATGAATTATTGTTATGAAGACTTATTTATTAATGGTTTATCTTAGTGCTCTCATGGTATGAATGGTTATTGAATGTAATGCCGTCCAGGGTGTATTTTGGGGCATTACAAAGGTCCAGCAGGTAAACCGTACCGGTACGCGTACCGGTACACTTTGTGAAAACTTGAAATTTTAACACTAGTTTGCCAAGATTTTGGGCTAGACATTTCATTCTTCTATTGTTGTAAATGGACAATGATAGAGTATTAATGGTGGTATGTTGGGCCTCGAAAGAACAAATCAATTAAAGATTTACTTAACCCTCGTATTCTAAAGTTTTGGTAAATGTTTACTTGGGTATTAGGATTATTCATAAAACTAAATATTTTTGGGTCAAACTAAGGTCTCCATTGAATCCCAAAGGTCGAAAAACATTGGGAGAGGTAATATGGGGTGTATTAGAAGTTAGGAAGTATCCCAGAGTGAAAATACACTTTAGAGAAAATTTAGGTAGAAAGGATCTTGGACACTTTTTAGTATTTTGGCCATAACTTTGTATCCTGATGTCCATTTTATCTAAAACTTGGATAGTAGATAGTAGACATCTAGGGCTATAAATGGGTCAAAACTACACTGAGAGTTGAAGCAAAAATCTGTCAGTCAAATCGTACCAGTACACCGAACTCCAGTAGTTAAACTGTACCGGTACGATTTGCCTGAGACTTGCCGAACAGTAAAAAAAAAGTAGGATTTTGGTGTTTTAAAACACCCCTCTAAGCCTCATTTACCCCATTATTCCATTCTATTATCACCCCACAACTCTTAGGACCCTAGAAGAAGATTAAAGGAGAAAGGAAAGGGAGGAAGAAGGTCTTCAAAGCTTGGGCTTTGCTTGGCGATTTTGATTCAAGGTAGGAGATTTCTTTTCACTCTCTTACATTGAGGCTAGGTATTATATCTATATGTATTCTTTTGACTCTAGATTTAATATATGTGCTATGAAATTATCATTCCTTGGTATTCTTGCAAAGATTAACATAATTTATACTAAGCTATGGTGGAATAGCTCTCAAATCACTTTTCTTGCTCTCAAACCCTAGTTTTCAAAAGAAGTGGATTTTTCTCTTGATTCTTCCTTTGTTCTTGATTTTTAAAACTTTAGTGTTTTGTGTTGAGTAATAAATGATGTTGTGGTGATCTCTCGCATTTTTCCTTAATTGGTTATTGAAATTGTTACATGATAAAATTAGGGATTTTTTAGACATGCTTGTAAATTGAGTAAATTGGTTGGTATTGTATCTCTTATGAGTGTGGGATGACCATCGGTGGCCTTTGACGAGATATTGTAGAGTGGGTAGATGTTTTGCTTGCTTCGTGTGGATTGACATTTTTCTTATCACTCGTAGTGGGATTAGTGCTTTAGTAAGACTAAACCATTATCGCTCATGGGTACCGTAGCTGAAGGTTAGTATACTAATGCCTGAGTTGGATACGTTACTACCATTGGTATGGCATACGCCCTTCCTAAAGGATGGATATCTTTGATAAGATTTGTGTGAGTGTGTGTAGGCTAGATATTACTCAATGTGTTGATTCATGAGGCTTGCCTTGCATCATATTTGAAATACATTTACTTATGGTTGTGGAATATTCAAGTTATGGAGTATTGGATTGTCGTGGAAAATGGTTTCCTATAAGAACTTGTGAAAGTATGGGATTCCATAAGGTCTTGTGGGAAAATGGTTATATTTTGAGGAAAATGGATGTTTATTTGAAAATTGTTTTTTTTTCTATTCATTTAAATTACTGTTGCCATTCAAACTTGAGATCCATTCTGAAATGCCTAGGTTTTAATTTAAAAGATTATATATGCTATTTGTGAAATGAGACCGACTTGTTTTACATATTTTTAAACCTTGTATGAGTTTGGAAAGATTTTGCTACAGAGCTTCGTGCTCACCCCCTACAGTTAAACATTTTTTAGATTATACTCTTAAGGAGGAGTTGGGAGTCGAGGAGCATGTACACTGTGAGACTCCGCTAGATGGGAATGTGGATCCCGAGGTGGACGCTTAGAGCGACACATTCTTTTGTACAAGACTAGGATATTCTTTTGAAACAATGTAAAGTCTAGTTACTTTTGTTATATTCCGTTGCACTACATTAGTTAGGTTTTGAAATGTAAAGGCCAAGATGGGTCTATTATTTTGGAAAAATGTTGTAAATCCTATAGATGAATTACGAAGTCTTATTTATCGATGGATTATAATAGTGCTCTCATTATGTAAATGATTTTAGAATGTAATATCGTCCAGGGTCGTTTTTGGGGCGTTACAAATTTCCAAAACCCTAGGATTGCTAAATGCATGCTCTAATGTGAAAGATACTTAGATTCTTGGTTTTTAATTCCTATTCTTCATTAAATGATGCTAAAATTTTAACACTTTCTCCACACGACCCCACCAACCACTGGGGCCCACTTTTTGTCCTCTGAACTATGCCCTAAAATTTCTAACACTCCATGATGATCTCCTAACCTCTATATTTAGAATTGAAGCATGAGAGAGTGGGTGGCCAAGGAAGAGATAGGGAATGGTTGGAAAATGAAATGGGCCTTGCCTTTTGATTGACTTTGGAAGCTTTTTTGGACAACCTCTGCCCACAAGCAACCTATATCAGCACAATCAAGGGTATAGAGATGGGGATGGACGAAAATAATAAACCTTCTTCATACAATTTCTAATCATCAAACTTTTAGAAATCTTTCTAAAAGCTTTTAGAAAGCTTTTAGAAAGCTACATAAGCTTCACCATTTTCATTCTTGTAAGCTTCAATCTTTAAGTAATCCTTCTTTCTAACATATTAATCTTGTTTACTTCAAGTTGTATTGAGTTTAGCTAGGTTTTTCTAGTTATATTGTTTGCATTTGGGTATTTTCTCTTTGAGCTTTACATTTTGTGTATCAATGCTATTTCTTTTGTAGTTTAAACTTCTTATATTAATGCAAGTCTATGTTTGATTTAATTACCATGTTTTTCTCTTTAATGTTGCCTTTATCATGAATAGTTAAACCTTTAGTTGGCTAATCCAAGAGGGATTTTCCCTTGGGTATGTGAAATCGACTCTCTTCCATTCTTCCTCGTAGTGTAAAGTGTTTGGTTTGACTAGGTTGCGTGCGGCCGTAGTTGTGGGGTATTGATGCACCATAGAATTGTCATGGGGTATGATTTTTCTCAACACAACTACATTAGTCCCTCACTACCTTTGAATCAATCAAACACCAAGACACCATTGGTTGAATTAAATGAGTCGATTTAGCATACCCATTGGAATGAACTCTATGGATTAGCCAACCCACTCTTTACAAGCATATTTCTCAAAATACAAACCACCAAACTTTAAATCACAATATTCTCTATTTTTCTGATTCGCACTTTTTAGTGTTTATGAATTAAATTATATTATATCATACACCCAAGTATAAATGGTCAAATTATAGATTTCGCGGTTTTAAGTCCAAGTATTGATCCCACGAAGAGTTTTCAGTAATTTAGACAGTAAAATAAATAAATAAAGTGAAGTTTTTGTTTGAAGTAGTATATCGTTTGATAGCTTGTGATGTGAGCATAGATTGATAACTAGTTTAACTAAATAAAGTGAATGAGATAAACTTGTTAAGGACAATTAAATAAAGTGCGTAGATAAACTGATAGAAGATAATAATTTAAAAGATACCCTTCAGTTTAAGGATTCCATATGTTTTATATTGGTTAAGTACTGTAAATACTACTTTACAACAATTAACTCCTATTTTATTGGTAAGTCAATCAGTAGGGCTGAAGTATATAAACTATAACACAACAACTTCTTAGGCTTACTGTTGGTATTAAATCAGAACGCATCAACTTCTTAGGTTAGCCAGTTATATATGCGCCAATTGATTAATCCAAGCAAACCAGAAGGACAAGCCATTCACGAGGGATACTTGAATTATCCAATTGATCTCGTGATTGTAAAAGCATACATAATATGTAAAACCCCACCCTCCACATGGCATAATATTGTCCGCTTTGGGTCCACTAGCACTCACGGTTTTGTTCCTTCCAACCCCCCTGTGAAAAGGCCTTATACCATGTAAGGTGCGAGACTTACTCATAAGCCCAATTTCCTCTTCCTAACCGATGTGGGATACAAGAATCTCACAATCCACCCCCTCAGGGCTGCACGTCCTCGTGCAGCTGCTCGCCAGCTACCTGTCCGCCCACTACAAGCGAGCACGGCAGGGCCCCACACTCGATCCAGGCGAGAGTCGACTTTGATACCAGCTTGTAACAGTCCACCCTCCACATGATATAATATTGTCCGCTTTGGGCTCACTAGCCCTCACGATTTTATTCCTCCCAGTATCCCTGAGAAAATGCTTTATACCATGTAAGGCGAAGGCTTACTTATAAATCCTGCAACTTTCTCCTCCCTAACTGATGTGGGATACTAGGACTCTCCGAAGGGTATAAATAAAATATCAGTATTTCCATAATCTAACCAAGAATATAAATATGTACACGCTTCACCGAAGGGTATATAAACGACTACTCACGTCCCATTGCTATAGAAAAGCAAGAAGTGTGGGTATTCGTCATTACAACTAAAATTAAATGGTAAACTGTAAAAATTATTTCACAAGGAACAACTGAAACACATCCATCTTAATCATTAATTAAAATAATAAAGTGGCGGTAGTTCAACTATTCGAATAGAAAGATACAACAGAAATGTAGAAATACAAAGTATAGGACGGCCCGACTTGTAATTGGCTTTCTTTCTTTCTATCTTTGAAGCTCGTGGTGGCCGGCCCTCTTGGAATGGAATCCTTCAATGAAGAAGACTAAGCACCCCTATTTATAGGCACAAGAGAAAGCACGAGGTGGGAGAATAAGTGCTAGCCGCCAATGGCGGCCGTCTGGATGCCCACACCACCGTCCGCACGGTGGTGCCATGCAGTGGTGTTAGCTTTTGTGTGCTTGAGCTTCCAAGTGTTGTCTTCTTGGGTTGCTGCTTGTCGGGGACTGGCCTATTTATTGAATATGTTGCATTTGAGTCCTTCGTAGTTTTGAGCTTTTCATATTTGCTTTGTATTCTCTGGTATATCTACATTAAGCCCTGTAATTTCAAACATAAAATTGGTAATACTTTAATTTACACACAAAACTCTATTTGACTTTAATTAATAATTTTTTGTTAGTTTATCTTACGAATTTGATTACTTATTTTTTTGTCAATTATACACTAGTCAGGGTTAATCATTTTCCTTTTCACAAATCACTTTAGAAAACACTTTACCTTTTCTTACCTGAGGAGAAGACCTTGGAATACTCATTCAAAGTAAAACACGACATTGCAAGACTCTCTATAGGCTTGGGGAGCACCATTTCACACACACATTTTTGTTCATCCACACATGATTTTTCCCATTTCTTGCATTGAACTAGAGGGAGCGTGACATCATCAATCTCTATAAGCCATATATACACATAACTCATTTTCGAGGGTTGGAGATAAGGGAAAATAGTCAAGCATTATTGAATTATTTGTTGATTACTCTGATCTTTAAGTAGTTATTCCTATCATTGATTTTTTGAATTCCCTACACTTGAGATCATTTCAACTTTCTTTTATTTACTTTCAAAAGGTATATGTTTGTTACTTTCCAAAAACGACTTGTCTTCTTTATATTGTTTTAAAACAATGTCTGAATTTGAGAGGGATTTTCTATGACCTTTTGCTTATCCCTTACAACAACAATTGCAGATGTAGCCAGAGAGGAGGATACCAAGTTAGATGAGTAAGTGGATCTCGAGACTGGAGAAGATCAACATATGGATCCCGACATGGAGACTTAGAGATGTCTTTTAGTAGCTAGAGTGTCTTGCTTGAGAGATCTTTATGACACAACATTTAGTTAGATTTAATTATTCTCTTGCTTGTTGCACTTTGGTTTTAAATTGCAATTTTTTGGAAGAGTTACAGTATTTTACTGTTTTTAATACTTTGGTATTTATTGGATGGATGAATGGTTTGGTGTTAGTTCTTGATACATCGTAGACATTCTCACGAGGTATGCTTGAATCTCACCTCCGTTTTAGTCCCGAGCTTCCCACGAATCAATCGAACATCTAGACACCATTGGGGGAAGGTTTTGAGTTGAGTTGGCATTCTATTGGAATGACCCTTCAGATTAGCCAACACTTTTCCCATTTCATTTTTTTTATCTAGATGTAGTCACAAACCAAACTTCAAACAACAAAAGATTTTTATACTTTACCATTTACACCAAAGTCGCCTTTAACACGACTCACCTCCTTCCCTGAGGAGACGACCTTGGAATATGACTTTCAAGTAAAACACGACACTCAAAAGACTCCCTGTGCTTGGAGAGCACTTTTGTTCACACACACATTTCATTCTCCATTTCATTCATCCACCATTTCGTTGCCCTATTTCTCACATAATTTCGAGGATGAGTGATACTCCCGTATCCCTATAAGCCATATACACATTGAGGGATGATGTACAGAGATTAGGGAGTACAACAACAGAACCCATCAAGCATTTTTGGCAACATTACAGGGGAAGGCAAAGCGTTGAATCAAGAAGGTGATTTTCGGATGGTGGAAATAAGTCCCGTGAATTCTCATCATAGGATTAGTTATGTCACTCGTTGTATATACTTTTGTTTTTTTATATTTTCATTTGTAAATATTGTTTTGCATGTGGGGGAGAGGACGACCATAATAGATTGGTTAGACAACCCTTGGACCTCAATATGAATATTGACTATGACCTACCTGAGGATGCCAGTGACAACTTTGAGAAGTTAGGTGCCGATGTGAATGTCCCTAGGAGAGGTGGAGTGCAAGAACCTATAACTCCAAACCTGAGAATGCACTCCCCTTCTAGGAATGAAGAAAACAGTATTCCCATTGATCCCCTGGCGTGGTAAATGTGGGATTTCCTCTAACCCACACGTAGCACCACTCACTCGTGCATTCTCTTAACAGTCCAAGCTCATCTCTTCCTAGTTAAGCTGGGGATGTTGCAACTACTTTCTATATTTCACAGAATTGAAAAGGAGAACCCTTATTTGCACATCAAAGAATTCGAGGATATAGTTGTAACCTTTAATGCTAACTATGCTATGGAGGACATTACTCATTTAAAATTGTTTCCCTTTTCCCTCAAGGATAAAGCCAAAATATGGTTGAATGCCTTGCGACCTCGATCTATTACCTCTTGAGCTACAATGCTTTTTGAGTTTTTGAATAAATTTTTTCTGGTCCATAGAACCACCACTTTAAAAATGAAAATTCAAAACTTTTCGTAGAAGCCCAATGAGAAATTCTATCATTGTTGGGATTGGTATAAGGAATTGCTTCAATCCATACCACATCATGGCTTTGAATCTTGGCAATTGGAAAGTTTCTTCTATGAAGGAATCATACCGGGCCATAGACAATTGATTGAGATGATGTGTAATGGCTGGTTCTTAAACAAAGACCCCGATGAGGCCCTCGACTACTTTAGTATATTGGCCCAGAATGCACAATCTTGGGACATTACAGATTCCACAGATATACCTAGGTCGTCTCCGAGTAGTAATCAACCATATGAGGGAGAGATGTATGATTTGAGAGACCGAGAGGACTTTCTTTCTAAAATTGCTAAGTTAACTAGGAAAGTTGAGAGTCTTGAGGTCAATAGGAGACACGAGGTATCCAACGTTTTAAAGATTGAGGAGCCTTGCTTGATCTGTGAGAGTATGAGGCATTCCATATCGGAGTGCCCTAATATTCCAACACTTAAGAAAGTGTATCACGAGCAAGTCAATGCGTTTAACCAAACGAGGCAATCATTCTCTCCACACTCAAACACTTACAATTTGAGTTAGAGTAATCACCCAAACTTTAGTTGGAGAAATGAGAATCCCACTCCTCATGGGTCTAATGCCTATACATCTCTCGTACCTCCTAAGCAAGGTCATTACCAAGGTCAAGGGAAAGCGTCTAGCTCCCAATACTCCTGGTCCAATCCATAACGGTATTCATCAAATCCACCCGCACCAAATTTCTCCCAAAGTCCACCTCCACCTAATTTTTTCTAAGGACCATCCAATCCTCCCACCTATCAACCTCCCCACAAGAAGAATTTGGAGGATGTGGTTAATGTTTTCATTCAAAGCTAGACTACCTTCAATCCAAACCAGATTACTTTCATTCAAAGCCAGATTAACATCAATATTCAAAGTGTCGTAGCTTTTAATAACAAAGCTGACAAACTCTATGGGAGCATCACAACAAGAGAAGGGAAAATTCGCCGCTCAACCCCAAGAAAACCCTAGAGGTCAACATGTCATTGAGTCATCCGAACCTAATAGTGAGAATTGTGTGCAGCTCAAAGCAGTCACCACCCTTAGAAGTGGTAAACAAGTTGATAAGACAATTGTGCCAAAAGTCTCACCCAAGGCCACATTGCCATTAGAGAAAGAGACTAATGGTGACACCAAAAGTGATGAGGTGAGTGATAAGGTCGTTGAGGAAGAAAATTTGAGTTATAAAAATGTGCATGTTTCCCTTATTCCTGTTCCTTTTTCTAATCTTTTGAAGCCACCCATCAAGGTGGCTAATTATGCTGATATACTTGAAATGTTTAAGCAGGTAAAGATCAACATTACACTCTTTGATTCCATTAAGCATATTCGATCTTGTGCAAATATCTTGAAAGACTTGTGCACAGTAAAGAGAATACTCAATGTCCATAAGAAAGCATTCCTCACCTTACAAGTGAGCTCAATCCTGAGGATGAACACCCCACCAAAGTTTAAAAACCTTGGCTGCTTAGCTATTGCCATCACAATTGGGAATTGCCGGGTGGAGCAAGCACTTCTTGATTTGGGGGTTAGTGTGAACCTCTTACACTATTCAATGTACAAACAACTCCAAATTGAAGAGTTGAAGCCAACTTCAATCACTCTTTAGTTGGCGGATCGGAGCATTCGAACATCGAAGGAAGTGGTTGAGGATGTTTTGGTCCAAGTGGATAACTTTAATTTTTTTGCCAATTTTATTGTGCTTGAAACTCACCCTTTTGCTAACCCTTGCTCCCAAATCCCTGTTATACTTGGTAGACCTTTTCTGGCTGCATCTGATGCTATAATAAATTATTGAAATGGTCTCGTGAAACTTACTTTCGAAAACATGACTATGGACTTCAATGTGTTTAATTTAAACAACTAACTGGGGGATGATAAGGAAGTGCACGAAGTCAGTAGGATTAACACCTTGGTAGAGGAGCAATGGGAATTGTTGGGCATGTTAAAGTTAGAAGAAAAGGAGAAAGTCGATATAAGCAAAGCTTATGAGCAAGAGGAGCATGAGAGCTTGAAAGGGGTAGGGAAATAAACTCCTACATTTGAGAAGCTTCCACTCCAAGATAAGAAAATTTTTCCATCAAATGAACAAAATCCCAATTTGGAATTGAAGCCATTACCATCCCATCTGAAGTATGCACATCTTGGGGAGGACAAACCTTTCCACTAGTGATTAGCTCAACCTTGGATGCTAAGCAAGAAGAAGCGCTCTTAGAAGTGTTGAGGAGGCATAAATGGGTGATTGGTTGGACAATTACTGACATTAAGGGGATAAGCCCCATCATTTACACTGTAACACCCCAAAATATACCCTGGACGGCATTACATTCAATCACCATTCATACCATGAGAGCACTAAGATAAACCATCAATAAAAGACTTCCTAACAGTAATCCATAGCATTTACATCAATATCCCAAAAGAATATGCCATCTTTGGCCTTTACATTCCCAATGAAAATTTTACTATTATAGCGCAGCGAAAATTACAAAAGAAATCTAGACTATATAGTGTTTCCAAAGTAGTATTCTAGTCTAGAACAAAAGAAGCTACGGCTCTACATATCCACCTCGGGATCTAGGTTCCCTCAAGTGGAGCCTCCCAATGTCCCGGCTCGTCGATGCCGAGATCCCCTTCTAGCACCACATCTGAAAAATGTAAGATGTAGGGGGTGAGCACGAAGCTCTGTAGCCACATTTCTCCCAAACTCAAACAAGGTTTAAAAAAAAACATAGAAAACGATCGGTCTCATTTCACAAGTAACATATATAACATTTGAAATAAAACAGGGGCATTTTAAAAGAGATCTCAAGTTTAAATAGTAGCAATAATCAAATAAACGAATAAAAGGAGTTTAGCAACAATAACCAATATTCTAATTTATGCTATTTAGAAAAAGAGCTTCTCCTCCATGCATTGTCCCATACCAATGCATCGGCAAGAACGATCCAACTCATAATTCCATGTATTTTCGGTTCATCCCCGTACCATATATGTTGATTGCTTCTCATGAATCTACCCAACGATTATACCTAGTCCACCCATCTCAATCACAATCACAATCACAGTCACAAACACTTTAGAAAGGGGCGTCTACCATCACAATGGCAGTGACGAGTCTCTTCCTAAGAAAAGTATACCATCCCTAGTTCGAACTCCAGGTGAATGAAATCGGTTACATTCCCAAATGACAACTCACTACAAGTGTAAGTAACCATCTCACCCCCACTGGGATTGACTAACATTTATACTCTACGGCATCTCTCGAAGGTAACTCAAGTCCGTCACAACAACCATACAATGAGGAAACCAAAAATATGCTCAATTCACAACCATTTCAAGGAATTGCCAAATTCTATAATTTTCGCAAGTGATATTTTCCATAAAGCATATTTAAGAAAAAGTACATGAGATCATCAAAAGTATCATTTTATTGTTCAATACAAATCACTAGAGTTTTAAAATCAAGAACAAATGAATGATCAAGCTTTGGAACTCAAGAACAAAGGACAAATCAAGTCTTGAATCCATGACAACCATTATCAACCTTAGAATCAAGAATAAAGGGTAAATCAAGTCTTGAATCCATAACAGCAAATATCAAGTTGGAATCAAGAATTAAGGAACAATTAAGTATTGAAGTCGACAACACACGAATATCAAGCTTGAAATCAATAACAAAGGATAAATCAAAAGAAACCATATTTCTCTTGAAAACTAGGGTTTTCAAGGCATACCAAGAGAATTATTGATTACCCAAGCACAACATAGGTAAAACACATTAATATTTAAGGATGAGAATCTAGAACCAAGGAGAAATCAAGAGAAAAAACATTCCCCTTGAAAGCTAGGGTTTGGAAGCAAGAAAGGAGATTTAATGGTTACCCGAGTCTAACATTGTTCAAGAAAAGGTGAGATTTGCAAGGATATCAAGAATTATATATTTGATAGCATATATATAACATTTAGAGTCACAGATTACATATAAATAAACCTAGCCTCAATGTAAGAGAATAGAAGAAAATCTCCTACCTTGAATCCAAAAATTTTGAGCTAACCCAAGCTCCAAAGATCTTCTTCCTCCCTTCTCCTTCTCCTTCTCCTTCTTGTCTTCTCTTAGGGTTATAAAAGATGTGGGTAAGAGTGTAGTAAAAGGGTATAGGAAGAGAGGAGAAGAATGGTTTTCTTGAGAAATTTCAGTTTTTATTTGTATGAGGTGTGAAGCTATCTTGATCTTGGTGTTTTTTCCCTTTCTTTATCTCCTCCTAGGGCTCTAGGATGTTTGTGGTGAGAATGAGATGAAGAATGGGGCAAATAGGGCTTGGAATGGGGTTTTAAAACCCAAAATTCTGACTTTTTAACTGTTCGGAAAGATTCAGATAAGCGGTACCTGTACTGGGTACCGGTACCGTTTAGCTACTGGTTTTGGGGTACCCGTACTATTTGAATGCCTCGAATTCCAGCACAGTTTTGAGCTATTTATAGGTCGAATTAGAAAATTTTCATTAGAAACACTTTTGTAGCCCTTGATGTGTTCTAGCTACTGTAAAAATTTCAGATCCATTGGACATAAGGATAAAAATTTATGGCCCAAATACTAGAAGGTGTCCAAGATAATTTTTACCCCATTTTACTCTAAAGTGGATTTTCACTCGGGAATACTTTCTAACCTCTAATACCTCTCATATTACCTTTCACAAGGTTGTTCGACCTTCCGGATTCAATGGACACTGTAGCTTGACCTAAAAATATTTAGAAACTTATCTCATCACCCATTCTAAGTTTATACGTCTTCGAACTTAAACTTCTAAACTCAAATTGCCTCCCTAGTATTTATTCCTACAATTACCATCCATATGGTTCATTCTCACCTCATTATATATATATATATATATATATGAATCACAAAATAATTATATCACTATATATATATATACATATATTAAAGAGAATTCGGGGTGTTACATACACACACACCGTATTAATCTTGAAGAGGACTCCAAACCGTCTCGACAACCACAAAGAAGGTTAAAGCCAACCATGAAGGAGGTGGTGAGGGACCAGGTGCTACAACTACTTGACGTGGACATCATTTTTTCGATTGCTGATAGCCCACCCAAGTAAGTACCCAAAAAATCGGGAGTCACCGTGGTGGCAAATGAGGATTCTAAGCTTATTCTAGCAAGGGTGATCAGTAGATGGAGAGTGTGTATTGATTACTACAAGCTCAACTTATGCATAAGGAAAGACCACTTCCCATTGCCATTTTTTCCCAAGTGCTGGAACGAGTAGAGGGGCATCTATTCTGTTGCTTCTTAGATGGATACTCTGACTACAATCAAATTGAGATTGCATTGGAAGATCAAGAGAAGACCATCTTCATTTATCCCTATGAAACTTTTGCCTATCATTGCTCGTCTTTCAAGTTATGCAATTCCCCCAGAACCTTTTAATGTTGCACGATGGGAATCTTTAGTGACATGGTAGAGAAGATTGTAGGTGTGTTTATGGATGACTTGTTTGTGTTAGGGGATTCCTTCAGTAGATGCTTGGAAAACTTGGAGAAAGTTCTTGAGAGATGTGAAGAGAAGAACTTAGTCTTGAATTGGGAGAAGTGTCACTTCATGGTGACACAAGAAATTGTGCTTGGGCATATTGTCTTGGCAAAGGGAATCGAAGTGGACAAATCAAAGGTTAATGCCATTTCCAACCTCTATACACCGAAGGTCATAAAGGATATCAGGTCATTTCTTGGCCATGCTATCTTTTATCATCGTTTCATTAAAGACTTTAGTGCATTGGCTCGACCTTTGACCAATTTACTTTCAAAAGATTTCCTATTTGCTTGGTTGGATAATTGTGAGGTCGCTTTATAAAAATTGAAAAGCATGTTTACTACACCTCCAATTATGCGACCACCCAAGTGGGATATACCATTTGAGCTTATGTGCGATGCAAATGATTATACAGTTGGCGTAGTGCTCAGTCAAAGGGAGGATAAGAAACCGTATGTAATATACTATGCTAGCATAATGAAGCTAAAATGGACTATACAACCACTAAAAAGGAGTTGCTACAGGGAGTATTTGCATTAGATAAATTTCGGTCCTACACCATTGGTTCACCGATAGTAGTCTATATTGATCACTCTGCTTTAAAGTATTTGTTGTCTAAGCAAGATACCAAACCGAGACTCATCAGGTAGATCCTCTTACTCCAAGAGTTCAGTCTGACAATCAAAGATAAGAACGGAGTGGAGAATGTGGTTGTAGAGAATTTATCTCGACTGGTGGTGCAAGAGGCTGATGAGCACATTCCTATCCCGAATTTTTTTCCTGATGAACATTTACTTTCAATTCATTTTTTCTGTCATTGGTATATTGTCATATGTAATTATCTTGCAACAGGACAAATACCACTACAGTAAAGCCCGGAGAATCGAAGAAGATTTATGGCGGATGTGAAGTACTTCTACTTCGACAACCTATACTAATTCAAATACTGTCCTAACCAAGTCATGCAGAGATGCGTACCAGAAAATAAACAGTGAGAAGTCCTTGCATTCTACCATTAAGAGGCATGCGATGGCCATTTCTCTGCGAAGAAGACCTCAGCAAAAATTCTAAAGTCAAATTTTTATTGGTCCTCTTTGATGAAGGATTATATGTCATTTTGTAAAGAATGTGATAGATGTCAAAGTTTGGGTAGTGTGACCCGAAGGAACATGATGCCTCTCTCCCTTGTACTTGTTATAGAAATATTTGAATGTTGGAGCATCGACTTCATAGGTCCCTTCCCTATGTCGTTTGGCTATCTATACATTCCATTGGCAGTAGACTACGTGTCCAAATGGTTGGAGGCTATCCCAACCAAGACTAATGACCACCGGGTGATAGTCAAGTTTCTGAAGGAGAATATTTTTTTAAGGTTTGGGATGCCTTGTGTTATGATAAGTGACGGTGGATTGCATTTATGTAGTAGACCATTTATATTATTAATGCATAAATATGGTGTAACACACAAGGTATCCACCGCATACCACCTACAGAAGAATGACAAAGCTGAGTTGGCCAATAGGGAAATCAAAAATATCTTAGAAAAGACGATGAACCCAAATAGGAAAGATTGGTCATGTAGACTGATGGATGCCCTATGGGCTTATAGCACTGCCTACAAGACTGTCTTAGGCATGTCTCCGTACCGGCTCGTCTATGCAAAGGCTTTCCATTAGCCAGTTGAGATGAAACACAAGGCCTATTGGGCCATAAAGAATTTGAACTACAATTTGATAATGACCAGAGAACATAGGAAGCTAGAATTGAATGAATTGGAAGATGAGAGCTCAAAAATTTCAGACGAGCGGGCTAAGATCTTTCATGACAAATCCATCGTGATGAAGTTGGTGCACTTATAAAACTTTCGTCTCTCGATTTTTCGAGGGAAACTCCGATCCCGTTGGAATGAACCCTATCTTGTTAAAGTGGCCTGCCCTAATGAAGCTGTGGAAGTCACAAACCTCGAGGATGGTAGAAAATTCAAAGTCAAAGACTCAAGTTATTCTTTGAGAGTTTTGAAGGACAAGGAGTGGAGGAGGGTTTGATAGATCCGGATTATCCGAACTTGGGGGAGGAGTGACTAGTTTTTTATGTTTTTTTTAGTATGCAGTCGTTTTTATTTACTTTACTTTTATTTCATGTTATTTACTTTCTATTGATGTATAGTTTTTTTCCCTAGTTGCAGATATTGGTACTTTGTCAAAAGCTCAAATGCGAGGTGTTCTCTAACCCTACTCATCTTTTTACAATCCTTCATTGCATATCATATCTTTTTGTTGCATTGAGGACAATGCATGAATCAAGTTTGGGGTGAGATACACCGTTTACATATTCAGGTGCACCATTTGCATGTTACACCATGTTTGTGAAAGTTTTTGTGGATAATACAATTTTTTGTGGTGAAAATTCACCTTTCACGTATTATATAGATTTTTGTTTACATCAGTGCAAATTATGTGAAAAGTATCTGAATGTTGATCTATATTCCCTTATTAAGAGTGTTTGAGTTGGATGATATGTTGATTTTTGTTTTGAACCTTGAGCACATGAGCATATTATAGAAGTTAATCCTATGTGTGACTATCACATATGCATCTGCATTTGAACTCAGCCGTATGTGGTCCTTGAATGCGTAATTTTTGCAATTTATGGATTGGATTCATATTTTAGGCTTGACATAAAGAGTGGATAAGAGTAAGGACCCATGATAACTTTAGTGACAATCTCTTTTTTTAGGGAACTTACATTTACACAAGGAACAAATTTTTAATGTCAAATTTGTTCAATAATCTCGTTATGTTTGCCTTGGCTAGGTGCATGTGTGTAGTTGATTGACTTGTCTTGAAATGCAAAAGTCTCCCCATGCTTATATAGAGGTGATCTTAGGCCATTTTTGAAAATTTTGAGTCTTTGCCCCTTTTCTTGTGAAAAGATTATCCCTAGTACCGTGATTGAGCCTCAATTGAATTTTTTTTATGTCGCATATTTGACCAAGCCAGTGCAAAACGATGAAAATCTACCTCTCATTGGTTGTTCCTAAAGCTGAACATAAGTGATCGTAAAAGAGAAGAAATTATGGTGTGAACACTCAAAGAAAGGGATAATTGATGCTGAAACTCAAGGAGTTCAATGGAAAAAGAATTAAAATCTAAGAAAAGGAAGAAAAGGGGTGAGAAGAAGAAAAGAATGATCAAAAGAAAAGGAAAATGTTAAGGAAAAGAAAGAAAAGAAACAGAGAGTATAGTGATGGTGTAAGAATGAAAATCCCATGAAAAGAGAGGTGTTTTTAAAATAAAAGTCTTTCACTTGGAACAACCCTCTTTGTTGCTTATATCATTCGTTTGTTTGCCTTAACATAACCCTTGAAGTCCTAAATGATCAAAATAAGCATGATAGATGAGTACTTTTAAATGAAAAAGATGAGTTAGTTTTACTACCCAAGACCTTAGCATTCTTTTTCATGAGATTATGCCAAAGTTGCTTCATTTTTATACATGAACTTCATTTTTGGATTACATGTGAGCACACTTTATTTTGTACACAAGATTCTATCTCACATGTACACATGGAGTGCATGCCAGGATAACTAAAGTGTATTTCATTGTTAAGAGTGACATTTGGTGAGTTTTGCATTCAAGCTAAATTTGGCTAGCCATTTGAATGTGAATTCTGTTGTGTAAGGCTCAAATTACTTGTCCAATCCACACACAAACAAGTTTGAAAATGAATGTGTAGGTGCATACATTAGACTAGTATTTAAGGCTATAGTGATGTTCATGTGTGCTTAGTTCGGCCATTTGAAAAATGTGTTAAATAGCTCCATGCTTGCAGAATAGGGGAATATTGCTCAAGTTTAAGATATTTGAATGAATTATGAATGCCCTTGCTATTGCCTATGTCTCTTACATTGTGGTTGTTCATTTTGGTAGATTAATTCAAAAATCCATGCCTTGTGGTTGAAAGCATCAACATTTTAAATCATATTGCAATTTTGTAAATGACTCGGGTGTTGATGGTTCAACATGTGGTTGATAAGTGTAACACATGTTTTGGGTGAAGGAGAGGTCATAAAGAAAGAATTAGAAAGTGTAGGGTAGGTCCTGAAATGAAGTGGAGTGGAAGTGTGTTGGACAACAGGGATATTTTGCAATTAAGGCAAAACCTACTGGTAGGCCATACCAGTAGGTTTTGACCACTGGTCCTGCACCTACTGCCAACCTGCAAGTATTTTTTGCTCACTGAATTAAAACCTACCGGTAGGTTTCCATCAATCTATCAATAGGTTTTACCCAGAATGTCAAAAATTAGGGTTTTTAATACAATTTTTTCAGGGAAACCCTTCATTGTTCTCCTAAATTGCAGACCCTATAACATTTCCCTCTCACTCAACACACTCCCAAGCTTCCAAATCCCTAACCTATTCCACAAATCTCTTAAACCCTAATCTCTCCTAAAAAATCCCTATTTTGAAGAATCCCACTTTTGAAACCGTAGGTTGTCTGAAAATTCTACAAGCCCTAATCTCTCTTAATCTCCCTAAAAATCTCAAAACCCTTGCTATGGCTCATCAAGTGATGATCCTTCCAGATGTTGTGGACCTGAAGGGTTCATTTTGGCCTTTTCGTGCTATTGATAATTGGGGTATTGTTTCTATGCATGGCTCACAAAAAGCACACCGGTGGCTCTCCATAGCCTGGGGATGCAAATACCCGCAAGAGGAGCAAGGAGGGGTCTAGTGGAGACAGGCAGGAACAAATAAAGAAAACAAGGAATGAGGCGAGGTACCAAAACATTCAGGAGAAGAACGTTACTTGCAAGAGGTACCTCGACCATATATCCCTTGGTCCAAGGAATGAGGTCATTAGGATCACTGTTGCCCACGGGATGGCGTTTTGGTTTGAGCCCGTGGAAGGGTTTAATTTATCTTTATGCCAAAAATTCCACCAAATACTCAAGGTCGTGGATGAGGGTGAGGGTTTGAGGTTGAACGTAAGGGGTAAGACATTTGATGTGACCCCTACGGTTATTGCTATACTCCTACAATACGAGAGGCCACCTTCCTCCACCCCGGTAAACCCATATAACATCACTCGCATCAAGACTATCTTTGAGTATGTTGATGTATGAGGACCCGTCTCTGTTCAAGGGGACGGTTTAAGTCGGGGGCCTTAAACATTCATATGGGATTTTGAACAAGCTTCTTCATTATAACTTGCTACCGAGGGGCACCGAGAAAATGCCAAACATGTAAAAGTTGACTCTTTTGGATGCGGTAATGTCGGGAAAGGCGGTAGACTTTGCCCTTTTTTGCATGTGAGGTAATGAAAGACTTGGCCAAGACCCAAAAGCCTAAGGCCAATATACCTTTTGGGAACTTGGTCACTCGGATGTGCAAGAATTTCAAAGTAAAGGCTATGCCTTTTACAAACTCATTCCCCTCGAGATCGGGGCTATTGGAAAGGATAGTTGCATGAAGAGGACAACAATGAGTCGTAGTGAGCGGGCTAGGGTTTCGAGGCTAAAGTTAGAGGCTATTGGACCTTCTACTTTTGCACCATCTATGAAGCCTGTTTTCCCAGGACCTTCATCAGCTAGGCCATCTACTGGGCCGTCTATGTTTGTCCCATCGACCTCTGCACTTGAGCGCTCAACATCTTATCATCTCAATGCGTTAGAGGTGACAGTGTATGGGATCTCCGCCATGATGATGAGATTGTTTCAACATACCTTCCACAGGGTGCCCATCCAAGGTGGACTACCACTTCCAACTTCTACCTCTGCCCCCTTAGCTTCCACTATGGTTGAGGTGGGGGATACTGATGAAGACACTGACGAGGAGGTGGGTGGCTAAAGTGATTTTTACATTGGTGATGATGGAGACGGAAATGAGGTGTAGGATACCATAGTTTTTGTCTTTTCTAGTTGTTTTGGGTTGTACATGATCAGGTGGAGTTATCGTCCTAGTAGAGGAATCGTTAGGAATTAGAGACCGTTGTCTTTTCTTTTTAATGTAAACTCCATGTACCCAACTTTTGAAAGACATTAATGAAATACCACACTTTTTGTTCCATCTTGTCCAAGTTCATTTCGATAATTGCATTATGATTTTTGTATTTTGAGTGTTTGATGGATGACTTGTGGAAATGGATTGTTGCAATGTCATACTTGTTTATTTTGGTTTGAAAATAAATTTTTCTAGGGACTAGTAAAGCTCAAGTTGGGGGGTGTGATTAGCACAAAATATTGCATATTTTTTGTGCACTTACATCTCTTTTACATTTGATTTTTGGAGTTAAAATGAGCGAAATTGCATTGTTCGAGTTTTTAATGTAGTTTTGGTATGTTTACAGGAAAATGGGTTCAATTGATGCTTATTAGGCCCTATCATGATGCTTGAGTTGAGGTGTAAACTTGATTTTTTCTTGAAAGGTGGAGGAACCAAGAATTTTGCAAAACAAGGAAAAACCTACCGGTAGGCCATACTGGTAGGTTTTAGCTACTGGACCTACACTTACTGTAAAGCAACCAATAGGTTTTGCTTACTGGAGTGAACCTACCAGTAGGTTTCCGTCGACCTACCAGTAGGTTTTATTGAAACAGCACAGTTCTGCATCTCAAGCTCTGCAACTTTGGGAGTCCCACCATTGAGTCTCCCACTCATCCCTGACACCCCTTACACACAAAATATCCCTTCCTCACCCTAGCTTGGACTTTTGGAGTTTTTGACATTAATGAGGAGAGATGAGAGATGAGATGTTGGATGTGCAGGCTATGCCTGCACTAGCTTGTCCAACCCATCCCTTGGCAACCCTTATTGATTGGGATCACATCACACAAGATAGGGAGGCTCCATGGACTTTTTTTGGCTAGCACTTTCACTGTTTTTCAAAAGAGATAGATATACATTGTAATATATATATATAGAGAGAGAGAGTCCAAGGAAGAATATGAATAGTGCTAGAGAGAGAAGTAAATACTTTTGTATTTTCATCCATACATTGCCTTGTAATTTACTGTAAAATTGGTTTAAGCTTTTTTCAAAGTCTTTAATGCCATTTACTGCAAGTTCATATCAAACTTAGTCTTTCATTTTTGATTTCACCATTAATGCATTCAAGTTCTTCGTTTTCAAGCTTTCAAATGGGTCTTAAATGCACTTTCCGATAGTTTATGTTTTCTTTCATTAACTTAACTCAAATCTTCGTTCATTCACAATGTTTTTCCATTTCATTATTGTCTTTGCTTTAAGTATGAGTAACTAAGCTTTTAAGTTGGCTAATCCAAGAGAGACCTTCTCTTGGGTATGACATTTAAACTCATTTTCTTTCCCCCTCACAATGTACGTTGGTTCTGTTTGACTGGGTGTAGTGTGGACGTGGTTGTTAGTTCTTGATACACCTTAGGTGTTGTCATGGGGTATGCTTGAATCCTCACCTCCATTTTAGTCTCGAGCTTTCCACGAATCAATCGAATATCTAGACACTATTGGGGGAAGATCTTGAGTTGAGTTGGCATTCCCATTGGAATGACCCTTCAGATTAGCCAACACTTTTCCCATTTCAATTTTTTTATATAGATGCAGTCACAAACCAAATTTCAAACAACAAAAGATTTTTACACTTTACCTTTTATACCAAAGTCAACTTTAACACGATTCACCTCCTTCCCTGAGGAGACGACCTTGGAATACGACTTTCAAGTAAAACACGACACTCAAAAGACTCCCTACGCTTGGAGAGCACTTTTGTTCACACACACATTTCATTCTCCATTTCATTCATCCACCATTTCGTTGCCCTATTTCTCACATAATTTGGAGGATGAGTGACACTCGCCTATCCCTAAAAGCCAGTTACACATTGAGGGATGATATCCGAAGATTAGGGAGTACAACAAAAGAATCAACCAAGCACTCCCACTACCCTTCATTTCACTCAGCCTGATTATAACCTCATGGCCTCATTAAAACAAACAAAGGCCCTGAATGATCTAGTGAAAGCATGGAGAGAGCACACTTTAAATGATAAGAAAAGTTGGTTTTGCTCTCTGTTGCCCTAACATTCCATTCATGATACTATGCCGAGGTCGTTTCAATTGTTATGCA
This sequence comes from Ilex asprella, assembly GCA_023539305.1. Taxonomy (NCBI): domain Eukaryota; kingdom Viridiplantae; phylum Streptophyta; class Magnoliopsida; order Aquifoliales; family Aquifoliaceae; genus Ilex; species Ilex asprella. Next base: position 25,760,445 of record CM042192.1, read on the forward strand.
TGCACATCATTTTTTGATTATATGTGACATTATTTTGGTTTGAGCACGAGATTCCACCTCACATATGCACATAGAGAGCATGCCAGGATTATTATAGAGTTATTCATTTTTTGAGGGAAACCCTTGGTGAGTTTTGCATCAAAACTGAATTTGGATAGCCTAGTGAATGTGGATTCTGTTGTGTACAGTTTTAAATTGCATAGTCATTTCATGCTCATACTAGTTTTGAAAGAAAATGTGTACGTGGATACTCTAGAATAGTATTTAAGGCAATGATGTGATTCATCTGTGATTACTTTGGATGCATTAGAGAAAGCTATTTTTTTGACACCCCAGGGCTGGTTAGGATATGAGAATATGTTTCAAATGTTGGATATGAGGAAAAGAAGTTTGTAGGCACCTTTAGAAACCTTCATAAGACAAATCTCGTCCACTAAGGACAAATTTTTATATTTAGTTTGCTAGAGACTAGTACAGCTTAAGTTGGGGGGTGTGATGAGCACATAATATTGCATATTTAACGGCCTCATTGCATGCATTTTAACTCAACTTTGCATTTAATTGCTTAAAGTTAGTCGAATTTGTGAATAATGTGGAAATTTGATGTTGCATGTAATCAAAAGGTAAATGATGGATTTCAGGAACCCTGTAATTAAGTGTGGATGAGTGGTGAAGAGATGGAAAAAGTGATCCACTTTGAATCTTAAAAAGTGAAAAATATGAAAGTGATCAGCTTTCAGGAACCCTGTACACCGTAATTGGCACTCAATTATGACATTTTATTGTGCTTTTTCTGGACTAATTATACTTTGATGGAGTTCAAATGATGATGTTTCAGGAGCTAAAGTGAGAAAAAGGGTCAAGGATAACAAATACAACATTTAAGTGTAACTGCAACATTTGATCAACAAAGGAAAAGCTTGAGGACAACAAGATTGTTCGAACGGTGATCAACGTTCGAACGTTTCCCCTGAACCAGGCAGATGAGGCGAAGGCGTGTTGCAGATAGACCCTGGAGATTAAAGCCTAACGTTCGAACACCATGCTACGTTCGAACGCTAACCCATGTTCGAACACCACTGGGAGCACTGACACGATCTGGTTGACTGAAATACATAGCGTGTGAAGACCTCTATTGCCAGAAGAAGGACCCTCAGGCACATGGTGCCATGATCGACTGCATTGGGGTTGTTTGTGGACCCTGAGTGCTACAGAGAGTGGGTGAATGGCCTGAAAGAAGACTGCAACCCACGTAAAGCCTGGAAATCAACACAGATATACTAGCAAAAATAATCTTCACGTTCGAACGGAAGATACCGTTCGAACGGATCCCACAGACAGACTGCAGATCGTCTGATTCTTTGACTGAGCTCCTGATTCTCACCTTGACTTAGGCGTCCAGCACTGCTCTTTCACCCCCTCCCTTGCTCTTCCTTGCCTATAAATACTCCCTCTTTGGGAGCTTTGAAGACACACTTGGGGGAGAGAGATCAAGAGCTCTCCTCTTGAAGAATACCTAGTCTTTATATGTATTTTAGTGTTTCACTTTAATTCAAGTGTTTACTTTCTAGTTATTTAATTCAAGTCTTTTACATTTATGCTCCTTTCAATTACTGCAAGTCTTTACTATAGTTGGGAAGTTAATTCCCTACTTGTCTTTCTTTCTATTGAGTTGGGAAGATAAATTCCCTACTTTTGTTGTTAAATTCATGTACTTTATGTTCTTGTCCTTACATTAATGCTCTTACTTTCTTGCTTTCAATTAAGTCTTTCACCTTCATTATTTGAGCTCATCTCTTCTTAGAGGAGTGAACTCTTCCACTTTTTTAGAGCTTTACCAAAGCCAAGAAGGGTGGAATGTGATTCACTCATTCTTTGTTGAAGATCTAGCTTTCTTTTACTTTCTTTCACTTCCATTGCTTAAGCATCTTCTTCTTAGAGGAGTGAAACTCTTCAACTTTTCTAGAGCTTTCCCAAAGCCAAGAAGGGTGGAACGTGATTCACTCATTCGTCATTGAAGATCAACTTTGGAGTTTCTCTACTTGGAGAGATGAGTACCATTCATTTTTCTAGCTTTACCCAAGCCATGAAGAGTGAGTAGTCCTCATTTACTCTTTAGGGAGAGGTGATAGATATGTAATGACTATCCGGATATTATACTTGTGCATTCCTTTCACACTTCAATGCTTTATTTACTTGCTTAGCAGGAGATTGGATAAGTTAAGCAAAGTTAGGGTAACTTGCACAACCAAAGGATATTTCTATGATCTGGATAACTCCTACATAGAAAGATCTGTTGGTTTAAGACAAGTACCCTAGCTAATTCTTTGTGTAATCAATGGGTATTTCTATGGTAAATGGATGACTCCTTCTAGAAAGATTCATTGATTCAAAGCAAAAAACTCTAGCTAGTATTTTGTAAAACCAAGGGATCTTTTATATGGTAAATGGATGACTCTTTCTAGAAAGATCCGTTGTGTGAGACAAACTTTCCAGGATAGAACTTTAAAGATAAACTCCTCAATCTCTACCACCATTGCACTTCATAAAAAGGATGGAGCTTTAACCCAGTCTATCCTTATCTTCCAATTATCTCACTGTTGACACGGGAGTTAGTTGAGTTATAAAGCACAAGTGTAATACACTGGATAATTCATTACATATCCTGAACCTCGAGCTAAAGAGTAACTTTAATTATATTGAAATCTTATATTTTGTCTAGAAAAAAAATCCCTTGAAAAGAATTTAATTTTCTATTCAAAAAACCATCCACTTCTCACAAAACTCAAAAAGGTTACAATCAATCGGTCTTCATCACAACTTACTTTGAAAACACCTAAACATATTCCCTTTGGATTCGACTCCGGACTCAAACTGGATTATTACTACAGCTTGACCACCTGCACTTGGGTGTACACATTTCAGATCAAGTCACACCGGTATTTACATTTTTTACCATGATCAAGTTTGAATCTGAAAAAGTGAAATTTATGAAAGTTGTAGATCTAGATGTCCTATGTCCTGTGTCAAAATTTAGTTCAATTAGACAATGATATCTAAAGTTATGACAAATTTACAAAAGATCCCTACATGAGCTATCGATGAGCTCCCGGTAGATGACCCTTCTAGAAATGAGCTACTGGTAGGAGCCTTTTGAGTTACCAATAGAAGATGCTGAGAAATCCCAGATCCTTCTCCAATGACTCCACTAAGTACGTGGGCCCACCTTTTGTCACCTAATCCATGTTCTGACATTTTCTAACACTCCATGATAATATCCTATCCCCTATTTTCAGATTTTAAGCATGAGGGAGTGGGTGGCCAATGTATAGGGAAGGAGTGGTTGAAAAAGTATGGGAGGATGATGCTTTGACTAATTTTTGAAGCTTAGGTGGACAACCTCTCTCCGATCACTCCAAGTCAGCTATTCATGCCAAGAGAGAGGGCATGGGTGAAAATAAAAGCTTCCTACATGTATTTTTAGGGGATGAAGCTTTTAGAAAGAGAGCGAGGCTACCTAAACTTAGGAGTAGTGTGGAGAGAGAATGCTAGGGTTCTTGCTTTCCCTTCACTATTTTCATTCTTGTAAGCTTCAATCTACATGTAATCTTTCTTTCTAGCACATTAATCTAATTTATTCAAGTTGTACTGAGTTTAGATAGGATTTACTAGTTCAATCATTTACATATGGGTACTTTCTCTTAAAGCTTTGCATTTTGAGTATGAATATCATTTCTTTTGTAGTTTAAATTTCTACTTACCTTAAAACAAGTATATGTTTAATTTCATCACCATGCTTTTCTCATTCATATTTGTTCTTGCATTTATTATGAATTGCTAAACCATTTCTTCTTGGATATATGAAATCAACTCTCTTTCATTCTTCCTCATAATGTAAAGTGTTTGGTTTGACTAGGTTGAGTGCGAACGTGGTTATGGGCTTTCGATACACCATAGACTTGTCACGGGGTATTTTCTTGTCCAACGCAACCGCATTGGTCCGTCACTTCCTATGAGTCAACCAAACACTAAGACACCATTGGTTGAATGAAATGAGTCAATTTGAAATTTCAATTGGGATGAACTTTATGGAGGAGCCAACCTTCCTTTCTTGCATATTTCTTAATTCACAAACCACCAAATTTTGAATCACAATATTTTTCATTTTTCACTTTCACAAATCACTTTAGAAAATAGTTGACCTTTCCTTCCCTAAGGAGACAACCTTGGAATACTCATTCCAAGTAAAACATGAAATTGCAAGTCTCTCTACAATTGGTGATTGCTTTTGCACACACACACACATTTTTGTTCAATAGCAAACAATTTCACTACTTCTTGCATTGAACTCGAGGGAGAGTGACACTCACCATACACTATAAGCCATCTACACACATTGTTGGGTTCGTGTTGCTAACAAGTCAAACACCTACTCTCAACATTCCAACATTCTTCTTCATCCCACTCTATTAGTACTTGCAAGAAAGATCGTGATACATCTTTGTGCTGTTGGGATGCACCACAAAACAAGAGCAATGTAACTCCTACAGTATCTCCTCCCTCCAATCGTTGGGATAAGGAACAATAAATTTGTCTCTATACTATAGACTACCATTATAATGGATGGCCCAACCCTTGTTAGCCGATCTAGACTATTCTTTGTCCATGATGCATAATACTTCAGAATCCTGACCTTGAGCCTCTATCACCCTACTAAGTAGAGAAGGAGTGGCAATCAAGACTACAATCCAAACTATCCTACAGTCTCAAGCATCTACCACTCTTAGGGAGCCGCACTAGCTAGAAATCCATGTGACTTCAAGCTGAGAGCATTAGCCACAATGTTTGCCTTACTAGGATGGTAGTGCAAACTGAAGTCAAAGTCCTCTAGATATTCCATCCATCAACGCTATCTCATGTTCAGGTCTCATTGTGTGAAAATGTACTTTAGACTTTTAAGGTTTGAATACACCTCAAATTGCTTTTTGTATTGATAGTGGCACCATGCCTTCAATGCAAAGATAATAGCCACCAACTCCATGTCGTGTGTCAGGTTGCTCTTCTCATGGTTCTTGAGTAGACGGGAACCATAAGAAACTACACTGCTAGATTGCAACAAGGCACATCCAAGTCACTCCTTTGTGGCATCATAGTAAACTGTGTACCTTTGTCCCCTCTTTAAAACAATCAGAATAAAGGGTGAAGTCAACCTCCTCTTCAATTCCTGAAATAGCCTTTCACAAAAGTCATCCTATTAAAGTCAGATATCCTTTCTAGCCATTCATGTCATAGGTGCCGCTAGTAGGGAGAAGTCTTTGATGAATCTATAACAATATCCTGCTAATCTCAAGAAACTACACATCTAAAAAATTAACTTCGACCTCTCCCCACTAATTACCTCATTAGCCTTTTCCAGGTTAACTAACACACCCATAGCGGACAGAACATGGCCCAAAAACTCCACCTCCTTTAGCCAACACTCACACTTGTTGAATTTAGCATACAACTGGTGATTTCTCAAGGCTTGTAAAACAAACCTCAAGTGATATTCGTACTCTTTCTCACCTAGGAGTACACAAGAATTTCATCCACGAATACTACCATAAACTGATCGAGAAACAGTTGAATACCCTATGCATGAGGTCCATGACGCCGCTAGAGCAAGTCCTGAATGTCATTTTGGGAATGTCAACCTCCCATATCTTTAACTGATGGCACACCATGTGACTTGATCTTAAATGTGTACACCCAAGTGCAGGCGGTCAAGCTGTAGTAATAATCCGATTTGAGTACGGAGTCGAATCCACAGGGAGCTATGTATTGGTGTTTCAATATAAGCAGTAATGGAGACCAAATGATTGTAACCTTTGACATTTAAAGTTGTGAGTTTTAGGAATTTTTGTTGGACAAAATATAAGATTATTTCCGATAAAGTTTTCTAGACAAAATATAAGAAAAACTCAAATGTAAAAAAAGTCACTCTTTAGTTCGAGGATTTGGGCATGTGGTTAATCATCCTGTTTATTATATTCATGCTTGGTAACTCAATTAACTCCTGTGTCAACAACAAGTTAATCGGAAGATAAAGATGGACTGTAGGAATTAAGAACATGGTTCCGATGTCTTTCTAGAAGTTTATAAGAATTACCAGTGCCGAGACTCAACCCGTTTACAAACAAGCAAGTGTTTCTACAAGACATCCAACCATGATATTAATATTCCTTTCTTTAAATGAAGCACAATAATGGGGATGATTGAAGTGTATTCATGAAGATCTAGTCGGGGCACTTGCCTTGAACTGATGGTTCTTTCTATGCAAGAGTCATTCGTGTCATAGAAAGAACCACGATTATACTAAGTCCCTTAGCTTTGCTAGATGCAATCAATCATCCAATAAACAAGGGGATATAAACATTAAGAATAAGAACAACGCATAAATATAACTTCTAGATAATTTATACATGCCCTTCACCTCTTACTAAAGAGTGAATGAGAAACTACTCACTCTTCATGGCTCTGGTAAAGCTAAAAAAGTGAGTGATACTCATCTACCCAAATAGAGGACTTACAAAATAAAGGAACAATAAACAAGAAGGCAACCTTCAATGAAGAATGAGTGAATCACGTACCACCCTTCATGGCTTTGGTAAAGCTCTAGAAAAGTAGAAGAGTTTCACTCCTCTAAGAAAGAAGGAAGCTCAAGCTATTAAAGTGAAAGGCATAAACAATAAAAGTAGAAGAGAGCTAGTCACTTTTGGAGGGTGGCTTCCTCAACCAAGAAATGGAGGGTTTCTTCCTCAACCAAAAGATAAACTATCTTTCTTCTTACAAGTAATTATAAACATAAATTTAAGACTAATTTCATAGAAAACTTAGAAGTATTGGCCTAAAGCCAGACTAACTTCAAGAACAACTACAAGTAAACATACAACAATTCTACAACTAGCTTTTATGAGTAGGAGTCTAAGCCTCCATCAAACTCTCTACCAAGTATCCTACAAAGCACACCCTTGAAGGCTCCTAAAGTGGGATTATTTATAGGCAATGAGGGGGAACAAGAGGGTGGTGAAGGAATAGTGTATGCCTCCCAAGTCCAAGTGAAAAACCAACCACTCTACAGCTAGTCTGTGGAGAATGTTCAAACTTGATATGGCATTTGAACGTTGTATCTATTTTTACTTTATGGGTGTTCGAATGTTTCTTCAGTCTTTGCTCTATGGGCGTTTGAACGCCAGATGGAGCTTGACCATCTCACTCAAGTGGCCTGTGGTCTTCTATGAAAATCTATTTCCCCATTCAATTTGGATCCTAGCACTTTGCACTCATCATCCTGGTCTTCAATCAAGTCAAGTGGATGTTCGAACGTGAGTTGGCGTTCAAACGTGGTACTCAAGTACCTCAGAGTCTTCCTTCTTGACTGTAACATGACATGGCTCAAAGCCTTGTTTTGACTTAGTTCAAGTGTACGTTCAAACATGAGTTGGGGTTCAAACGTTCTTGCTTTGTTCCCAACTTCTCCAATTTTGTTCCCTAATATAGTGGTGTTAGTCTGAAATGTAATATTTGTTGTTCTTGAGCTCTTGTTCACTTTAGGACCTGAGATGACATCACTTAAACTCCATGAAAGTACAATTAGTCTAAAAAAGGCATAGTAAAATACTACTTTTAAGTACTAATCAATGTGCGCAAGTCTATCTTAGAGTATATCTGAGCCCTTCTCAACTAGTCAAATAGGTAATCTATGCACGATAATTGTACTTGTTCTTGATGGTTACCCGATTTTACTGTTTGTAATCTATACAAATCCTAAGGGCCCATCCTTCTAGAAAAATAGTACCAGAGCGCCCTAAGGTTTAGTACTCAGTCTAATAAATTCCTTGTGCAACAACTCTTATAATTGGACTTTAAGTTATTGTAACTCTACCGATGCCATCCTATATGGTGCCATGGAGATAGGGGATACATTGGGTTACAACCCAATGAAGAAGTCAACATCCCAATATGGATGCAATCCCAATAACTCATCTGGGATGACATCCACATACTCGCAAACGACCCAAGGTAGATCCAGTTCTTGTCTCGCCTCGTCCTCAACAATAAGGCTTGCAAACTAACCAATCAACTGCCTGTGCCAATGTGAGTCATACATGGCCAGGGGTAAAACATTGTGCTTCTCATCTTGGAATTTGAAACAAACTCCCTCCAATCGATAACTACCCAATGTGTTGATAACCAATCCATCCTAAGGATAACGTCAAACTCTGACATATCCAAGACCCTAAGGTCCACCGTGAGGTGGATCCCACCTATCTCTAACTCATAACCCCAATATATCTTGTCAATACAAACGCTAGCTCTTCAAAGAGAATTCACATACAAAGGATCCTCTAATGTATCAACCTTTAAGCCCAAATCTTTCACACAATAATCGTGTCTATAATTGAGAGAGTAGAAATGTACCCTGTATCACCGATTAACCCACTAGATCATTCTAAGAAGTGATGAAATAAACTCACCCCTGGGTCCCCAAAGTATCGACCTGATAGCCCTATCCCCGAACTCGACCCATTCCCTAGCCCATATGTCTGGACTAATGAGTTCTCGATATAAAGTAGTAGGAGCTTGTACAATGCCCTAAAACTGAAACTGGTTGCCCTGGCCCGTGGTAATGTAGGGAGGAATGAAGAATCTTTATAGAAGACTGACTATGGCATTGTCCTTGATAACCCTAGCCTTGCACCCCAGACCTTGTCGTATAAAGGTCTTCTTCTTGTTACTTGAACTTGTGTTGGAGGACTGACCCTCATTCTTCTTTTCCTTAGCTCTGGCCTCTTGGATGCTCTTTCTGTCATCTATATCCCTCTCAATGGCCATGACTATCTTCACTAAAGAATCCAAGTCTTGCTACCTATGGCCCACTATCTTTCCCCGTATGGAAAATTTTAGACCATCCTCAAAACTCCTCACATTTGCCACATCAGTGTGCATATAATCATTAGTAAAATGGGATAACTCGGTGAATTTAGCCACGTATTACACGAAAATCATCGTTCCTTACTTGAGGTCCAAGAATTCTAAGGCCTTTACTAATTTGAGGGCAGAGGGGAAATATTTGTTCATAAATTAGTCCACGTAATGGCCTCCAAGTCCCTTTATGAATTTTCCCATACCAACCGTTGATGGGCTAACCCTACGAGTTGAAAGGTGACAATCCTAATCTTTGTGGCATCCGAGGTGATCTCCATCACCTCAAGAATCTTTTCCACTTGTTCGAACCATTGGTGAACTACCATTCGGTACATTTCCCCCATAAAAATAGGTGGCTTATGGAATTTAAACTTTTGGAGCTTGCTCGAGCCTCCTTGACCCATGTTGGCACTAGCTTGTATGAAAGTAGCTGCTATGGAAATCATTGCATTCATGAATGTCCCTTGGTCATAGACAAGTGGTGATGGTGGTTGATTATTTCGACTGCCCACATGACCGTTTCGTCGTGGCCGTCCCTGTGTTGCCATCTATCACATAAGTGATAACAATGGTCTCTAACTTAGTGTCACAGACTATCAAAATGTCAAAGTATCCTAGAGTATGTCACAATAGTACCATGATGTTGTAAAAAGAACATGCGAGTTGGTTTCAAGTTAATGTCATGACACACCCTCACTCTTTTGGTACATTATTCTTAGGATACTAAGAATATGTGCCTAAAATTTATTTCATTTTAAAGTAGACATCCAATAATTTTCAACGATAGCTTATTTTCTTAAGCTGACTTCGGTAGCTAAAGTTATGGCCGTTCAAAGTTAGTGGAAAAAATGCAATGTTGTTGACCTAGTGGTAGATTCAAAACAGAATGTTGTTCTATCGATAGGTGATGAGCACAAAACATTGCATATTTAACGGCCTCATTACATGCATTTTAACTTAACTTTGGCGTATAAGTACTTAGAGTTAGCTGTTATTATGAACAATATTAAATTTTTTATGTTGCAGGTAATTATAGTGTAAATCATGTATTTTGGAACCTAGCAACTAGGTATGGATGTATGGTGAAGGCATGTGCACATTACATGAGGATTTGGACGCTTAAAAGTGAATAAATCAAGGAGGTATTGGTGCTTGGGAGCAAAGGCACCAGAACCCATACCATTTGGTTATTATACCTCGGTTTTCCTCTATTGTGACCATGATCCACTTTGAATTTAAAAAAGTACAAAACATGAAAGTTGTAGATTTGGTTGTCTTCTATATTGTGTCAACATTTCAGATGAATCAGATGGTTGGATCAAAATTTATGATAATTATACAAAAAATGGTTTAGACCAGACAAAGTGTACCGGTACGCGTACAGGTACACCGAACTCCAGTAGGCTTAGAGTATAGGTATGCGTACCAGTATGTCGTGCCTGAAGTGTCTAGAACGCCTACAAATCATGCTCCACTTACTTGGGGGTCTCACCTTTGATTCTCTCACTTGCCCTTGAATTTTCTTACGCATCTACATGCCTCCTACACCCTACTTGAAGACTTTAAAGGCAAAGACATTAATATGGATAGGAGAGAAGGGGCTTGCCTGGTGTGTTGTAGGCTTGGCTTGTCCTAGCCTATGCAAGGCATCAACTCAGATTTCTATGGATGGGAGGCCTTTTCACATAGACATGGGGACCCTATGGACAAAAATGAAGGCTTGTCACTCCATATAATCAACATTCACTGGTCATTTCAAGGGGTGGCTACCTAAGCTTAGGAGTACTCCAAAGAAGAAGATGATGAATCGTAGATAGAAAGTTCATGTTTTTGCATTTTCTTCCATCCTTTCACTTGTAATTTATTGTAAGACTCTTGAAATCTTCATTTAATGTCTTTAATGTCATTTATTTCATGTCTTTTTTGAAGTTGAGCTGCATGTTTTGGATTTCACCGTTGTTGTCTTAAGTTTTCTTCATTTCCTAGCTTTAAAATGGGTATTGAATATTTTTCTTCATAGCTTAAGATTTCTTGCTTTAAGTTAAGTTTCAGTCTCCATTTCAATTATGTCTCTTTACATTATGCATTGTCTTTCCTTTTATTAATGAGTAGCTAGATTTTTAGTTGGCTAATTCGAGGGAGACCTCCTCTTGGGTTTTCCATTTCAACTCATTTTCTTTCCTCTCTCGGTATACGATGATTCGGTTTGACTGGGTTGAGAGTGGATGTGGTGGTGAGTATATGATATTCCATAGGCCTGGACACGGTTTATGCTTGGATCCTCACCATCTCGTCTCTAGGTTCCACGAATCCATCGTTCATCTATAAACCCTCGGAGGAAGAGTTCAAGTTGATTGGGCAATCCCATTGGAGTGAACCTTTTGGATTAGCCAACTCTTGTTTTTAATGTATTTTCATTCACAAGCTTCAAAAACCAAAACTCAAACAAAAAAATTTACACTTTTTCTCTTTTGTTCACCAAAATCACCTTCACAAACTTGAACTTTCCTTCCCTGAGGAGACGACCTTGGAATACTTTTTCAAGTAAAACAACAACAATCAAAAGACTCCTTGCGCTTGGGGAGCACTTTTGTACATAGGCATTTCATTTCCACCATTCTGTTGCCCCATTTCCTATATCATTTCGAGTGAGAGTGACACTCCCTTCCACACATAAGCCATATATACACATTTGAGGGTGATGTGCAAAGATTAGGGAAAACATACGAAGGTTTCATTAAGCTATAGGTTTATCTCCAACCTACCATTAGGTTCAAAGCATAGGGTTATTCTACAGGTAGGTTCATGTCCAACCTACCAGTGGATTCCAAAATAGAAGGTTGATCTACCGGTAGGTTTATGTCCATCCTACCGATAGGTTCAAAATAGATGGTGGTCTGGTCGGTAGGTTTAGGTCCGACCTAACAGTAGGTTCCCACTAGAAAGACTTCCTACCTATTTGTTCTTGCTGACCTACCGATAGGTCAAGCCCGAAAGCTAACTTACTGATAGGTTATATCCTAAGTCCTACCAATTCATTTATGTTTTCTTTCTTTTTGACCATAAGGCTATATTTCTAGCTTGCTTTTCCACATCCTTCATGTTGAAGTATACATATATTCATACATGTAGCTTGTAACAATGAATATGAAATACACGTGAATTCAATGTCCTAACCCAAATCTTCTTGTAACGAAAAATTATGGACTCACTTCCAATGAGATCCGTGTAAGATCTAAATCTTATGCTTTAATACCAATCTGTGTCACCCAAATCCTAGCAGTCCACACTACTCATTAAGCCTCATTAATCAACTCAAGGCATTGATCTCGACAGACCAATCCCAATGTAATTCCAGCGGAGTCTCCTTTATATGGGGAGCTCCACTCTAAACACAACCTAGGTCAATACTGTGACGCCCCCAAAATCCGGGGGTCCCGTTGACCATCCGTGAACCCGCAGAATGCCCGTAGATACCGAGTGACTCGATATCTCGGCGTTATGTCCCATTTATCGGGATCCATCTTTTAACAAAATTCAGGCAGAGTCTCTTTCGTACGGGGAGCTCTACCCAAAAACACAACCTGTACAATAAACCTTACAAGGCCCATCCGAGGCCCAATATAATACAATGACCGCACCGGGTCCATTTATAAGTAAATATAGACCACACCGGGTCCATTTATCTATACTCATATAAAACATGCACATTTATATCAAAATAGTCCATATAGACTCTGTTACAATTCCTTTACACGTTACATGCCAAAATTTAATTACAAGTCTAATTTTACAAAAAACGAAGCTAAGACCACATGTTGGCCTTTCTTCAACCAAGGGCCCCCGAATGAGAGCCATCCGCCGGAACATGTCCCGTACCTGAAAGTGGTTCCCGTATAGGGTGAGCACAATGCCCAGTAAAGTTTATCCTACAAGGGCTACTCCCCACCTTAGATGTATATGTGATGTGTACATGCAATAAGCAACATTTAACAACCATTCCATACAACAATATGCATTTGATGTTGGAATGCTACCATGTCATGCCATGGAATGAGGTGACACTCACTCATGCATCTTTCAAACCGAGTCCTCACTGACTCACGCCACACAATGAAATGTCAAAGTGTAATGCAACCCGTCTATTGACGGAAAAATCCTTCTAATGATCGTTTTGAATAACAAACCATACGTTTTTAGAAAATTCGATCATTATTAGGAGTCTACCCATTGAATGAGCGTTTTTATCACAAAAACCGTGTGTTTTCTTTTTGGGCAACGAATTTTCCGGAGTTACACCGCAGGCTCCGTGGGCCTGACACTTTTCTGGAATTACACCGCAGGAAAAGTTTGTGAACCAGGTGGTTTAGGGTTTTTCACCCAAGGAAGTCGCCATGTCCCTTCTTGCTTTACCCAACACAAGTTTTCCTTATGCAATGCAACGTGCAACTCCAAAAAGAATCGTTGATCCCCTTTTTCCCGAGTCTACACACAATCAAACACCAAGTTAGGTGTTGATTTGCCCAAATTCCACACATCCACACTCATGCTTAATGCCAATGAATGTGATGCTATGTTCATGCTCCAAATGCAATGATGCTAAATGAGCAATATGTCTATATGTTCAACATATATAATTCCATGGTCATCATATTAAATGCATACAACCAAAACACCTTAATCATGTCAACATATTTGAAGTCATAAATTGACAACATAGAGCATACTTTGATCATCTCTATACACATAAACATGTTATCACAATTTCATTGAAATAATATCAATTTCTCAACCAAGGCATATTATCAAACACCTTGAAGGCACTCAAGTCATGTAATCACATAACACATTTTAAGTCACTACAAGGCCCAAGAAATCACATCAACCGATTTCTAGTAAACATTCTCACATAATATCAAGTCTCAAGAAAATTATATAGGTAACTTTCATATACCAAACTTAAACTAGAATTTGGTCTAGGCTAAATTCCATACCCATTCCATAATACACCTAAAGCAAGAAATAAACCAAGTAGGAGAAACCCTACCTTAATAGAGTGTAATATAAGTGTAGAAATCCTCAAGAACACTCCCTCTCTTATTTAGTTTTAATGCCACATGTAGAGTTCTTTTCCAACTAAGCATAGGTGCTTAGCATCTTTGAACATTCTGCAGGTAACCTTCATCAGTTAAAACAACTATAACTCTAGTTATAGAAATCCAATTCCAACAAAACATGTGCGAGCTGAACATAGACTTGTAGGAGTTATCTTTCACCAAAAATTACAATTTTGAAACACTAATTACCTGTCCCAAGTAACTCCTAAACCAAGTGTAAGTTACAGAATTTCTGGTTTCCAGCAGGTCATAGTCATCTTTAGAAATTCGCCAAAAATCGAGTTTTCATCCTTTTGGCATGAAATCAAAGCCAAAATAACCCTTTATGAATCTATTTTAAACCCTAAAATTTTCAGATTCATAAACAAAGTCTAACTCATAAAACCAATTACGAAATCACAGACTGTCCAGAATTTTCAGAACAGTTTCTGTAGGCTGGAGCTAACTTTGAAAAATCACCAAAAACCGTATTTATCTCCATTTTACTTGAAACCAAAACCAAACGATTCCTTATTCATTATATATCATAACGTCAAATTTTCAGAATTAATAAATAACCATAGCTCATGAGAATGAAGAAGAAACTCACCTACTGTCCAGGATTGACAGCAGAACATCCCCTTCTTCCTTTCAATTTGTGCTCAAGAAAAAAAATATCCAAAAGACATGATTTTTTTTTCAAAACTTCACCTTTGAACCTTCGGTGAAATTCTTTGTTTTTGGTACCCACGCGTAGTCCTCGTCGCGTAGATCAACTCTCCCTTCTTGCTCGACGGAATTCGAGCGACGGGAAGTGGAGAAATCAAAGGAGAAGACTTGAAGAACTTTTGTCTTCTTTCTCTTCTCTCTCTCTCTCTATTTGGGCGGCTGAACAAGGGCTCAAGTGGGTTGAGATATCTGATTTTCAGATATTTTGACCCCTATTTATATTTTTAAATGTGCGGTCCTCGTTGCACCGCATATTACCGACTTCCGGGTTCGTTTTTCGTCCAAAAACGATTCATTAAGCCTCAGATTAAATCCAAATTAATTTTATTG
The DNA here is from genome assembly GCA_023539305.1 of Ilex asprella. Lineage (NCBI taxonomy): Eukaryota > Viridiplantae > Streptophyta > Magnoliopsida > Aquifoliales > Aquifoliaceae > Ilex > Ilex asprella. Next base: position 25,775,567 of record CM042192.1, read on the forward strand.
GAACTTTAACTTAATTTTAAAGAAAATTTCAAAAATTTATTTTTGGGGACCTTTAAAATGTCATTCACCACGCAGTGGCCTCGAACGACGTGCAAAAGTTCGACTATCTCAGAATTTGACGAAATTTGACAGGGTGAATAGATTTTGCGATACGAATCCAACGGCGAAGTCCGTTTCCTCATCCGAGGTCTAGAGAATGAGTATCTCAAATAAGCACTAGGATGATAAATGACCATTTTGCCCTTATGCACAAAAAGTTCAAATTTTTCCAAGTTTTCCAAATACGATTGACCTTCTAAGGTCTAACGTACACATCTAATTCAAACCATGCATTAGACAACAATAACAAGTTCAAGTGTAAACCATTCATTTAAACAAAGGAAGAGTTTACATTATGTCCCCATATATATGTCTTTACTAAAGAATATACATATGTAGTATAAACCAAAAGTACATGGCTATCAATTTCCCAATTTGATACCTAACTTCTATGCCAAGATAAAAGCCCCGAGATCGGGCTCTGTCGTCAAATTGGACACATGGGAGGGCCATCTGTGAAAGCATGCATGGTACTTGAAAAATATGCTCATGACAGAGGGAGAATCCAATTGCATATGATGTGAATGCACACCAATAACAATTAAATACCTCCTACATAGAATACCTCCGAACCCAATTGCATATGATGTGAATGCACACCAATAACAATTAAATGATCCTAAGCATGCCAACCATAAATGATGTTTCATGAATGCATGTTCAACACCGAACCCGGGTTCCCATGCACAACAAGATGTAAGGTCATGTCATGAACTGGGCATTTCAAACCCCCTCCATTGATGTTATATACCCAATAATCATTTATTTATTTTCATGTCTCTATGAGGTAGGTACTTTTATGGACTTCCACCAACTGATTACCAAATTGACAATGGATCTCGAGGACATTCCACCTTCGGTTCTGTGTTATGTCATCACACTTTTACGAACTCGTTACACCATCGAAAATTGTCTAACTAAAAAACTAGGTCTCACCAGAGGGAGAATCTAGTCCTTTTTGTTATAACCGACACATATTTTCATGCAATATCTTGTGAGACTCAGTTGGACCTTGGTCCAATCTTTTCAAGCCTCATTAATCACTCACCTTTGTGGTAAGCGATTTATCCGTGCACAACATTCTAAACCATGCCAAATTTCTCGTGGATGTGATGTTTAACTGGTGGGCATGCAATGTATGTACAATTACATTTCAATTGACAACACAATGTCAATTATAGCATTAAAGCATATAATTTCACTCTAGAACCTCACCCAACATATGTTGTATACATCAAGCTAGCCTTCTTTTACCGGTTTTTCAAGATTAGTTTTACTTTTGTTGTTTTATTGTTTAATTTAATTAAGAAGTACTTTAAATTATTTGTTCTTTACATCAATTTTCCGTTCTTGTTTTAAATACAAAGTATTGGTTTTAAGTTTTGTTTTCTTTATAATTTTGTTTACTCGTTTAATTCAATTTGTATTATGTTTGAATATATTAACTTATGGTATAATAGGATTAGGGATTCTCATCCATAAATGGGTTGCTTGACCTAACTAGGATTTTCCATGCTTAAGTTATTTTTGTTGGTTGAAGAAATTACTTTTAAAAACATAGTTGATATGTATATCTCTCCGGTTATCCGTAAACAATTAATTTTGGCTTGGGTAATTCTTGGAATTACTGCAATCAACATGACTGTAATTCTTTCATGAACTAATTCAATCAATTAAAATACATATTTTTCAAACTTTGGTTTTGAGTTGAATATTTTGCATCAAATTATGTTTAATGACAGCCTTGGATGAGTTATTAGATTAGGTCAAAATTTCTATTTACAATGAGATGAGCTCTGAAAATTATCCGGTTTGTTTTAATATTGTTTCTTTGCATTTTTATCAATTATAACCATTTTTTGAAAATCAAAATATTTTTATTTTCATTTTTATTATATCACCATTCAAATTTGTCCTCGTTTTCCTTGAGTAGACAACCTCGGTAATCGATTGAGTTACTATTCGATAATGTCTTATGCTTCAAAAATCCGTTTATATTTAGCCACTTCAGAGGTCATGCATTTTTTTCACCCTTGTAGGGGAAAGAAAGCGTATAAATTTGAAAGGTGATTTGGATCAACGATAGGTGTGTCTTATGATTTTCATCAAGCCCATGTATATTTTTTTGTGAATATTTATTTTTTTCTTACATTTTTTGTACAAAAAAATTTATTATAATTTTTATTTTATTTAATAAATGTTTAAATACTCCCTTATGGAGTATATTTGTGGGATTTGTTTTGATTATGGGCATGTCATTGAAGATTGACCAAGAATTCCATTTGGTCAACAAGTTTTGGAGGATCAGTTTAATGCTATACCCGATTTCCTATAACTTTATTCCAACCATGGTTTTGGACCTCGTTATTATAATTGATGGTGCTTTTTGATCACAGATGAGTAGCATGGAGGGTGACAAACATGCAAAGTGAAACGTGATGATCAGAATTATACGGCTCGGGCCAGGGAATGACTGTTGAGAGAGAAAAGTGGGAAAGGGATGGTATGTTCAGTGGAATTACAGTGGTTCACCGGCTGTGGAGCTCGGCTAGTCCACTCTTTAATGGAGGCTCTTGCTCCTCGGATCTATATTCCTTTACTGATGGTGCTTTTGAAACAAGAAATAGGGTTTTTCTTTTTCTCTCCTCTCGATGGTGGCATCATACAACATTTATAATGTAACTCCTAATCTCTAAGGGATATTTAGCGAGATCTCTGCCCTTCACCCGTGGGATTTTCCTTGATTTTAGGGGAAGATTTCGGTTAGTTGAGATTTCCTGCCTTGATTGTAGTTTCCTACTGATTTGGGTGCACATGCTATTAGCCAACTGTTCACTCCGTGTTTTCTCTATCACCTTGTCTGGGGTGAGTTCTAGGTCAGCACCACTGAGCTCAGGAACCCCACATGACCTCTCTCCTAGGCTGACCTCTTTGTCTGAGCTTGTGCTTAGAATATTTTCTTGGTATCATTAGTTGCCCCCAGCCCTTGCCTCAGGCAGGCATGGACAAGGGCTAAGCTGTTACAGACCGAGCTACACTCACACGTGGCAGATCTTGGCTTATCTGCGTATGACATATCTTTGACGGTTCCAGGCAATCATGAGTCCCTCGATTCTCGTGCACGTTTTAGTTCGTGTCCCCCAGACTTTAAATGTTCAAACGGCTAATAAAACTGCTCTCTTACTGTTAATCTTCTTTCTCCGTTCCCTGATTTCTTCCCCTCTTCGCGATTTCAGATCCTTCTGTGACTGTTTACTCTTTGATTCCTTTCGCGGGACTGTGCTTTCTGTGCTTGATTCGACCGTTCGTAGTGCTTTCTTCCCTCGATTTGGCTTTAGGGTTCTCGTTCGTTGCTTCCTCGTAGCTAGGTACGTCTTCCTCCCTCTTTTAATCTTCACTTGTCCTGGATCCCTCAAGTTCGAGGTGGTTGTTGTATTTCTGGGCTTACCGTTTTTTTATTTTTTGAACCGTGATCTTTGTTTGTCCCCTCTACCTTATTTCGTGACCTGGGGTTCCATTATGAGGATCCTTAGCGTTGGCAGTTTCTGTGCTAGCCCCCTAGTTATTAAGGAGTGTCTGGTTAGAGTTGCCCTTCCCTATTGCCTCTATAATCTCCCTTTTTCTTTCCCTCTCATATCTACTTCTTCCAGGGCTGCTCGGTCCTCTACGAGTCCTCTAGGTGATAGGTCTTTCAAAGAGGATGTCGAATTAGGGGAAGTGGGTGAGGAGATTGATAATTTTCCAGGTGTCGCTGCCCTTAACCCTGAAGTTGAAGCAGGAGAGCTTTCTTCATCATCTGCTTCTATACCCCCAAGCCTAGCAAAAGCAAGGGGAAGGTCAGTGGCGCTGGGCTCTCTAGTGACTCATCGTACTTAGGGGCTGCTCTTAGGCAAGCCGAGCTCGTAGGACCCAGTAAGGTTAACCCCTCACTCCTTAGGATTTTCAGTAGTCGCTACGGTTTCCCTCTCGGTATCCAGCCCTCGTGTCCTAAAAGTTCTACCCTGTACGTCGTTGAAGTCCACAAAAAGGTCTGCTTCTTCATTTTCCTCTACACCCTTTCCTGAAAGTTGTTCTTCAGTACTTCAATGTGTGCCCCTCTCAGCTTTCTCCTAATTTTTGGGGTGTCTTAGTGGCCCTTTTGGTTCTCTTTAAGGATTTAAAACTTGGGGTTCTTTCTCTTCCTCTATTCCTGGACTATTTCAATGTCAAGCTGAGCTCGGCGGAAGGATTCTTGTATGATTCAAAGCGAGCCAATGCCAAGCAGCTTATTTCTAACATTCCCACCTCCCATAAGCACTGGAAGGAATATTTCTTCTTTGTCAGGGGCACAGGTTAGGAGTACGATCCTTCTGATAGGTCGGATACCCTTGGTATCCCTAGGGCTTGGTCCTATCCTGAGAATTTGGGTGAGTCATGGCTTGAATCAATCGAGTTTTGCTCTGAGACTAGCAAGTTTCTGAATCTTGTTGTTGTCGCTTTTCAGGTACTAGGCTCCAGCTCAGCAAAGAGGACGAGGAGGTGAAGCTGAAACTGTCTGAGTGTGCTCCAAGGAGATATTCTGAGCTTATCCAGTTTCAGGTCCTGGTTGCAAGGGGACTTAGCCTTCCCGAGGTGACGATTGAAGCTCCGTCTCCGCTCGCAGTAGTTAGACCTGAGGAAGTACCAGGTGATTTCCTCACTTTTTGAGTTTTTAGCATCTCCCTTTCTTCTTTCCTTGACCTGATTAATTGTTGTGGTTAAAACCTTCCAGGACCCTGCACAATGAAGCTATCCTCAGAGAAGCTTGAAGCCAAGATTGCCAAACTACAAAAAGGGGGGAAAGGCAGTAAAAGGAAGGTCGATGTCGTGTCTGGTGGCAGCCCTTCAACCCGAGCTAAGGCTCAAAAGTTAGGGGGACTTCCTCCTCTCCAATTTTGGTTGAGGGTAGGCAAGTTTCCCCCTCAGTCATTCCTCAGGGCATAGGGGTCTCCTCTTCTTTGCAGCCTCAGCTTAATCCGCTCAAGCCCGATCAGCCAGGCGAAGCCTCTCCCACTCCATCTGAAGTCGAGAGGGCTTGGGAGTTCGTTTCTTAGGTCCAGTCTGAGACAATTGTGTTCATCCCTTCTGGCAAGATCATTGAACCATCTCTGGCGAAGTCTGAGGCTGACAAGGGCAAAAAGGTCGAGGAGATTCTTTTTTTGAGAACGCTGAGCTCGCTGCTTGGGCCTTGGCATCCATCTTCCCTGAATCCGATGTTGCGAGGGCTAGCTCCATGCCTCTAGAAGAGGCTATCACCTCAGCTCTCTAGGGGGCCACCATCGTAAGTCTTTATGTTTTGATTTTCCTTTCTAGCCTATGTTAGTCCTTGATCCTGATCTTTTCTCTTACTCCTGTTCCTTAGATGGCTCTCCATGTAAAGGGTCTGCTTGGTCGGGTCCGCTCTGTGGAGGATTCAGTCAAAGCTTTAAAGGCTTATGAACTTAAGGTTGCTGAACTTTCTCTTCAGAATGAGGATCTCAAAGCTCAGGTGAGTAGCCTTCAGGATAAGACAGAGAAGCAAGCTTCAGAGCTCCAGGACCTTCAAAGGGCTAAGTCCAAGGCTGAGAAGGGTGAGAAGAAGGCTCGAGATGAGCTAAAGATTACAGGGGATGAGCTGAAGCACAAGACTGAGCTCTGGTCCAAGGCCAATCCGGATGCCTTTTATGCTTGCTGCTCTCTTGATACCCTGAAGCAAGATCATGAGGCCATCTGCGAGGCGAACGAGGCCTTTTATGAGGAGCTTAAGGAGAAAAATGACCTGATTACCGAGTTGGAGGATGGTGTTACCAAGACCTTCATGGATTTGGACTTCAATTTTTCTGTCCCTACTGAGGAGGAGTTGGAAGAGTCTGACTCTGATGTTGAGGAAGATCCCCCGACTCTTCCTACTGAAGCATCAGAGCAAGAGGTACCTGTTCCCTCGGCCATATCTAGAGCTGCTTCCTTCTCCGCTGGCCTTGTAAACAAGGCTCTTGCTCAAGATCCTTTCACAGATAGGGCAGGGGTTCCTGAAACTAGTATCCCTGAAAACCCAGCTACCCCAGCCACTGGTTCCATGCCTTCTGAGCCACCGAGATCTGGTCCTTTTGCCGAGGTTGCATCTGCTTTGTCACAGGGTCTCTTGTCTACTCTTCCTTCAGAAACTTAGGATCTTATACTTTTTGTGGACATCAGTTGTAGTTTTTATGCTTGAAATACATTTTATCACTCGAACTTTTGAGCTATTTGCTGACGTCATGACGCTGATGTCAAAATACATATTTTGAGCTTGGATCTGTGTATCTTCTTGTAGATTTGTGCGTTTTCTTGTTCTGCTTGATTTGTGCTTGATGTGTTCCTCTTGACTGCTTTATACCTTTATGTACTCTCCTTATCTCCTTGCCTCCTTACTTTGAGGGGTGTTGAGCACTCCTTAAATCAAAACAAGTTGGGTCAAGGGAGTGGCCTGCTGAACATGCTCTGCTGCTTGAATCATACCCTAATGTTCTTGGGGATATTTACCACGGCCAGCGTCCGGAATTTTCGTGATTTTCTTCTTGAGGCCCTGATAGTTTCCCCCCTCTTTTTTGCTGAGCTCATTTTCTTGAGCTCTGTAAGTGCTTAGTTCTTTTCCTCAGCTTGGAAGGGGTGTATAAGTTTTCTTGGGAACAAACTTACCTAGTTTGTAGGGCTTTGGAAGGTCTGGTGTTGCTCCGACCTGAAGAGGTCCGACCTATTTTCCCAAATCGCATGGGTCTAGAGAGTGCTCCAAGAGAGGTTCATGACCTTCATCAAGGCTCAAAGTTGGAAGTTTATACTAGGACTCACTTGATTGATCAGGATAAGAACATACACCGGTTGCCTTCCTATTAGCTCGCCATGTGTGTGAGTTAGCAAGGATGTAATTACAGCAATCACATCTTTTAGTGTTGCCAGAGTTCTGATGAGCCTCCTCGTTGCGGGTTTTGGTTCACCCATCAAATAAGAGCTGCAGCCTATTGTACTGGACCTCTATTCTTTGTGTTCTGCCTGAAGGCTTAGAAGTTTGTCCAAGCCCCCATTGTTCTGGAGGGTCAGGCCCTTCAGGTTGGATGTTCTTGATTTTTTTTTTATTGTTCGAGGAAGACGACGATATGTGAGCACTGCTTCTTGTGCCTTCCTTTTTATTTAAGTTTCTGTCGACTCTAATTGTTTAGGAGATTCTCCACGTGTAGACGCGAGTTTGTCATGAGCTACTGGGCTCTTCTTTGATTTACAAACGTGAGTTTTCCATGAGCTACTGAGCTCTTCTGGTGAGCTCTTTGAGATCTCCCGCGAGCTTCTTGGCTCTAAGGATGAGCTGTTTTAGCTCTGGCGTGAGCTACTTGGCCCTATGGATAAGCTATTTAAGCTTTGGCGTGAGCTACTTGGCTCTACAGATGAGCTATTTGAGCTCTAGTGTGAGCTACTTGGCTCTATAGATGAGCTATTTAAGCTCTACTGAGCGTGGTGGCTCATATTAGGAACTGAGGAGTCCCCTTTGCGGGCTACATGACCCATATCTTGGATTTTGGAGCTCATTGCTCCAGGAATGTTTAGATAACTATGTGAACCAAAAATTTGCTGCTTTATTGAATCAACTATGGGAATCAAAAATTTTCCTTTTGCTACAAGGGTGACTTACTGAAAAAAACCTTTTAAGGTGCTCTGCATTCCAAGAGTGAGGTAGGATCCTTCCTTCCTCGGTTTGTAGTTCGTAATTTTCAGGTCTGATTACCCTAGAAATGATATATGGCCCTTCCCAATTTGGTCCTAGCTTTCCATGAGTGGGATCCTTTCTGGCAAGTAGCAGCTTTTTAAGCACCAAGTCCCCGGCTTTAAAATTTCTGTGCCTAACTCTTCGGTTATAATACCTTGCGATTTTTCTCTGGTAGTCTTGAGTGTGACGTAGTGCTATGTCTCTCTTCTCATCCAGGAGGTCGAGGTTCAGCAGGAGAGATTCACCATTATGCTCAGCATTGGAGAACTCGACCCTAGGAGAAGGGAGCCCCACCTCCACTGGTGCCACTACTTCGGTTCCAAAAGCTAGAGAAAAAGGGGTTTCCTGAGTTGTCGACCTGGTGGTGGACCTATAGGCCCATAACACTTCAGGGAGGCATTCTACCCATTTTCCTTTCAGGTTTTCTAGCTTGGTCCTCACGGCAGCCTTTAGGGTTCTGATGGTCACTTCTGCTTACCCATTGAACTGGGGATGTGCCGGAGCTGAAAAATAGTTCTTTATTCCAAGCTCGGCACAGAACCCTCTGAACTTTGCGTTGTCAAACTGCCTTCCGTTGTCAGATACAATTTCCCTAGGAACTCCGAACCTACAAATTATGGATTTCCAAACAAAGTTTTGTACCTTTTGCTCGGTTATTGTTGCCAAGGCTTCAGCTTCTGCCCATTTAGTGAAGTAGTCCACCCCCATAATAGCGAACCTATACTGCCCCACGCCAGTGGGAAGGGGTCCAAGTATATCCAGTCCCCATTGTTGAAAGGGCCAAGGGCTTACCACTGAAGTCAACAGCTTAGGTGGGCAGTGGGAGATGTTGGCGTGTTCCTGGCAAGTCTTGCATCTCTTCACCAATTCAGTGACATTTCTGAGCATGGTGGGCCAATTGTATCCCTGCCTTAACGCCTTCCCTGCTAAGGCCCGCGCTCCGATGTGATTACCGCAGACTCCCTCATGCACCTCTCTGAGTATATAGTTGGCATCTTCATCACCCACACACTTAAGAAGAGGTGCTGAAAAGCCTCACTTGTACAGGCTTCCCTGCAATAAAGAAAACCTTACTGACCTGAACTTTAGCTTGGAAACCTCCTTGGGATCGCTGGGTAAAGCTCCGTTCTGCAGATACTCCATAATAGGATCCATCCAACTCGGTTGAGCTGAGATGGTAAGTATTTCCTCCTCAATGCTCACTGACGGCTCTAGAAGGTGCTCCACTGGTTTCGGCCTATCCAAGCTTTCCTGAGAGGCCGTTGCCAGTCTTGTCAAAGAATCTACTCGTGAATTTTTCTGATCTGGGGACGTATCTAACCTTAACCTGCACGAACTTCTTAATCAATTCTTGTACTTTTTTGAGGTAAAGAATCATTTTTTCACCCCTGGCTTCATATGACTCCTCTATTTGTTTTACCACTAGCTGAGAATCGTTGCAGACCTCCAGCTGTTCAGCTTCCATAAAGTGAGGAAGATTTAGCCCGGCTATAAGAGCCTCATATTCAGCCTCGTTATTTGAAGCCTTAAAACCAAACCTGAAGGCATATTCGACATCTATTCCATCTGGAGAGGTCAGGATTAGACCTGCGCCGCTTCCTTGTGCATTAGCTGCTCCATCTACTGAAAGCCTCCATATAGGGAGGTTGGGGACTGACTCCGTGGTCTCCGTTGGTGCTGCTGCCGTGAATTCTGCGATAAATTTTGCCAAAATCTGTCCTTTGACGGCAATTCTTGGTTTATACTTGATATCAAACACACTGAGCTCTATTGCCCATTTAACCAGCCTTCCAGAAGATTTCAGTTTATGTAACACTTGTCTCATTGGCTGATCTGTTAGAACTTCGATGGTATGGGCCTGGAAATAGGGCCTGAGTCTCCTAGTTGTTGTGACCAAGGCTAGAACAAGTTTCTCCATCTTTGGGTACCTCTCTTCTACCCCCCTCAGAGCTCTGCTGAAGTAATAGACTGGATGCTGAGCTCTGTCTCGCTCCCCAACCAGCGCTGTGCTAGTTGAGAAATTTGAAACAGCTAGGTAGAGGGTTAGGACCTCTCCTTCCAACGGACTTACCAAGACCGGTGGTGAGCTCAGGTATCTCTTCAGTGCTTTGAACGCTTCTTCGCATTGTGTATCTCATGGAAATGCCTTCTTTAAGACGTGAAAGAATGGCTGACACTTATCGCTCGACCTAGACACAAAACGGCTCAGTGCAGCTATCCTGTCTGTCAAGCGTTGCACCTCCCAGGTGTTGGATGGTGGCTGCATATCTAGCACAACTTTTACTTTCTCCGGGTTGGATTCAATTCCTCTTCTGTTAACTATGAAGCCCAAGAACTTCCCAGCCGAGACTTCGAACGCACATTTTGCAGGGTTGAGCTTCATTTTGTGCTCCTTGAGGATCTGGAAAGACTCAGCCAGGTGCGTAATGTGGAGTTCTGCCTTTAAGGATTTTACCAACATGACATCAATATAGACTTCCATGGATGTCCCTATTTGTTTTTGGAACATTCTGTTCACCAACCTCTGGTAAGTGGCTCCAGCGTTTTTCAAACCAAAGGGCATGGCTTGGTAGCAATACGTTCCTTGATCCGTAACGAAAGAGGTCTTCTCCTGGTCGCTGGGGTCTATTCTGATTTGATTATAGCCTGAAAAGGCATCCATGAAGCTGAGGAGCTCGTGGCCAGCAGTGGCATCTACTATGAGGTCGATCCGAGGTAGAGGAAAGCTGTCCTTCGGGCATGCTCGGTTGAGATCAGTGAAGTCAATACAGAGCCGCCACTTGCAAATGGTCTTTTTGACTAGCACCACATTGGCTAGCCAGACTAGATAGTCCACTTCCCTGATGGCTTTGGCGTGGAGGAGCTTGTTGACCTCCACATTGATTGCCTTCTGTCTTTCTGAGGCGAAGCTTCTCCTTTTCTGTTTAACGGGCTTGCAGGTGGGATTCAAACTTAATTTGTGTGTGATAACAGAAGGGTCGATGCCCTCCATGTCCTCCTGTTTTCATGCAAATACGTTTGTGCTTTCCCTCAGGAACTGTATAAGTCGATCCTTAATCTCCTTGCTTAACTTAGATCCGACGTAAACGAGGTGTTCTAGCTCCTTGTCAAGCTGGATAGGTTCGAGCTCTTCTGATGGCGTTGGTCTGGTTCCCAGCTCATCCCTCATATCGAGCTCGTCCAGTTGTATGCTTTCGACCTCTTTCTGCTTCATAGAAGCGACATAGCATTCCCTCCCGATACGTTGGTCTCCTCGGACCTTTCCAACTCCATTTTCCGTTGGAAACTTTACAACCAAATGATAGGCAGAGGGGATGGCTTTCATTGCATTGAGTGATGGTCTTCCCAGTAGCATATTGTATGCGGAGGGAGCCTCCACCACTAGGAATTTCACCGTCGTAGTGGTCTGACATGGCAGGTCTCCCATCGTGAGCGCAAGCCGAATAGAACCTAGTGGCAGTACTCTTTCCCCAGAGAATCCCAACAGGTGAGCGCCCATTGGCTCTAGTTTTTCCCTTCCTATGTCCATCTTGTCAAAAACTGAGGCAAAGATGACATCTGCAGAACTTCCGTTGTCAATTAGGACTCGGTGAACTATTCTATTTGCCATAACGACCCTTACTACCAACGGGTCATCATGGGGGTGCTGGCAACCTTCCATATCTGAGTCTGAGAAGGTAATGGTGTTATCCAGCCGAGGTGCCTTGGACATAGTATTTACCTCCAGTGGTTCTCCTACTCTGATTCTTCGTAAATGAGCCTTTCTAGCTGTGTTGGATTCTCTACCTCCGAAAAATCCTCCCGAAATCACACTGATTTCCCCCAAGGGTTGTTGATGTTGGGCAGGGGCTTGCTGTCGAGGAGGCGGAGGTGGAAGAGCCTGGTTTTGGCTGTCTTGGGCAGTGTATCGGCGCAAATACCCCCGTTGGATTAAGCTTTCAATCTCCTTCTTGAGTTGAATGCAATCGTCAGTGTGGTGGCCATGATCTCTATGGTACTCACAGTATTTAGTGGGGTCTCTCTTGGTTGGGTCAGCTTTCATCCGAGATGGCCACCTCAGGAATTTCTCGTTTTGTACCTCGAACAAAATTTATGAAATTGTTGCGATGAGTTGGGGCAACGGCCGAGGTGCGTATCTACGCTGCAGTTCTGACTGTGGAGGACCTAAGCGATCCCTGGCATCTCCCCTTCTTTTAGGGGAACGATCCTTGTTTCTCCTGGGAGACTTGTCCCTCCCTTTCTCTCTCTCTCTTCTAGGACTTCAGTCCCTCTTCTTCTCTTCTTTCCCTTTATCCTTTTGCACCGTTGAACTCCCCACCTTAGAGAGAAGAGCCTCTTCACCGTCAATGTATTTTTCTACCTTTGTGAGGACCTCTGCCATGCTTGCTTGCGGGTTTTTTGAGATGGAAAACATTAAGTCTTTGGATTGCACCCCCAATCCAGCTATAAAAGTTGTGATGGCAAACTTTTCGTCTGGGACATCTACTTTCAACGATTCTGAATTGAACCTCTGAACGTAAGACCTCAGGTTCTCTCGAGGCCCTTGCCTCACATTCAATAGGTGATAGCTCGGCTTTCTATATATTCGGGCCCCTATAAAATGAGATACGAAAGCTATGGAGAGCTCTTTAAAGGATGAGATAGAGGCTGGGGAAAGTCTGTTAAACCATGCCAGGGCTGAGCCTTTCAAGGTGATAGCAAAGACCCTGCAGCGCACTGGATCCTGGTACCCGTGCAACTCCATCTGATTTTTGTAGGTGTTGAGATGATCTACGGGATCCTTTGTTCCGTCGAAGACCTTTACCTGTGGCATTCTGAACTTTGGTGGGAGAGGAAAACGTAGCACTCCCGTGGTGAATGGGAATTCAGTCTGCTGCACGAGGGCGTCCATTGTTATCGGGGCCCTACTCTTTACGGCCTCCTTCATATGGCTGAGCTCTTGCGGGATGCCCCTGAAACGTTGCTCCCAGTATTGCTCCCTTCTTTCCGGCTGATAAGGGAAGAAGTAGTCTCTTTCTTCTCCATCGTTCTGGCTATTTTCTTCATTGTGGCCATTCCTAAAGGGTTGGGGGGAATTTCCCCCATGGCTTGGCTATCTTGCCCCCTTTCCTCGGCTTTCCTGAGGGGGTCGAGGTGTTGTTGCTCCTTCGGGGGATTATACTGGCCTTCTTGGGCCCGTTGTGCCTTCTGTGGACGTTGAAGAAGCTTCATGAGCTCCTCGTTCTGTTGCACCAAGCGTTCATTGGCTTGGCGAAGAGCAGCCAATTCGTCGTTGATGGGGGGATCTCTTATAGGGGGACCTGTCTCCAGGGCATTTTCGTATTGTCTGTCATTGTTAGCATCACGTTGACTTGTCACCTGAGGCGGATTTGCTTGACTTCTACTCATATTGCGAGTCAACACCATCAATCACTAAAAAATCAGCTTTTTTTGTGACAAGAACAGTCGTTCCCACAGACGGCGCCAAACTGATGGTGCTTTTTGATCACAGATGAGTAGCGTGGAGGGTGACAAACATGCAAAGTGAAACGTGATGATTAGAATTATACGGCTCGGGCCAGGGAATGACTGTTGAGAGAGAAAAGTGGGAAAGGGATGGTATGTTCAGTGGAATTACAGTGGTTCACCGGCTGCGGAGCTCGGCTAGTCCACTCTTTAATAGAGGCTCTTGCTCCCGGATCTATATTCCTTTACTGATGGTGCTTTTGATACAAGAAATAGGGTTTTTCTTTTTCTCTCCTCTCGATGGTGGCATCATACAGCATTTATAATGCAACTCCTAATCTCTAAGGAATATTTAGCGAGATGTTTGCCCTTCACCCGTGAGATTTTCCTTGATTTTAGGGGAAGATTTCGGTTAGTTGAGATTTCCTGCCTTTATTGTAGTTTCCTACTGATTTGGGTGCACCTGCTATTAGCCAGCTGTTCATTCCGTGTTTTCTCTATCACCTTGTCTGGGGTGAGTTCTAGGTCAGCACCACTGAGCTCAGGAACCCCACCTGACCTCTCTCCTAGGCTGACCTCTTTGTCAGAGCTCGTGCTTAGAATATTTTCTTGGTATCATCAATAATTATGGTTGAGACGATGAATATTATACACTAGACAATCCTACGTTATTGTATAAATCATTTTATTTTTCATCAGATCATCATCTTGAGAACACTTTCAATGAATTCATGCAAAGCTAAATGACTATTAATGCTTAGACTAATCAATATCAGCAAGATCTTTAGAATAGTATCAATGAATTGACCGTGGCCGTAGATTTACTTCTAACTAATCTAACGTTGGCTAACCTAACATCAAACCTAACTTCTAATCTAATTGTAGAAGAGAATATACATAGTCAATACATTGAGAATAATTCTTTTTATGAAATGTTGTTTGAGCATTGTCTATCCATTTCTACTCCTGATAATGTTGTGAATATTAATTTTTCTATCAGCCAGCAGGCTCAAGATCCTAAATACACTTCATTGTAGCGATGAGATGGACAAGATGGAAGTAGATTTGATTATTACACTTCAAAAGAAATCATCTAAAGCCTTATTTTTGGGCTTGCATAAATATGTACATACTTTTTTTTGTTAAATTCTTTAAAAGTGTTATGTGTTGATGAATGGGTAAATGGAATGGGAAATACAGTGGAACACAACACTGTTAAAATTTTAAAATTTTAAAATAGAAAATATATATTTTCCCTTCTCTTTATACATAGTAGTTAGAATTATTTTTATTTTTATTTTTATTTTGTTCTCTATTTTTTTTTTAGATTTGTGCACATCCTTTTACCCTGTATCCATTATTATTTGAAGTTTCATATTAATATTTTTCATTGGGTATAGTGTTGGGTTTAAGTTGGGGGGTGTGAACATTTCCTTGTGTGCATTATTTTTCTTTTGTGTTTATTAGTTCGTTATGCTTATTTCTTTTTATAGTTTTATTTTTTGTTGTTATTTAGTAGCTGGTGATTTTTATTGTTGGAGTTTATTGTTAGGTGTTTTCTTTCCCTTTATTGCCTTCATTTTTCGCATTGCATGCCTGTTTTGCATTGAGGACAATGCATGATTTAAGTTGGGGGAAATATTGAAAAACCAAAATAACAAAAAAGAAAAATCTTAATTGGACTGTATTTTTATCTCTTAATTAGGATGTGATATTTGATTATTCAACTTGAATCTTGAGTTATTTGCATATTAGCACTCTATATGAGTATATTCTATGTTTGAGTATCATATTCGTGTTTTCATTTGAAACTAAAAAATTTTGTACACCATAATCATGTTAATTTTTGTGATTTATTTAATGATATTCATATTTTAAAAATCTTGACATTTATAGTGGAGATGAATGTATAACCCATATAATTCTTGTGTCTTTCTTTGTTGGTGGGTTAAAATATATTTACTCTGAAGACTATTTTTTCAAATTCAATCTCTTTCAATAATCTAATTATTTTCATGTTGGTTAATGTAAATGATGTAATTAGTTGATTATATCTCAATGCTAGAAGTATCTTGCCATATATTGTTGAGAAATTATTTTAGGCCATTTGTGGCCATGATTGAGCTTTAATGAAAATTTTTCTTTTTAACCATGTAAATAACAAGCCAAGCTTAAATGTGTTTATCTTACCTTGGTTATCTTGGGACTGATATTGTTTACAATATGAAAAGAGAATGGTGGCTACATGAAAATAAAGAAAACAAGAAAAAAGAAGAAGGATGATGTGTGACGCCCCTAAAACTGGGGGTCCTTTGTTCACCAGTTGATCGCCCGTCAATCCGAGAAAGTACTTGTGAATGTCGCATAAACCAACACCCCGACATAATGTCCCCTTCACTGGCATCACAAACAACATAGAGTTTGGGCATAGTCTTCCTTGTACCGGGGACTCCCAAACTCATAACCTGTGTAAAATTCAATTACTTGACCATTCTAAGATCCAATATACATTAGTTTGTCCTTAATATTACCCCATATACATAACAAAAGGACTCAAATCCCAGAGGCTTGACAAAATCATTTTAAATTTATGAAAATTTTAGGGGACCTATGATTAGTGCTTTAAAGTAGCATTTCATTAAGCCTTTTTTGGACTAATTGAACTTTGATGGAGTGTAAGTAATGACATTTTAGGTCTTAAAGTGAACAGGAGCTCAAAGTTAACAAATATCACACTGTGATGCAACACTAGCAGAACAAGAGACAAAATTGGAAAAAGTTTGGACGAAGACAAATATGTTCGAATGCCAAATCACATTCGAACGTCAAACTAAACCAGGTGAAAACCAAACTGCTGAGACATAGTATGATTACAGACAAGAACCAAGGCCCTAGAAACTGAAGAACAACGTTTGAACGCCAACTAACATTCGAACGTCCACTGAAGCACTGACAAAGCCAGACTGCCTTTGAGTTACTGAGACATGACATGTTGAAGTCAAAAACATCCAGAAGCACTTAAGTACCACGTTCGAATGACATTCAACATTCGAACGTCCCTTGGAAGCATTTGAAGACCAGTCTGCTGCATAAAGTGTGGAAGTGAACTTCATAGAAGACCACTTGAGTGAAAAAAAGATCAGATAGAAGACCACTTCAGTGAAAAATGTCAGACCTTATCTTGCGTTCGAATGCCCATAAAGCAAAAACATAAAAAAAACATTCGAACACAAGACAAGGCAAAAACAGCTATATCGTTCGAACGCCAACTAACGTTCGAACGTTCTCTACTGACTATCGACAAAGTTGTTGGCCTTCACTGTGACTTGGGCTGTAAACACTATTCATCCATCGGCTCTTATCTTCCCCCCTCTCATTCCTTGCCTATAAATACCCCTATTTGGAGAGCTTCAAGGGTGCAATTTTTTCTCTTGCAAATTAAGAAGTTTTGGTGAGTTAAGTTTGACCTTAGACCAACATCTCCATCTTTGTACTTGATTTATGCTTATATCAAGCTTTATTTGCATTAACATTTGCACTTTGTATAACAACCGTGATGGAGGCTTATACTCCCCTTGTAGTTAGATCTTTAATCTGCCATTTATTTAGCTTTGACATTCATGTTGTAGCAACCATGATGGAGGCTTAGACTCCCCTTGTAGTTGTATTTGCTTTTGTTTACAAGTATCAAGAAAGATAGCTTATCTTTTGGTTGTGATGAAAACCCTCCCAAACTAACTAGTTTTCTTCTACTTCCATTTGTTAGCTTCTTTCACTTCCATTGCTTGAACATCCTTCTTTCTCGGAGGAGTGAAACTCTTTCACTTTTCAAGAGCTTAGCCAAAGCCGTGAAGGGTGGAACGTGATTCACTCGTTCTTCATTGAAGATTGACTCATTGGTTGTTGTTTTTTTACTTTGTAAGTTCTCTACTTGGACGGGATGAGTATTACTCACTTTTTTAACTTTAACCAAATCCATGAAGAGTGTGTAGTTCCTCATTCACTCTTTAGTAAGAGGTGAAAGACATGTATAAATTATCCGAAAGTTATATTTTTGCTTTGTTCGAATGCTTAATATTTATATCCCCCTGCTTATTGAATTACTGATTGCATCTAACAGAGCTAAGGTACTTTTTATAATCATGGTTCTTTCTATGACATGGATGACTCTTGCATAGAAAGAATCGACATTTCAAGGCAAGTACCACTGCTAGATTCTCAGGAGTACTCTTCAGTCCTCCCTATTATTGTGCTTCATTTAAAGATTAGAACATTAATGCCATGGTTGGATGTCTTGTACACACACTTGCTTGTTTGTAGACTGGTTAAATCTTGGCACAAACAATTATTGTAAACTTCTAGAAAGGCAAAGGAATCAGGTGCTTAATTCTCATAGTCCATCTTTATCTTCCAATTAACTTGCCGTTGACACAGGAGTTAATTCACTTATCAAGCATAAATGTAATAAACAGGATGATTAACTACATGTCCAAATCCTTGAACTAAAGAGTGACTTTCTTTTTAAATTATCTTATATTTTGTCTAGAAAATTACCCTGGAAAGAATATCATATTCTGTTTAGGAAATTCCCATCTATCACATAAATCACAAAGATCACAATCATTCAGTCTATGCTACTGTTTGCCTTGAAATACCAACATCAGTTCCTTGTGGATTTGACTCTGGACTCAAATCGGATTATTAATACAGCTTGACCACCTACACTTGGGTGTATACATTTCGGATCGAGCAACAAGTTTTTGGCGCCGTTGCCAGGGAACTATCAAAGGTATTTTTAAGCTAAAAGGTAAAAAAGACCTTTCTTTTGGTATATATTTTTTGGTTTATTGTGAATAATTTTGTTTTGTTTATTTAATGTTTGAGAATGCTTCTCACTATCTTTTGGGT
This sequence comes from Ilex asprella, assembly GCA_023539305.1. NCBI lineage: Eukaryota > Viridiplantae > Streptophyta > Magnoliopsida > Aquifoliales > Aquifoliaceae > Ilex > Ilex asprella. The sequence continues at coordinate 25,793,754 of CM042192.1, forward strand.
CTGTAAATCAGTTTGAACCAAATTCAACTAGATTAGTAGCGGACTCCTATGAGAGTATCATGACAAATAATGATAAAAACAGAGAAGTTCCTATGAGGGAAGGGGAATTACCTAACATTCGAACCTTGAGGGATTACTTAAATCCCACAAGAAGTAGTGTCCCCTCATGTTTTTTATTCCCTCCAGATGCTCCCCTCTTTATTGTAAAGCAGGGGACTGGACAATTTTTACCTTTTTTCCATGGATTGGACACAGAAAATCCCTACCTGCCTATGAAAGATTTCGAGGAAGTGTGTAGAACATTTCAAGACAATTTTGAACTAGCCAAAAGTGAAACTTTTTCCTTTCTCTCTAAAGGATAAAGCTAAACAATGACTAAATTCTTTAAAATCTCTTTTCATGTCGACTTGGTAGATCTTCCAAAATGAATTTTTCATAAATTTTTTTTCCTTACATCGGACAAACACACTCAAAAGGCAAATCATGACTTTTTTGGTAAAAGAAGGGAAAACTGTTTACAAAAGTTGGGAGAGATTCAAAGATCTGCTCCAAGCCTGCCCATACCATGCTTTTGAGAATTGGACTCTGGTAGGATTTTTCTATGACTCCTTGCCCACTAGACTGCTTCAGTTTGTCGAAATGATGGCCTAAGGAGAGTTTATGGGTAAAAGTCCGATGGATACATTCAATTTCTTTGACACCATATCTGATAGTTCTCAGATGTGCGACTCAGCCTCTCCTACCACTGTTGAAACCAGACCATCTACTTCCCAAGGAAAAAATTGTGTCTTGAGAGATGATGATGACCTGAGAGCAAAAATGTCCACTTTATCTCAAAAGCTTGAAGCTTTAGAGATGAAAAAACTTCATCAACTTGATGTTGGCCCTTCCACAAAATAAGTCTATGGGATCTATGCACTGATAGGACATCTAACTGGGGAGTATCCTACCACTCCAGCATTCAAAGAGGTTTTTTTGGAACAAACAAATGCAATCTCCAACTTCAACAAGCCTTACTTCATCCCATACTTTGAAACATACAATCCAAGGTGGAGGAACCATCCAAACTTCAGTTGGAGGAACACACAACCAACACCTAAGAACCAACAACAAAGTTCACAACCACCACCTCAAGGACCTCCTCCATATCAACCATACCAACCACCATATAAAAGGAGCCTTGAGGATACACTGAACCAGTTCATGCAAACCCAAATGAACTTCAATGCCTATTCGATCTAGTCTTTCACTGAGTTCAAAACATAGACCACCCAGTCTTTTAAGGACATCGGAAACCACATTCAAAAATTTACCCAATCCATGAGCACATATGAAAAGGAAAAGTTTTCTGCCCAACCAAAACCTCCACAAGGCCAAGCACTAGCTATCACTACACTAAGAAGTGGCAAAGTGATTGAAAAAACCATCAAAAACATGTTGATTCCATGGCCAAAGCCCAAGTCAATCCCTATCACTTTACCATTTGAGCCTGAACCAGTTAAGCTAGAACCTTCAAAGGAAAAAGAACCTGAACTTGTGATTGAACAAGAATCAGAACCTTCGAAGAAAAAGGAACTTGAGCTTGTGATTGAACAAGAACCAGAACATTCAAAGGAAAAAGACCCTCCATGCCCTATTCCAGCTCCTTTTCCTCATAGACTCAAAATAATCCAGAAAGTGAGCAAATCAGCTTGAAATTTATGAGCTTTTCAAGCTAGTAAAGATCAACATCCCACTTCTGGATGCAATCAAACAAGTTTCGTCCTATGCCAAGTTTCTAAAAGACTTGTGCACAATTAAGATAAGCCAAAATGTCCAAAAGAAATCCTTCCTAACAGAACAAGCCAGTGCCTTGCTTCAAGACAACACCCCTCCAAAATACTATGACCCTGGATATCCAACAGTGTAATGTGTTATTGGAAATTTCAAAGTAGAACAAACGATGTTAGATCTTGGAGCCAGTGTTAATTTGCTTCCTTTTTTTGTCTACCAATAGTTGGATCTGGGTGAACTCAAACTCACTTGTGTCATACTCCAATTGGCAGGCAGATCAATAAAAATTTTAATGGGCATTATTGAAGATGTACTTGTCTAAGTGGACAATTTTGTCTTCCCTGTTGACTTCATTGTTCTAGATACTCAGCCAGCAATGCACTCAGAGAGTCAAATTCCCATTATTCTTGGTTGACCCTTCTTAGCAAATTCCAATCCTCTTATCAATTACAGGAATGGATTCATGAGATTAAGTTTTGAGAACATGACCCTTGAGCTGAATATTTTTAATATTGCAAAACATCCCGAGAAGGTCCAATAAGTGAGAGAAATAAATTCCATGGAAACATTGGTTCATGATCATGTGAATAATACCTTCTCCAACTCATCTGCTAAACCATATCTATTGGAATCAATCTCATCTGAGTCAACAAATGATGAAGCAAATTCACAAAGTTTTCCTACTCATATTATTGAGGCATGGGCACCTAAATTCGAGGAACTTTCACCAAGTGGTACAAAGCCACTATCCTCAAGTGAAAAGCCACCAAAGCCTAAATTGAAACCTCTCCCATCTGACCTCAAATATGCATTCCTAGGAGAGAAAGAGTCATACCTAGTGGTAATCTCATCCAAGCTTACACATTTGCAAGAGTCTGAACTGATTGAAGTTCTTAAAATCCTCAAAAGTACCATTAGGTGGGCCATCGTTGATTTGAAAGGTATAAGCCTGTTTATCTGCAATCATGCAATATACCTTGAAGAGGATTCAAAACCCATTCATCAAATGTAGCGACGACTGAACCCTCACATGAAATAAGTCGTGAGAACAGAGGTTCTCAAACTCTTTGATGCAAGGATAATCTTTCCATCTCTGATAGCAAATGGGTTAGTCCAACCCAAGTTATGCCCAAGAAGTCTTGGGTCACAGTGATAAAAAATGATGTCAATGAACTAGTGCCAACTTGAGTCATCACAGGATGATGAATGTGAATTGATTATCAAAAACTCAATTTAGTGACTAGAAAAGACCATTTCCCCTTCCCTTTCTTGATCATGCTCTAGAGAGAATTGTCGGCCATGAATTTTATTAATTCCTAGATGGATATTCCGAGTACAATCAAATTGAGATAGCCTTAAATGATCAGAAGAAAATCAGATTCACATGCCCCTTGGCACCTTTGCATTTAAAAAGATGTCATTTGGACTTTGTAACGCTCCAGCAACATTCCAAAGATGCATGCTAAACTTGTTCAAAGACATGGTTGAATTTTTTTTAAAAGTATTAATGGATGACTTTTCTATTTATGATGACTCATTTGATTTGTCTATGGCCAACCTAAAAAAGGTATTGATAAGGTGCAAAGAAGCCAATTTGATGCTCAATTGGAAAAAATATAATTTCAAGGTAACACAAGACATTATCTTAGGTCACACTGTTTCGTCTGAGGGTATGAAAGTTGATAAGGCAAAAATTGATCTAATTAGAAATCTACCCTCCCCCAAGACTGTAAAGGATGTCTGATCATTCTTAGGACGTACAGGTATTTATAGGAGATTCACAAAAGATTTCAGTACCATAGCCAAACCCATGTGCCATCTTCTGAGTTAGGACACAATTTTTGTGTGGAGTGAAGCATGTCAAAAGTCTGTTGATAAGCTTAAAAACATGTTAATTTCTTCTCTAATCATGCAACTCCCTGACTGGACTCTGGCCTTTGAGCTAATGTGTAATGCAAATGATTATGCTACAGGTGATGTGTTGGGAAAAAGAAAGGATAAGAAACAACATGTAATTTACTATGCAAGTAAGACTTTGAATGATGCTCAAATGAATTATTAAACAACTAAAAAAGAATTGCTTGTTGTAGGTTTTGCTTTGGAAAAATTTCGTTCCTATCTTGTTGGTTCTTTTGTTACTGTATTTACTGACCATGCAGCCTAAAAATACTTGCTCACAAAGAAAGATGTCAAGCCAAGGCTCTTAAGATGGATACTCGTGCTCCAAGAATTTGATCTTGTCATTAAAGACAAGAAGGATGCTGATAATGTGGTGATAGACCATCTGTCCCGATTAACTTATGAATTTCACGAGGATGAAATGTCAATCAATGAGAGATTTCCTGATGAACAACTGTTCATAATTGATAAGACCCCATGGTATGCAGATATTGCTAATTTTTTAGCTACTGGAACTTTCCCTCCGTCATTCACTTCCATTGACAAAAAAAAAAATTCTGAGGGAGGTTCATAACTTCTTTTGGGAAGATCCGTACGTATTTAAGTACTGCAAGGATAAAATCATAAGACGTTGCATCCTCGCTTAGGAAAGTGGACAGGTAATAAAATTTTGTCATTCTGAAGCATGTGGTGGCCATTTTTCATCAAGGAAAATCATTGTAAAAATTATGCAGTGTGGATTTTATTGGCCTACACCTTTTAAAGACGGACATGTCTTTTGTTTAACTTGTGATAGATGTCAAAGGTTGAGAAATATTTTGAAAAGAAACATGATGCCCTTAAACCCCATTCGGGTGATTAAAATTTTTTATTGTTGGGGCATCGATTTTATGGGACCATTCCCTCTTCCTTTGGCTATCTATACATTTTAGTGGCAGTACACTATGTATTCCAATGGGTTGAGGCAATTCTATGTGCAAATAATGATCACCAAAGTGTGATCAAATTTTTAAACGAAAACATTTTTTCCAAGTTTGGAATTCCAAAGTCAATCATAAGTGATGGAATTGTTCATTTTTACAACCGTCCTTTCTGGAATTTGATGAAAAATTATTTGATTTTTCATAAAATTGTAACCCCTTTTCACCCACAGACGAGTGGACAACCCGAATTGGCTAATCCAGAGATTAAATTAATTTTAGAAAAAAAAGATAAATATAGACCTCAAAGATTGGTCATCAAGACTAACTGATGCACTCTGGGCATATCGTACTACTTTTAAAACTATTTTGGGCATGTCTCCTAACCAATTAGTCTATGGTAAGTCATGTCACCTACCTGTAGAATTGGAACATAGGGCATAATAGGCTATTAATGCAATGAACTTTGACTAGGGTAAGGCTGGACTCTCAAGAAAACTTCATATTAGCGAATTACAGGAATTGAGAAATGAAGCATATGAGAATACTAAGATTGCTAAAACCAGGATGAAATTTTTTCATGACAAGAACATTGTGAGGAAGTCTTTTGAACCATTTCAAAAAGCCCTGTTGTGTAATTCAAGACTCCACCTCTTCCCTGGTAAGTTAAAATCAAGATGGACTGGGCCTTACATTGTGAAAAAGGTGTTTGAACACGGAGCAATAAAAGTAAAAAACCCATCGAACGGTAATATTTTTCTATTAATGGTCAGAGGTTGAAACCATTTTTGGAGGACTTTGTGAAAAATGTGGAGATCATTCTTTTAATGGAACCAAAATACTCCTCCAAGATTCAGGCCTGTTGACACTCGAATGAATCGAGTTAGAAAATATCTGAGCCTACCCGACCCGAGGGACGCCTTTATAAAGCCCCCATGCTTTTTCCCCTTACGTTCTCGTCACCAGTGTTGGCCCCCTCTCTTTCTTTTCTTTTTCTTTATTTACTGCTTCTTCTCCGCTTTCTCTTCTTCTTCTTCTTCTTCTTCCTTTTTTGTTTTCTGTACAGAGACCCAACCCCCAACAGTCCCATGTCTATATCATCCAATGATCCAATCCTTATTCCCGTGATCTACATTTGTTTACTCTATTTGTTTATGGTTGTTCTTCTTCGGTATGCACTCACAATCAAAGGTTTTCGTCTTCGCAATAACCAAGACTCTCGTAAAGATGATTGATCCATGTATTTTTGTTTGTAGGTTTCAAAAGATGAATGGATCTTTCCCTATAAAACCTCATCTCCAAAGATTTGTACACTGGTAAATTCGGAACATTGAGGACAATGTTCAGTTTAGGTTGGGGTGAGAACTATAGTTCATATTCTGTGTAATCTGTGGTAATTTGTGGCCGTAAATTTTTAAAATTTCTCTGCTATTTTGTTTTTGTTGATGTTGTTCCGATCACATTGTATCTTATCTTGTATAAATTGATAATCATGTTTGTAAGTCAGTTGACATTATCTTTGTGACTGACAAACATTAAAGAACTAGATAGTGAGCCTTAAAAAGTGTTGGAAACATGGATGTCAACCTTTTTTGGTTTAGTATGGTAGTTCTACAAACTTTTCCATCCGATGTGCATAATGTGATCATGAGAAAAGAAAGACTGGTAAGGAAAGTCGAGATCCAACAAAAACAAGCGAGCCTCCTCTGTGGCAAAACCACTTTTGCTAAACGCCACCGTGCCAAAAGCCTTGGTGCTTGTAAATAGTGTGGTAGTCTTTCATGAGAAAAGGTATAATAAGTGTTCTAAACCAATTTTCGGTCATGCACTTGATCATTTAGACTGGATAGTGAATGGCCTGAGTAAGGATTACCTTGAGACGCCATCCTATTCTGGTACTATGCTTAACCAGTTTGTGAGACAGAAAATTGGGAGAGTCACTGGTTGTCCAAACTACATAGATATAGAGGATAATCTGGATTAGTCTGCCTTTAAACTGTGAAAAATTATGTTTTGGGGATGAAAGCCAAGAGTCCGAATTTTTGTAAAAAGTGTAAAAACCTTTTTTGTTTTGTACAAATCCTGTTAACTGAAATGAAAACATAGGCCGAGTAAGGAACGTCCTGAAATACCAACAGACAACGTGGGTAGGGATTTTTCCTAAGAAACTTTGAAATTTGGTTCAAATTTTTTGTTTTTGTTGTAAATAAACTTCTATGATTATGGGTAATATATTATAATCTTTTTTAGTTTTGGATCAACGTTGGAACACCAACTGACGTTTGAATAGTGACTGCTTACAGTACTTTGTCTCTGATTCTCTGATGGAACCAAAAAGTACTGAGACTTCAGCTCGTTTGAATGCCAATAGACCGTTCAAACGAGACCGCATGTTCAAACGTCAATAACTCGTTCGAACGAAGAAAGCTTGTAGAACTTTGGTCTCTAGCAGAACACAAAAGTACTGGGAGCTCCTAATGCACGAATGACACCCACATCATGCATCGTCTTTTTCAGTCCAAATCCCCAAATCTTTCAAAACCCTAGAGATCCCTTCTCACTCCACAGACCTCAATCCACCCTCATTCCCCAAAAATACCCAAATTCGATCCTCCCTAACTCATCTCCACCCCAAAAGCTTCAATCCCACACAAAGAACTCCATATTTTTAGCACCCTCCCTAGTCCAACTCACGTTCGAATGCCATGCCAAGGGTAAAGATTCCTGCTAGACACACTCAACCAGTGAGTCAGGAGCCAAACTTTGTTGAGGAAGTGATAGTGGAAAGAGAAGGAGAGCAAGGGACAAAAAGATATGATCGAAAAAGGTTTTCCAGTGCCTTAAAGGCCTAGAGGTATGAAATTTTTTACCATAAGCTAACTATAGTCTGTGAAACAAACATAATAATCACTGATTTTGCTAAAATTGGACTGTTGGAGGAAATAGAGAGGAGAAACTGGGTGTGGTATTTAAGGAATGGCGAGGATGTTGCTGTTAACTTGGTGAGGGAGTTTTACTCCAACGCCAAGATCATCAATAGTGCAATCCAAACATACGTGAGGGAAATCCACATTGATGTGGATGAAGCTTACATCTAGGAAGTGAGGCAAGAAATAGCTCGGGTGCAAATTCGAGTATAACCCCCAAAGAAAAATGTGGTGATGAATATTGTGGGGAAGGAGTTGACTGGGATGAATGACTTTTCATGGTCAGGGCAAAATATTTGACAGACAAGTGCAAGATGTTGAATCTATTTGTAGTCGTTAACTTTGCCCCCTTAAGACGAACAAATGAAATTTTACCTGACATGGCACGATTGCTCTATGCAATTGGGAGAGGCAAAAGTATTGGTCTCCCCTCCCTCACTTTGAGTGAAATAAAAAAGGGGTGCGATGTGAAGAGGAGTTCCCTTCCATTTGACACCCTAGTGATGGAGATGTGCATAGACAATGGGATCAAGCTAAGGCCCAAGATGGAAATCCAAAAGCTGATGGGGCCACTAAACAAAGGCTCTTTCAAGAGAAAAGTAAAGTTTAGAGTGGAGCCCCAACTGCAAGACAAGAGGTGCCACCAGCCCAAGGCAAAGGCGAAGTACAAGAAAAGCTTGACCGAGAGGAGGAGATGGAGTTAGAGAAAGAATATATGCAGACTAAGGTGCAGGCAAGCACCAGCACCCACAGATCACTACGAGATATCATGATCAGCATCAAGGCCAACCAAACCAAGATTCTCTAACAATAGAAGGAGATTCTTGGCTATTTGAAGGGTGGAGCTGATGGTGCCAGTGGAGCTGCTAATGGTGGAGAGGGAGGAGACTGATATCTATTATTGTGGTGATTGATTGTTTCTTTTTGATAGAACTTCTTCTTTGGTGGATGATTTGAAATCTTTATGGATGATTGTTCTTCATGGGTGAATTTGTTTCTTCTTTTGTGGATATTTGAAGTTTTTGTGTGTTTCCAGTCACTTTTTATAATGGATTGAATCTTGGATATTGTTGTAAATGATTATATTTTGAGTAATGAATGGTTCAATTTATTACTTGTATTTGTTTTAAATGTATGTGTAGATTTAGCTTTATATTGTTATATGTTAATAACAAAACAGATGTGGAAGCTAAGATTGTTTGTGGAAATGACTAAGCACATATTTGGTTTAACACCTCAACTTAACAACCAAGACGTAAAACCATATTTTTTAAACCTTGATACTATATCTATGATTTAAGTGTCAAATGAACATCAGTAATTGCTATTCTTGAGGTACACGGTGATCAGACTCGAAAATGGAATCGCTATATAATCAACATTTCTTGAAACAACAGGCATAACCAGTTGAGATGACAAAGAAAACTATGGTAAGTCTTGAGCCTTACGATGCTTGTTGAGAGAATTTTAACAATTACTCAAAGTAAGCTATTTCATTTTCGATCTCTTTCGATAATCTCATTAACTTTGCTTTGATTGATACAACTAAAGTGATCTATTTTCATAATCCACAGGGAACGTTTACATACACATACATATGCACATACTTGAGAAGGGATGTTAGGCCATCTTTGGATCAACTTTGAGCCTTAGCTAATTCTTTTATAAAATTTTATCCCTAGTCAGCCATGCTTGAGCCTTCAATGAATAAAATTCTGTTTTGAAAAACACGTTTGATGACCAAGCCACAAAAGCATAGATTTACCATACCTTGCCATCTAATTCTTGCATCTTCTTACAATGATACAGAAAGGCAAGAAAAATAGCGAAGACAATGGTGGCTGCTATTCAATAAAAGGAAAAATCAATAGAAACAATCTAAAGAAAAAAAAGGATATTGTGAGACAAGGGAATTGCCAAGAAAGTGAAAAAAGGGAAAAATGAAAGAAAGAAACCCCATTCCCAGGCAGATGTGTGCTAAAATGCATAAAAGAGATAGCCTTTGAACTCCATTGATGTCATATCGTTAGCCACTAACCTCTGGCCCCATTACAAGCTACAAAAAGCCCTAGGTGATCTCAAGTCTGATGCATTTGTATGTCGCCTACTATAAATGGGGTATGTTAACTACAATTTCTTTATTTGCATAAATATTCTTCCATGAGATTATGCCAAGATAAAGTCTATTTACCTAAAAACTTCACTCTTGTACTAATTGTGCATGAGATTTTTCTATTGGCCATCTTCTAATCACATGCCTTGTGAGAGATAAGTCACTATAATCAGAGTGATTTGTTTTGCTGAGAGCATTCGAAGAAAGGTTTGTGAAATCAAAGCTATCCATGGAGGGTGGAAACAGGGAATGATTGTTATATACCAATTCTTGTTTCTAGAATGATCCTACTACTCAGGGAATTCCAAATGCTATTGAGGCAGATGCTAATTTTTTTAAAGAGTGAGTACCAATGGAAAAGAAATGTAGGGGATAAGTCACGATTGAGGGTTAAGTGTCCCAACGACTAAGATGTTAATTCATTTTTTTCTAGCAATCTCATATACACACTTGTTCGGCTGAAGTATGTGGGTAGCTTCACTAAAAACCCTCACGAGACAATACTCGTCCACGAGGGTAACCCTAGTGGTTTAATGGCTTGTTGCATATGCTTAACGCAACCGTATGACCTACAAAAAAGGCATTAGAAATAAATTTTCATTTATTGTTTTACTAGGCACTAGCAATATATATGTTGGGGTGTGATTAGTGCATAAAAGTAGCATTTCATTATGATTTTTTGGAACTAATTGTACTTTGACGGAGTGTAAGTAATGACATTTCAGGTCTTAAAGTGAACAGGGGCTCAAAGTTTACAAATATTACACTATGACGCAACACTAGCAGGACAAGGGACAAAATTGGAAAAGCTTGGACCATGACAAATACGTTCGAACGTCAAACTAGACTAGGTGAAAACCAGAGTGTTGAGATAGAGTAAGATTGCAGACAAGAATCAAGGCCCTAGAAACTGAAGAACAACATTTGAACGCCAACTAACATTCGAACGTCCACTGGAGCACTGACAAGACCAGACTGCCTCTGAGTTACTGAGACATATCATGTTGTAGTAAAAAATATCCTGAAGTACTTAACTACCACGTTCGAATGCCATTCAACGTTCGAACGTCTCTTGGAAGCATTTGAAGACCATCCTGCTGCATTGAGTATGGAAGTGGACTTCACAAAAGACCACTTGAGTGAAAAAAAGATCAGACCGAAGGCCACTTGAGTGAAAAAGATCAGACCATCTCTTGCATTCGAACGCTAATTGTTGAAAAACGTTGTTGTTCCGATGCTCCTAACATGAACCCTCAAATATGTATATGACTTATGTGTGTGGGGGAGTGTCACTCTTACACGGATTCATGGAAGAGATAGGACAATGGAATGGTGAAAATTAAATGAACAAAATGTATGAAATATGTAAGTGTGTGAACAAAAGTTCTCCCTAATCACAAGGAGCCTTTTGTTTATCGTGTTTTACTTGGAAGAGTATTCTAGGGTCGTCTCCTCAGGGAAGGAAAGTTCAAGTTGCGTGAAGGTGATTTTGTCAAAAAATAGAAAGTGTAAAATCTTTTGTTTGTGTTTTGGAGAGTTATGTTCTTAATGAAAATGCAAGAAAACAAGTGTTGGTTAATCCAAAAGGTTCACTCCAATGAGAATGCTCAATCAACTCAAAACCTTCCTCCAAGGGTTTATTGATGAACGATTGATTTACGGGAAGCTAGGGATCAGATGGTGAGGATCCAAGCATAAACCGTGACTAGGCCTACAGAATATCAAAGACTCACAATCTCATCCACCCTCAACCCAATCAAACCGAACCGTTGTACACCGAGAGAAGAAAGAAAATGAGTTGGAACGAAAATTCCAAGAGCATGTCTCCCTCGGATTAGCCAACTTAAAGCTAGCTACTCATAATAAAGGACAAGAAATTAATGTAAATGAAACACATTGTAGAGAAATGAAGATTTAAACTAAGTTAATGCAAGAAACATAAACTATGAAGAGATAAATACAATACCCATTGTAGACTTGAAATGTAGAAAACATGAACAACAATGGTGAAATCTAAAACATGTAACTAAACTTACAATATACTTGAAAGGAATGAGATTAAAGACAATAAATTAAGCTTACAAGAGTCTTACATTAAAATACAAGTGAAAGGATGCAAGAAAATGAAAAAACACAAATTTCTCACACTATAGCACTATTCATCATCCTCTTCCTTGGGAGCTTTCTAAGCTTAGGTAGCCACATCCCAAATGGTTGTGTAATGCTGAAAATAATGTTAGAGAACCTTCAATTTTCGTGCATGGTGGTCCCCAAGCATGAGTGTGCAGGTCTCCCATCAATAGGAGGTTGAATGATGTCTTGGACAGGCTAGGAGCAGCCTACCTAGCAACCCACATGGAAGCCCTTTCTCTCCCATCCTCCATAAATGTCAAGCCTCAAAAGTCTTCCATTTGTGTAAGGGAGGCATGTAAATGTGTAAGGAAATGTTGGGGGCAAGTGGGAGAATTGTAGGTGGGCCCCCAAGCAAGTGGAAATGAGTTGCAGGAGGTTCGAGGCTACTTCAAGGGAGCGTACTGGTACTGTTTACAGGTACTCTAAGGCTACTGGAGTTTGAAGTACCGGTTACTGGTACTGTACCGTACCAGTACTATGTAGCGGTACTATTTTTTGTTCAGGACCAGTTTTCATAAAATCGGCATACATTTGGATCCAACCGTTGGATTGATTTGAAATTTTGACACAATATAGAAGACATCTAGATCTACAACTTTCATGTTTTGAATGTGTTCAGATTCGTAGTGGATCATTGTCAAAATTGAGGAAAACCATGGCTCTACTTCCAAATGATATGGCAGCTGGTGCCTTTGTTCCCAAGCACCAATACCTCTTTGATTTCTTCCATGTTAAGCCTCCAATTCTTCATGTATTGTGTCCATGCCTTCACCACACATCCAACATAGTTGCAAGGTCCTAAAATCAATGATTTAAGCTATGAAAACATGCAACATCGAAATTTCAATATTATTCATAATTTTCGCTAACACAAAGTACTTAGATGCAAAAGTTGAGTTAAAATGCATGCAATGAGGCCTTTACATATGCAATATTATTCACTCATCAAACGCCCATATAGCTAAAATAGAAGAAAACGTTAGAATGCAAGACAACGTTCTAATGTTCATAAGACAAAAATGGCAACAACGTTCGAACGCCAACTAACATTCAAATGTTCTCCACAGACACTCAACAGAGTTGTTGGCCTTCACTATGACTTGGGCGACAAATACTATTCTTCCATCAGCTCTTTTCTTCCCCTCTTCTTCCTTGCTTATAAATGCCCCTATTTGGGGTGCTTCAAGGGTGCAATTTTTTCTCTTGCAAATTAAGATGTTTTTGGGAGATAAGTTTGGCCTTAGACTAACATCTCTCCATCAATGAACTTGATTTAAGTTTATATGAAGCTTTATTTGCATTAACATTTTCACTTTATATACCAAACTTGATGGAGGATCGTACTCCCCTTGTAGTTGGATCTTTAATCTTCTCTTTATTTAGCTTTTACATTCATGTTGCAGCAACTATGATGGAGGCTTAGACTCCCCTTGTAGTTGTATTTGCTTTTGTTCACAAGTATCAAGAAAGATAGCTTATCTTTTGGTTGTGGTGGAAACCCACCAAAAGTAATTAGTTTTCTTCTACTTCCATTTGTTAGCTTCTTTCAGGTCCATTGCTTAAGTATCCTTCTTTCTTAGAGGAGTGAAACTCTTCCACTTTTCGAGTGCTTTGCCGAAGCTGTGAAGGTTGGAACGTGATTCACTCGTTCTTCATTGAAGATTGGCTCCTTGGTTTTTGTTCTTTTACTTTGTAAGTTCTCTACTTGGAGGGATAAATATCACTCACTTTTCTAGCTTTTACCAAAGCCATGAAGAGTGAGTAGTTCCTTATTCACTCTTTAGTAAGAGGTGAAGGGCATGTATAAATTATCCGGATGGTATATTTGTGCTTTGTTCTAGTGCTTAATGTTTATATCCCTTTGCGTATTGGATGATTGATTGCATCTAGCAAAGCTAAGGTACTTTGTATAATTGTTGTTCTTTCTATGACATGGATGACTCTTGCTTAGAAAGAATCGTTGTTTCAAGGAAAGTACCCCGATTGGATTCTCAGGACTACCCTTCAATCCTCCCCACTATTGTGCTTCATTTAAAGAATGGAACATCAACGCTATGGTTGGATGCCTTGTAGAAATACTAGCTTGTTTGTAGATGGGTTAAATCTCGACATAAACAATTCTTGTAAACTTTTAGAAAGACATCAGAATCAGGTGCTTAATTCTCACAGTCCATCTTTATCTTCCGATTAACTTGCCATTGACACGGGAGTTCATTGAGTTATCAAGCATAAATATAATAAACCGGATGATTAACTACATGTACATATCCTTGAACTAAAGAGTGACTTTCTTTTTAAATTATCTTATATTTTATCTAGAAAACTACCTTGGAAAGGATCTCATATTCTGTTATGGAAATTCCCATCCATAACATAAATCACAAAGATCACAATCATTCAGTCTATGCTACTGTTTACTTTGAAATACCAACATCAGTTCCTTGTGGATTCGACTCCGGACTCAAACCGAATTATTACTATAGCTTGACTGCCTGTACTTGGATGTATACATTTCGAATCGAGCATCAACCTACTGGTAGGTTTTCAATGTTCTACTGGTGGGAAACCTCTCTGAAATTTTTCTACCGATAGGTAATCAATGTTCCATTAGTAGATGAGCCTAGTTTGCCCACGCTTCAATCCTTTTTCAATTCCATCATCAAATCTTATACAACATCCATCCAAACTCAAATAATATCTAGTTTTACACAAAATACAGTTCATATGAGTTTATTTTACAATCCTTATTCAATATTACATATCCATAAACTAATTACACACTTGTTTTACAAACATTAAATTTTAAAGCCTTAAATCAACTTTCTTCATCAACGAGGCCCCAAGTGAGAGCTATCCATCAGCACTTGTCCCACACCTGAAATATTGTCTACATAAAGAGTGAGCCACACTCAATAAGGTATCTCCTAAAGAGGCTACTCCCCAACCTAGAAGCTTATGAAAAGATCACATGCAATTCAACAATCAAACAAGCATTTATCCAAGAACATGCAACTTCAAGAATGAATATCAAAATGCCATGCCTTGTTTTGAGTTGAGACTCACACAAGAAACGCAAGCCGAGCCTTCACCAACTCCCATAACACATGCAATGTCATGCGTATGAATCCGGATATTCCAAGCCCCCGCCATTGATGCTATACATCCAATGATCATTATACATCCTGGATCTTTCTTGAGGTATGTATTTATGGACTTCCACCAATGGCCCGCATATGTTAACACACTTTATGGACTCAATACCAATGGCGTGCGTATCCAAATCACTAGGACTTAAACTCGAGGGACAATCTAGCCCTTCTCTAACCCCAACTGTATTTTTAATGTAACTCGTGCGACTCAGTTGAACCTTGGTCCAACTTTCCTGAGCCCATGCATCATCCACCAAGAATGGTGTTTGATCAAAACATGCACATACCCATGTTACATGCCCATGAATATGATGCTCCCCATACTTATGCAATGTGATTCAATGTGATGTACAATTGTAATTTCCAAAGTCGTGTTTATCATATCATAAAAGTTGCATGAAATGCACAATTTTCACAATGTCAATTATATCTTGTGCATATAATTATATTCCACATTTTCCACCAGACATGTTATAACATTTTCAATGAAACCAACATGCTAACTCAACATAGCCATTTTTTCAAACACCTTCAAGGCATAAATATAAACACATAGCTTGGCCAATCAACACATTTCTCATGAAATTACCCAAAAAAGCAATTTCACCCAAACCCAATTCATGCAAAAAGTAATTTTAGCACATTTCTATACCATTTTCAGTACTCTAGTTACACTAGAAATATATTTAGACAAGATATTGTATTGCAATTCATGCCACCTACTTCATATGAAACCCTAGGTTGAAAATAAACATAGCTAGGATAAAGACCCTACCTCTTGAAACGTGATACAAGCGGTAGAAAGCTCCCAAGAACCCAAATCAAGCTTTAAACCTTGATTACCAAATATTTTGTCTTTAATACTACGTAAAAAAACCCTACTTTTTAATGCTTAGATGTAGCCCTTATCGAGTAGATGGATTTTAGTTCTTGGCCCGAAGGATTTTGGCATAAGGTTGGCCCTAGATAGTAAAGAGAAAATGAGGAACCCTTGATTTTCTCAATCTTCCCTTCCCTTCTCTTTTCTGGAAAACCTTGCAGCCAAATTGATTGAAAATTTGTTTTTTTTACTCCTTTTAATATCCCTTGGATACTTGGCCCTCATTACGCCACATGTCCGCCTTTTTCGGGTTCAATTTTGTCTCGAATCAATTAAATCTCATCTCGTTTTAAGTTCAATATATTTTAATTGAACTAGATTTAAATTATTTTTCATGTTTCGTAATTTATTTCTTGGTCGCATTTATTTTAGTCTCGCAACATCCAATCATCTCGTAAAACGTAAAAACTGTCTGTTTTGGAATTTAATGATAAATGACTAGGTAACTAAATTTCGCGAGACAAATCCAACAATGAGGTCTGTTTCGTTATCCGAGTTCTAGAAAAATTCAGATTTTTAACCCGTACCGTAGCGACTAATTACCACTTTTCCTTTTTTCATAAAAAATATAAATGTTCTCGGGTTTTACATGATGAGTATTTGGTTGCTGAAATCCAAAAGAGAGAAGAAATAAAGAAAAAAAATGAAGTATCTTTGAAAAAAAGTATTGGAAAGGGAAAGATAGAGAAATACATGTTTCGAGCTATTATTTTCAAATAAGGATATTTAGTTAGGAAACAAAATTATATTTTAGGGATACTATTTTGAATTCCTTATTAACCATCGATTCTATAACCCATTTCCCCCAAGGCCACATTAAAACCGAAGAAAAATTCTATTTGATCATGATAATTGTGGCAAGTGTATGTACCCAATAATAAAATGTGAGATATATTAGCTATATTACTTTCATTTTCTTTAACATTCTTCAATGAGATTATGCCAATGTCATTTCATTTAAAATGATGTTCTTCATTTCAAAGATATATGTGAGATATATGTTCTTCATTTCAAAGATGTTCTCCTTATATATAACCTATGAGTGAAATGCTCACTATAATGAGAGGTTTTCTGTACTGAGAATGAATCATTGGAGAGAATTGTGTCGAAGCTAAAATTGGATAGCTAATAAAGATGTGTGTGTTGTTAGATAAATTTCTTAAATTGCACAATCATTTCACATAAACATGAGTTTCTAATGTTGATATGTATATGAATACTTTTACATAGCATTTAAATCTATAGTTTAGCCTTCATGTGAATAACTTGAGTGGATGGTGAATGTTTCTTAAATTTCATTATTAATTAGGTATGATTAATATGTTCTAAATTTGTGTATCAATAAGGTACCTTCATTGGACACGTTCATGAGACAAAACTCGTCCACTAAAGGGTAACCTAGGGGTTTAGTGGCTTGTTGTATATGCTAAAAGTAATTGTGATCCCCTACAAAAGTGGTTTGGCAATTCATTATTCCTACTTTCTACCAGTTCATGAAAACAAAAACTTTTCAACTGGTAGGTCTATCGGTAGAAGCGGTAAAAATTCTGAAATATGATTTTTATGGAAATTATGTGTGACGCCAAGAATTTCCACAAACCCGGAGAGTGAGTGAAAAGGAAGAAGAAAAGTAAATGAAAGGTCATTAGGTTGGATAAATTGTTTTTCATTCATTTCTCACGTTTTCCCATTTTTTCCCAAAGTTTACCAAGCCACTTTCCTTTCATTTTTAGCCTATTTCTTCAAGGTTTCAACCCCCCGGCGGTTTTACATCCTTCCCACCTACTTAAAATGTTTTTTACACACTTAACAAGTCTTTTAATTTTTCATAAAATTTCAACATAATCTCCTTTGTTTTCCAAGCATTTTTCTCACCTAATATTTACAATACTTCATATGTATAAGTATATCACGACCTACCGTCACTCGGTGGCCACAATCAATGTAAGTTAAACATATATACCTTGTTTTCAACATACACATCTAGTTGTCTCAATATACACATATGATACTCATTAAGTAAAGATATCTTACATATCAATTGAGTTTACACTCTTGCACTTTAAAGTGGCCCAAGGCCTATAATCTACTACTTTTCCAAACTGAAATATAAGTCATTTGGGCTTATGCCCATACATACAAAATATGCCTCAAGGGCCAAATGTTTATTCAAGTTCCTTTCTTCTCTTTCCTTTAAGACTTCCTCAATCTCAAGTACTGAGAGTCTCATCTGTAATATGATATCCCACGAATGGGTCAACTCAATTGCTAGTATGACAAAATGCTAATGCTCAGAACAAATTTAAGACATGACATGTGCAAGTGTACATTTTAATAGCTACAACCCTTAATCCCTCAATGTTATGCAATGTCAATATGGATGACACATACATGCAACTCTATGCCACCCATGTCTCGGTTCATAATCTGCCCCTGTCAGCATGCGAGTACTGTCATTGGCCAGATTTTTGGTTTTTCACCACAGGATCTGCACCCTCATTATAGATATCACCAAGTGCTTAACCCACGCCATGTTTCCAATGATTCATGTATGTCAAGATGCCTCGATTTTTGTCTATGTAAATTCTATGTAACATTTCTTCAACACATTGCGTATAACTTAAAATATGCCTCATTCATAAAGTAAAGTATAACTTCAAATTCACAACACTTTATCTCCATGAGTGTGAGGCACAATTCAATGAATTAAACATATGATCAAGTTTCATATTCTTTACTTTCACAATTTCTCAAAGGAAATATAAATACACAAACTACCAACTTATGGAATAAATCATAACTCTCAAAACACAAGAGTTTCTCTACAAGAACATAAGCTAGAATATAATAATCCAACACATAGGCAACGGGCACCTTTATCATAGTAACAAATTTTCAAGAAACTCAAAGAATACAAAAGTACCTAAACTACTAACTCTAAATTTTCAATGCAACTACCACCTAAGTGATTTTCTAACATCAATTAAACACCTAAATCATTCAATCAACACATAAAAAGCAAGGAAACTTAAATCTATTCCTAACTTAACAAAATATCATGCCTAAAATGGTTTTTCTCAAACTGAGGGACTGGTGTTCGCTGTGTAGCTTAACTGATCGGTGAGAACATAGTCCTTGTTGAGAGGAACAACTTCTTAGAAGGAAGTCTTGCAAGAATCTTGGCCTAAAAGTGTGTTTTGGTGGCTTGAAGCTTAGAGAACCTAGGATTTTTCTTCACTTTCTCTCCATGAACGTGTTCTTCTCTTTCTCCAGACCAAAAAATGATTTTTATAAACTAATGGGGCTGTAGTTATAGTGGAGGGGCAAAGGTGTAAAATGACCTTTTTGCCCTTATGAATTTAGAAATGTACTTCTATGAATAAATAATTTTGGATACCTAGCACGAACTTCAACCTCATGCTCACAAGTAGCCTCCTCGACCCCATGATGGTTCGGAAGAACGTTGACCAAAAGGATGGTCTGCCCCGCAAAACCTAGTCCCTCATGTCCAATACCTTCACTAGCCTCTCATTATAAGAAACATCACCCTCCACTTGAAGATCTACCCAATCTAACACATGTGAAGGGTCAGACTCGTACTTCCTCAACATCAACACATGCAAGACATCAAGAACCCCATATAGATATGGGGTAATGTTAGCTTATAGGTCATCTCACCAACCTTCCCAAGGATCTCAATTGGTCCTATAAACTACAGTGATAGTTTCCCACTATGCTCGAATCTCCTCAATCCCCATCGAGGGGCTACCAAGAGGAACACATGTCCCTCAATATCAAATGATTGAGGTCACCTCCTCATATCTGCATAACTCTTCTGGAGGCTTTGTGCTATCAACATACACTATCTAATCACCTATATCTTGTTTGTGGTCTCATGGACTATGTGAGGCCCTAAAACAGCTGTCTCTCCTACCTCAGTCTAGCATACCGATGAACGATACAACCTACTATAAAATGCCTCAAAAGGTTCCATCTCAATACTAAACTGATAGCTGTTAGTGTAGGCAAACTCTACTAAAGTAAGTGATTAATACTCAAATATAGCATATTCTTATACCCCGTTTTGGACTAATTATGCTTTGGTGGAGTTTAAGTGATGATGTTTCAGGTCTTAAAGTGAACAAGGGTTCAAAGGCACCAAAAAGTACCTTTGAAGGCAATCATAGCATTTTAAGGAACAAATTGTAGAAGCTTGAAATAAGGAAGTAGCGTTTGAACGTTAAAAACCGTTCGAACGGTCATAGAAAATCAGGCCAGCTATTATAATCTGTGTTGCAGGCAAGACCCAAGGCCCTGGAAACTTGAGTACTACGTTCGAACGATCATCAACGTTCTAACGTCCACTGGAGCAATGATAAAATCAGACTGACTGAAGACAAGGCGTGTTACAGACTTGCAGTCAGAAGGCCCAGACACTTGAGTACCACATTCGAATGACAACCACCGTTCGAACGGCAACCACCGTCCGAACGCCCCTGGAATTATTGGAAAGACCAGTCAAGATTCTGCAAGGACCTGGAGGGAGATTTGCACAAAGACTTGAAGGAAGATTTTTACAGAGAACCACGTGTCTGTTGACATAACTGGCTGGCACTGATTCCATCTAACGTTTGAACGGTAGAGAGAAAAGACAGAGAAATCGTTCGAACGTCATTTACCGTTCAAACGGTATTGACAGATTGCCTGCAGAGTTATTGGCTTTTCACTTTGACTTTGACGCTCAACTCTATTCTTTTACCTCCCTCCCTTCCTTCTCCTTGCCTATATGTACCCTTAGTTTGTAGATCAAAAGGAGAGACTTGGCACTCAGCATTTATTAGCCAAAACTTCTCATTTGTAGTTCTTCTAATTGTCTTAGTATTATCTCTTTGTTAGAGAGTGGGAAAGTTCAAATTCCTATTCCTTTTCTTTCCGTTAATGCTTACATTTACATTTGTATAAGAGTTGTAATTCCTTTATTTACATTTAGTCTTTACATTTATGTTCTTGATTTACATTTAGTCTTTACATTTATGTCTTTATTTACTTCTTGTCTTTACATTTATGTTTTTATATACATGCGTTTAATTATGTCTTGCACTTTCATTATTTGAGCTCCCTTCTTGCTTAGAGGAGTGAAAATCTTCCACTTTTCTAAAGCTTTATCAAAGCCGTGAAGGGTGAAACGTGATTCACTCATTCTTTGTTGAATATTAGCTCCTCGTTACTTTTGATTTGTGGAGACCTTTACTTAGAGGGATGAGCATCACTCACTTTTCTAACTTTACCAAAGCTATGAAGAGTGAGTAGTTTCTCATTCACTCTTTAGTAAGAGGTGAAGGGCATGCATTGATTATCCGGAGGTTATATTATGTATTGTTCTAATGCTTAATGTTCATATCCCCTTGTTTATTGGATGATTGATTACATCTAGCAAAGCTAAGGTACTTTGTATAATCGATAGTCTTTCTATGATACGGATGACTCTTGAATGGAAAGACTCCTCGTTTTAAGGCCAGTACCCCGGCTAGATCTTCATGACTACCCTTTAATCATCCCCATTGTCAAGCCTCATTCAAAAAGGATGGAATATTAAAGTCATGGTTGGATGTCATGAAGAAATACTTATTTATTTGTGGGCGTGATAACTCTCGGTGTAAATAATTCTTGTAAACTTCTAGTAAGACATCGGAACCATGACTTTAAAAGGCTATCTTTATCTTCCGATTAACTCGTCGTTGACACGGGAATTAGTTGAGTTATCAAGCTTAATTATAATAAACCAGATAATTAAATACATGTCCCGATCCTTGAACTAAAGAGTGACTTTATTTTCATTTACCTTGTAAACTTTCTTAAAAAGGATTCAATATTCTGTTCAGGAAATCACCCATATCTCACCATCCTAAAATCTCAAGGTTACAATCAATTGGCCTCCTTTACTGATTATTTTGAAACACCAACACAACAAGTTCTCTGTGGATTCGACTTCGGACTCAAATCGGATTATTACTACAACTTGACCGTCTGCACTTGGGTGTACATATTTTGGATCAAGTCAATAAGGTGATCTTTCCAGCTAGTAGTGGAGTCCCTAAGGCTGTCTGAAGACTCTGACCAAAGCGTGTTGTGGAATATGGGTTTTTATCTGAAAGAATGGAAATAGGAATCCCATGTAGTCATACTATTACTCGAATATACAACCTACTGAGAACATCCACTGAATCAGTCACTCTAATCGGTAGAAAATGTACGAACTTCGTCAAACTGTCAACAACAACCCAAACTGCATCGTGATCTATAGGTGACTTCGAAAGATGTATCATAAAATCCATGGTAACAAACTCTCACTTCTACTGGACCACTGACAATGGTTGTAACAAAACCCTAGGTCTCTAGTGCTCAGCCTTAACCTGTTGGCACGTGAGAAATCTCAATACAAACTACACCATATCCCCCTTCATCCCCATCCACTGCTTGATGGAAAACCTTGTAGTTCCTAACCTCTAAACACCACCCTTTAGCATGTGTCTATGGCTTATGTGTATAAGGGAGTGACACTCTCCTTCGGGATGATGAAAGAGATGGAACAATGAAATGGTGGTATGAAATGGAATAAAATGAATAAAATATGTGTGTGGGTGAACAAAAGTGCTCCCAAGTGCAAGGAGTCTTTTGTTTGTCGTGTTTTACTTGGAAGAGTATTCCAAGGTCGTCTCCTTAGGGAAGAAAAGTTCAAGTGTGTGAAGGTAATTTTGTCAAAAAGAGAAAGTATAAAATCTTTTTTTTTTTTTTGTGTTTTAGAGAGTTGTGTTCTTAATGAAAATACAAGAAAACAAGTGTTGGTTAATCTAAGAGGTCACTCCAATGAGAATGCCCAATCAACTCAAAACCTTCCTCCGAGGTTTTATAGATGAACGATTGATTCGTGGGAAGCTAGGGCTGAAATGGTGAGGATCCAAGCATAAACCGTGACTAGGCCTATAGAATATCAAAGACTCACCACCACATCCATTCTCAACTCAGTCAAACCAAACTACCGTACACCGAGTGGAGGAAAGAACAAGAGTTGAAATAGAATCCACATGGGGAGGTCTCCCTTGGATTAGCTAACTTAAAGCTAGCTACTCATTGATTGGTGGAAAACCGTTGTTGTTTCCTAACCTCTAAACATCACCCTTTAGCATGTGTATGATGTGTGTGAGAAGGGAGTGCCATTCTCCCTTGGGATGATACAAGAGATGGAACAACAAAATGATGGTATGAAATGGAATGAACAAAATGTGAAAAAAAGTGCTCACCAATCGCAAAAAGTCTTTTGAATGTCGGTGTTTTACCTGGAAAAGTATTCCAAGGTTGTCTCCTCAGGGAAGGAAAGTTCAAGTTGTGTGAAGTTGATTTTGTCAAAAAGAAAAAGTGTAAAATCTTTTGTTTAAAAGTTGTTTGGTGGAGTATGTTTTGGTGAAAATGCGATGAGAAACAAATGTTGGCAAACCCAAGAAGTCACTCAAATAGGAATACCATTTCAACTCCAATCCCTCATCCGATAGAGCATGAATGAATGATTGATTCGGGAGAAGCTAGGGACAAGATTGGTGAGTATCTAAGCATAAACCAAGGCTAGGCCTATGGGATATCAAAGGCTCACCAACTTATCCACTCTCAACCCCGTCAAACCGAACCATTGGACTCATAAGGGAAGGAAGAGAATGAGTTGAAATGGAAAACCCAAGTGGAGGTCTCCCTTGAATTAGCCAACTAGAAATCTAGCTATTCATGTTTAAAGGAAAGACATGCATAATTTAAATGGACATAATGAGGAAATGAAACATGGAACTTAACTAAATGCAAGAAAACATAAACTAAGAAGAAAAATATTCAATACCCATTTTAAGCTTGAAATGAAGATCTTAAATGCAACAATGGTGAAAGCTAGAGCAAGGGATTAAACTTGAAATGAAATTGCAGTAAATGACATTAAAGACTTTAAACAAAGTTTAGAAGATCCTTTCAAGAGATTACAAGACATTGGAATGAAGAAAATGCAAAAATATGAACTTCTAGCACTGTTCATCTTCTTCTACATTGAGCCAAAACTAAGCTTACGTAGCCACCCTTGAAAATGCTTTAGAATGTTGAATATAATGGTACATTTTTCCTTCATTTTCGTGCATTGTGGTCCCCCAAGCAAGTGTGTTGGCTTCCCATCGATAGGGGCTGAATTGATGGGTCTTGAAAGGCTAAGACACCTACCCAGCAACTCCCAGCTAGCCCCCTTCTCTCCCATGCTTCATTAATGCCAAGCCTCCAAAAGTCTTCAACTAGGGTGTGGAGGCGATGTTCTTATGTAAGGAATGTCAGGGAACAAGTGGGAGAAGTGTTGGTGGGACCCCCAAGCAAGTGGAGATGAATTGCAGGCATTTTTGGCAGTTTTGGGCGGAACTACAGGTAGATGGTGGAATAACTACCGGTAGTTGTGACTCCAGTAGCCAACAACTACCGGTATGGTGTACCGGTACTCTTCTGCTCCAGACCAGTCTTCGTAAAATTGTTATAACTTTGATCCAACTGTCCAATTGAGCTGAAATTTTGACACAATACAGAAAACATCCAGATCAACAATTTTCATGCTTTGAATTTTTTCAGATTCAAAGCCGATCATGGTCAAAATGGAGGAAAACCAAGGCTTTTCTTTTAAATGATGTGGCAGCTGGTGCCTTTGTTCACAAGCACCAAGACCTCATTGATTTCTTCACTTTTAAGCCTCCAAATCTTCATGCATTATGTCCATGCATTCACCACACATCCATTATAGTCGCAAGGTCCTAAAATCAATGATTAAACAATAAAAACATACAACATCGAAATTTCAACATTATTCAAAATTTCGGTTAACTCTAAGTACTTAGATGTAAAAGTTGAGTTAAAATGCATGTAATGAGGCCTTCAAATATGAAATATTATGTGCTCATCACTCATAATAAAGGACAAGACATTAATGTAAAAGAAACACATTGTAGAGAAATGAAGATTTAAACTAAGTTAATGTAAGAAACATAAACTATGAAGAGAGAAATACAACACTCATTTTAAACTTCAAATAAAGAAATCTTAAAACAACAATTGCGAAAGCTAGAGTAAAGGATTTAACTAGAAATGAACTTGCAATAAATGACATTAAAGACTTTAAACAAAGTTTAGAAGAACCTTACAAGAGATTACAAGACATTGGAATGAAGAAAATGCAAAAATATAAACTTCTAGCACTATTCATCTTCTTTTTTCTTGAACTACTCCTAAGCTTAGGTAGCCACCCCCTTGTAATGCTGAAGAATGTTGAATATATGGAGTGTATGTCTTTACTTTTCGTCCATGAGGGTCCCTAGCATGTGTGTGCAGGTCTCCCATCAATAGGGGGCTGAATGAATGGGTATGGTCGGCTAGCACAGACTTAGCCTGCACCCATCATAGCAGCCCACTTCTCTCCCATCCTCCATAAATGTCAAGCCTCAAAAGTCTTCAAATTGTGTAAGGGAGGCATGAAAATGTGTAAGAAAATGTTTGGGGCAAGTGGGAGAAGTGTAGGTGGGACCCCCTTGAAAATGGAGCAAGAAACAAGTCGTTCTGGGTACTTTCAGGACAGCGTACCGGTAGGCATACCGGTACCACGCACTCTAGTAGCCTCAGCGTACTAGTATGTGTACTGGTACGATTTCTGCTCTGGACCACTTGTTTTAGAATCGTCATAACTTTTGATCCCACAGTTGGGTTGATATCCAGATCTACAACTTTCATGTTTTGCACTTTTTCAGATTCGAAGTGGATAATGGTCAAAATGGAGGACAACCGAGGCACTGCTTCCAAATGATGTGGCAGCTGGTGCCTTTGTTCCCAAGCACCTCAAGCTAAGGTCAAAATGAACTATCCGTCCTTCCTAGACCTCTGCACTTGCAACTCATGCTCGAATCTGCCCTACTTCTATGCCCTGTAACTGTGCCTTAATAACCCTACTTACTATATAGGTTGTGCACAAACACTGAATAGTGTGGCGTGTCCCTCAGACTCAGCAAGGTCTAACTCAAACTCCCCAATGTCTCCCATCATCTCCTAATTCCTAATAGCAATGCTAGCTACAGTGCTCCTCGGTCTCCTACTAAGTGCATCTGCTATGACATTGGCCTTCCAAGGAAGTTACTGAAGGTTAAAGTCATAGTCCTCCATGTACTCCATCCCTCTCCTCTGTCGAAGGTTGAAGTCATTATGCATGAAAATGTATCTGAGGTTTTTATGATTTGAGAACACCTCAAACCTCTCCCCATATAAATTGTGTCGCCAACTCTTAAGTGCAAAAATGACGGCAACTAACTCCAAATCATGTGTGGGCTAGTTCAACTCATGATTCTTTAAATGGCGAGAACCATAGGCTATCACTATACCCTCCTTCATGCATTTACAACCTAATCCCTCTCCTGAAGCATCACAATAAAAGGTATAGCCTATACCTTCCTTAGGTATAATCAGGACAGGTGCTGAAGTCAGCCTCTTGTTCAGCTCCTGAAATGAATGCTCACAACCATCTGTCCACTCAAATCTAATGCCCTTGTGCCTCAGAAAAGGCGAGAAAACCCTTCCACAAACTGACAGTAGTACCCTACCGATCCCAAGAAACTTTGAATCTCAAGCACACTTTTGTGCCTTTTCCAACTCATAACAATGTCAATCTTAAAAGGATCCATAAATACCCCACTACCTGACACAACATGGCCTAGAAATTGCACCTCCTAAAGCCAAAACTCATAAATTGAGAACTTAGCAAATAAACAGTGTTCCATCAAAATCTATAACAGTTTGTAGGTGAAAAGTATGCTCATCCTTAGAAGGTGAATAAATCAAAATTTCATCAACAAACACCATAACAAACAAATCTAAATAAGAACTAAAAATGAGATGCATCAAGTCCATGAATGTCGCTGGGGCATTCGTCACACTGAATGGCATAACAATGAACTCTAATTGGCCATAACGTGTGTGAATAGTTGTCTTCATCATATCCTCCTCCTGTACTCTCAAATGATGATACCCCAATCTAAGATTAACCTTTGAGTAACATCTCTAGTCCCTAAGTTGATCAAACAAGTCATCTATCCTCGGCAATGGGCACTTGCTCTTGATAATGACCCGGGTCAGCCTGTTATAGTCCACACACAAACGCAATGTCCCATCCTTCTTCTTCACAAAAAGTGTTGAACCACCCCATGGAGAAGTACTAGGACTAATAAAACCCTTACCCGACAAAGTAGTCAACTACTCCTTTAGCTCTCTCAACTCAATTGGAGCCATATGGTAAGGTGGAATGGAAATAGGCATAGTGCCTAGGTAGAAGCTCTATCGTGAACTCAATCTCCCATCTCGGTAGTAGATTAGTCAAGTCATCCGGGAAGACATCTGAAAACTCATCCATAACGGGTGGTAACACACTCTCTGTAGTCCCACTCCCATTTGCCACCAAACTAGCCAATATTTAACTATGTTCTCCCCAATTCCTAGAGTTATACAAGGGTGGAACTAAGAAATTTCAACGATCTCCTGTGAAATAAAAGCTATCTCTCTCGTGAGTATACACTATCACTCTCCCCCTATAGCAATCTATACTCACATGAAAAGAAAATCGCCAATCCATGCCCAAAGTAATATCAAAACCAGAAACGTCAAGTAGAATGAAGTTAAAATAAAGGAAACGATCAGCTATCTCTATCGAACAATCTCTACAGATCCTCGCCAGTATCACATTACCCCCAACTGGGGTGTCAACAGGCAATGGTGGGTCTAATCGATCTATGTCCAACTCCAATGTCAAGACAAATATGATAAATATGAATGAATGAGATACACTTGAATCTATTAGTACGCTGGCCAATGAACTAAACACAAGGAATGTACCTTGAACCACTGAAGGTTCAGAAGTAGATGCCTATGGTGTGGTCACTACATTAAAATGACCCTGAGTAGTTTGGCCCTGCTTGTCTCCCCCTCTTTGTCCCTGTTGACCTCCTCCCCTATGTCTAGGAGCTCCAACACTCTATGCAGAGGATGCATACTAGATATATGGTGCCAGAGGTCTATGATAAAACTGTGGCAGTGACAGAGGCACCTAAGTAAGCTAATAGTAATATGGCCTCTATGATCTTTGTGAAGTAAGTTCCTGAGTATAGTTGGCCCTAACATTGCCCGTCTGTTGATAGGTGTAGCAAAGTTGTGGAGCTTTCCACCCCTGACCCCATGTCGGTGGTAGAAATGACCCCTTACTTGATCCAGCTCTACGCCTCTAGCTGGGATCTCTTTGGGGGCAATCGGCCATTCTATGGCCTGGATGTCCACACTGATAACAAGTAAGGGGCATATGAGGCACTCCCCTTGGTAAGTAATAGGCACTGGAGGTCGAAGGGCTAAAAATTACGTAGGTTGCTGCAATGTCTATGCAAAAGAAGCACAAATCTTGTACCTCTTCCTCGGTCCCCTACCAGTGTAAACTAGGACAGAAGTAGAAATCTGAGCTGTAACTGCCTGACTTTGTGTCCGGGACTCTCTAATCCTCTAATGTCGGCCAACTCCCTCTCAACCTTAGTGGCCCTTGTCACTGCCTTATCATTGGTCTCAATAATGTGGCCTACCAGTCTATCCCTGATGGAGGTCTTCAACTCCCTAACAAAGTAAAGGGCTCTCAGTTGCACCTTTCAAATAGCATGTGGGGAAAATCTCCCTAATGTAGTAAATCGAGACTCATATTGAGTTACTGTCATGTCACGCTATAGAAGAGTCATGAACTTATCCATATAGCAAATCCATTCGGTCCTAGGAAAATTGTGGTCATTGAAAATAAATTATCCCAAAACATTGTATATTTTTATGTGCTAATCGTCTCAATTGTTATGATTTTTTGAGATTAAATGGTAGGAGTTATGCTAGTGGAATTCTTAACGATGACATTTTGTGTTTGCAGTTAAAAAAGGCTAAATTTGGCTTCTTAAGGCCTTCCCATACCACTTGAGATGAATAGGGATGAAAAGATAGCTTAGGAATTGCTCAGGAGAAGAGGAAAGTAGAAAATAAAAAAAAAGCCAAACCATACCGGTACTCTGAGGCGACTGGAGTAAACCGTACCGGTACGCGTACTGGTACGCATTGCCTGACATGCCTAGACTCTGGATCAACTACCCTACTACCTTGAGGGTCCCACCAACTAATCTCCCATGCTTCTCTGACACATCCAGCACACAAAACATCCTCTCATTAACATCCTCTTGGACTTTTGGAGCATAGATCATAAATGTGGAGAGAGGAGAGAGAAGTTGCTGGGTGTGGAGACAAGGCCTGCACAGCCTACACTAGTCCACCTTAATTCATGTTTCTATGTTGGGAATCACATCAAGGTGCTAAAGGAGACTCCATGCACATTTTTTGAAAGGCAGCTCTCCATGGTTCAGGAGTAGGAGAACATTATATAGAATATAGAGAGAGAAGTTGTGTAGAAGATGATAAATAGTGTCTAGTGAGAGAAACGTCAGATTTTGCATTTTCTTTCAATACATTGTCTTGTAGTCAATGGTATAAGCCTTTAAAATTTCATTTAATGTAATTAATGTTATGCTCTTTCAAGTTCATTGCTAGAATAATGCTCTCTCAAATCTTTTACCATTAATGCATGAAAGTTCTTTATTTCCTTAGCTGTAAAATGGGTTTTAAATGCATTTTCTTCTAGCTTATGTTTGTTTGCACTTAGTTACTCTAGAATTTCATATCCTTGCAACACACTCTCATTACATAGTTAATTTCATTTCAAGCATGAGTAGCTAAATCTTCTAGTTGGCAAAGCCAAGGGGAATCTCCATTTGGGTATACCATTTCAACTCATTCTCCTCCCTCCTTCTAGAGTTTAATGGTTTAGTTTAACTGGGTTAAGGATGGATAAGTTGGTAAGTCTTTAATATTCCGTAGGCCGAGTTATGGTTTATGCTTAGATACTCACCCATCTTATCCCTAGCTTCCCAGAAATCAATCGTTCATTCATACTCTATTGGAGGAGGGATTTGAGTTAAGATGGTATTGCCATTGGAGTGACCTCTTGGATTTGCCAACATTTGTTTCTCATTTCATTTTCGCCAACAAAAACTTCACCAAACAACTTTCAAGAACCAAGATTTTACATTTTCTTTTATTCAAAATCACCTTCCCCTCGGTTTACTTCTTTCCCGGTGAAAATGACCTTGGAATACCAATAAGTAAAACATGACCCACAAATGAAGCATAGTGTTATTAACTTTTGAAGTCCATAGTGTTATTAACTTTTGTCATAATGAAGCATGTGCGTCCATTTCTCTAAAAACAAAACAACTGCAGAGATTTTTCTGTGTGGATTTTACAGGTCAACACTTTTTCAAGACACCCATGTCTTTTCCTTATCATGTGACCATTGTCAATGGTTCAAGGGTATCTCATGAAGGAATATGATGCCCTTGAACCCCATATTAGTGATTGATATATTTGATTGACCTTTCCCCCAATCATTCAGCAACTTAAACATTTTTGTAGCCTTAGATTACGTCTCGAAATGGGTCTAGGGTATTCATTGATTCAACAACAATCATCACGCGGTGATCAAGTTTTTTAAAAAATATTTACTTTCGTGGTTTGGGATACCTTGAGCTATCAATAGTGATGGGGGGCTTTTCTTTTGTAACAATTTTTTTGAAAACCTTATGCAGACATATGCTATTACACATAAAGTGAGCATAAAATATCATCCACAAACAAATGGGCAAGTTGAGCTTGCCAATAAGGAGATGTAAAAAAATATTGAAAAAAGGGTAAACCGCAATCGCAAAGATTGACTTTTACAACAAATTAATGCTTTGTGGGCTTATCGAACTGCTTTTAATACAATTTAGAGCATGGCTCCTTATAGGTTTGTTTATGGGAAACCCTGCCACTTGCCTGTTGAACTTGAGCATAACACATGCTGGACTATTAAAAGAATAAACTTTGACATGGATAACGTAAGGGAGTCTAGAAAAACATCAAATTCATGAATTGGAGGAATTAAGAAATGAAACTTATGAGAATGAAAAAAAATGCAAAACATTGAATGAAAGTCTTCCATGACAAGAACATTAGTATGAAAACCTACGAAACTTTCCAAAGAATTTTGCTCTATAATTTGTGCCTGCATCTTTTTCCTTGTAAATTGAGGTCAAGGTGGTGAGGCCCATTCATAGTTAACGAGGTTTTTCCTCATGAGGCGATTAAGATACAGAACCCCAAGAATGACAATGTGTTTAAAGTTAATGGACATCAATTAAAGTCGTTCTCAGAAGGGTTTGTGGTTGAGGTGGCTTCCACTGAGTTGGCAGATCCACATTATCATTTTATAAACTAAATACAATTTTTTGTATTGAATATTATATTTCCATCCTTTTTAATTATTTTATGTATCACTTAGTTTTTTTATTTTGGAATGGTGCAGTGTCCATGGCCACAAGAATTCCTTTTCCCTGATTTAAATAATTTTCTTTGGCTTACATGTTTAATTTTCACATTGATGACAATGTATAATTCAGGTTGGGGATGGGATAATTTGCTTGCCATGATATTTGTGTCATATTACCAAATTTGTATTGCATTAATTTTTTTTATTAGAAATTTTTTCTTGTTTATTATTTATTTTAGTATATTAAGTTTTTTATTTTTATTTTTAGTCTTTATTTTAGTTTAGGTCTATTTTTGGTTTTTAGAAATTTATTTATTTAATTAGCAAAGTTAGTTAGGAAGTTGAAGCGGTCAGCGTGGAACCCCAAACGTTTTGCCTGCATCCATACGCATTAACTCCATCCAAACGTAAGTTTTAATAGTGTAGTTGGAGAATCAATAGATGATAATTGTTGCGGTGTTGATTTATTGTTGATTTATTTTTGGAGTTTGAATTTTGGTATTTTTTAGGAAAGATTTTAACATTATTTTTATTGTCTTTTAGGTCCTAGCTATAATTTTTGTTAAGATAAGCATTTAGAAGAATCCAGATTGGGATGTGAAGATGCTTAATGATCACAAATACATTTTAGGGATAATTTGCCAAAAATTTCAGATGATTATCACAAGGAATTCAAAAAGGATGGAATTCCAAATGTTTAAACCAAAATGTGCACGTCTGGATGCAGCCACTCTGTCCGGACGCACCAATCCAAAAAGTTAGAGCTATCCAAATGCAACCTTCCGTCTGCACGCATGTCTCAGCTTATAAAAGAGGGGGCTATCGTCCTTCTTAAAACACGTCAAAACCATTTCCTCTTCTCCAAGAATTCCTCAACTCTACCCTCTCTAAACCAAGTTTTCTTCCATCTATCCTTCAATGATATTCAGAAAATCATTAAAGCTCCACACATCCCTTTTTAATTGGTCGAATTTTATTCCGAATCAATTAAATCTTGACCCGTGGTAAGTTTAGTATATTTTTATTGAACTAAATTTTAATTATTTTTTGGTCTCGTAAATAAAATCTAATCGTGATTATTTTAGTCATGCGACGCTCAATGACCTCGTAAAATATGAAAAATTCAACTATCTCAAAATTCAACAAAAACTAATTGGATAGCTAGATTTCACGATACAAATCCAATGTGAGGTTTATTTCATCATTTGAGTTCTAGAAAATTTTTGGTTTTCAACTCGCACCGCAACAACTAATTATTGTTTTGCCCTTTTTAACTAAGTTATATATTTTTTGGGTTTTACATTATTATTGAACTGCTTGGCATTGTCACTTACTATGGCGTTGGGCACTCCAAATTAGCACACCATGTTCTGCCAGATAAATTCCTTTACTTTTTTGCCTATTAGTCTAGCCAAGGGCTCAGTTTCTACCCATTTTGTGAAATGGTCAATTCTACCACCACGAATTTTCATTGGCAGCAACTCATGGGCAAAGTGCCCAAGATGTCGATACCCTACTTGGAGAATGGCCAATCTTCTAGTGGCTGTCTTAGCACAGTGGCAAAACGTTGGCACTTGTCGCATTTGTTTGACAAAGTCCCGAGCATCCTTGATCATGCTAGGCTAGAGTAGTCTTGTCTGATTTCTTTGTGGGTTAGAGAGCATCCTCTAGAGTGATTTCCACATACTCCCTCCTAAATTTCTCTCATCGCATAGTTGGACTCCTCTAGAGAGAGGCAGCGAAGCAATGCAGTGAGTACCTTATCTTGTAGAGCTTGTCTTATAGAATAACATATCTAGAAGCCCGTTGTCTTAGTTTATTGGCTTCCTTTGGTTCGTCTGGGAGTATGCCCTCTTTTACTATGCTTGGATAGGTGCAGTCCAATTTGGGTTTGTAGATGTGTTGTTGATCCACAAAGACAGGGCCTAGTGGGATTTTTGAAGATGAGTCAAACTTGGCAAGTGCATCAGCTATCATATTATCCTATCTTGCCACATGTTGAATTTGAAAATAGAGGATGTTTGCCAATAAGATTTGTACCATTGCCAGGTACTCCTGTATCCTCTCCTCCCTTGCTTCAAAATCTCCCTTTATTTTGTTTACTACTAGCTAGGAGTCACTGTAGGTGGTGAGATGGTGGGCCTCCATTTCAATTGCCAACTTCAGGCCTGAGATGAGGGCCTCATATTCTTCCTTATTGTTGGAGGC
This sequence comes from Ilex asprella, assembly GCA_023539305.1. NCBI lineage: Eukaryota > Viridiplantae > Streptophyta > Magnoliopsida > Aquifoliales > Aquifoliaceae > Ilex > Ilex asprella. The sequence continues at coordinate 25,827,240 of CM042192.1, forward strand.
AAAAAAAAAAATGGAAAGATATTACATATTTGAAGGGAGTGTCGTCGGGGCTAATGAGCATTAGGCCTGCTCCGGCCCCTTCATTGGTTGATGAACCATCAACACAGTGTCTCCAACGATGTGGGAAAAGAGCTATGGGATGAGCTAACACCAATTCAAGGGTAAGTGCGACATCGAGGGGTGTCCTTACTTTTACGAGGGGTGTAGGTGTCGGAGGTAGGGGCACAACAAGCCCAGAGTAAAAGGTGCCATGGATATCTATGGGTGCCAAAGGGATGCCTGGTGAAGTAGGTGCTAGGGTAGGAATTTTGAGTGCCACCGGGCGCCAGAGGTGGGGCACCAGTGTAGAGGTGCCTATGGGCACTGAAGGTGTGTGATTTTCATTTTTTGTGATCTTAATTATATTATACACTCGAGTATAAGTAGTCAAATTATAGTTTTCTCGGTTTTAGTCCAAGTATCGATCCTGTGAAGAGTTTTAGTAATTAGCATTTAAAATAAATAAAACAAACAATAAAGTTATTTTTTAAAGCAGTATAACATTTGATAGCATGTGATGTGAGCTTAGATTGATAATTGGTCTAATTAAATAAAGTGCAGAGATAAGCTTGTTAATGGCAATAATATAGAAGACACCCATTAGTTTAAGGATCCCATATGCTTTATGTTGGTTAAGTACTAGAAATGCCACCATACCATAATTAACTTTCATGTTATTGGCAAGTCAACCGGCAGGTCTGATGTAGATAAACCATCACACAACAACTTCTTACGTTAGCTAGTGGTATTCATGACAATTGATTAATCCAAGCACACCATACGGACACGCCGTTCATAAGGAACATTTGAATTATTCAATTGATCTCATGATAGTAAGTGTGTACATAATAAACCATAGCATAACAACTTCTTAGGCTAGATGGTGGTATTAAGTCTTAACACAACAACTACTTAGCTTAGCTGGTTATAGATGTGTCAATTGACAAATTCGAGTGAACCAGAAGGACAAGCAATTCATGATGAATACTTGAATTACTCAATAAGTCATCTGTGATATATATATATATATATATATATATATATATATATATACTAGTTAAACATCCTCAACATTCCGGTGGAGGAAAAGCCATACCGCTAGGAACACCATAGATATTTGACAAGTAATATAGTTATATATAGTAGTTAAACAACGCTAATAACCCAGAAGGACAAGCCATTCATGAGGATCATTTAGGTTTTGTAGCATGCATCAGTTAAACATCATCAGCGTTCTAGTGGAGGACAAGCCATACCGATAGGAACACCGTAGATATTTAACCGGCAAGTTGATGCACCGATGACATAATTCCAGGCACAACACCAAAAGTATATACATTGCTGTATCATGCATGAAGCGTACAATACACACACATATATATATATATGAATAAAACATCAGCATTTTCATAATCTAAACAATATTATACATATCTTCACCCTTTACTGAAGGGCATAAGTGACTAATCACACCCCAATGCTACAGACAAGCAAGGATAGCGGGTAGTCTTCATTACAACTGAAATTAAAATACAAATACTTAAACTTTTTTCACAAGGACCAATTGAAACACAACCACCTTTGGTATTAGTCAAAACACAAAAGTGGTAGTAATTCAATTATCTGAATAGAAAGATACAACACATATGTAGAAATACAGAGTATCGGTTGGAATATATCACGGACCGGATTGGATTGCAATTTCTCTTTCTCTTTCTCTTTTTCTCTCTTTCTCTTCCCTTGGATTTCTCTCAATAGATCATGGAAGGCCAGCCTTGTTCAAATGAAGGAGGAGACCCCTATTTATAGACAAGAAGAAGCATGAGGTGGAGAGATAAGGTTACACCATTTGGGCTGGCCATCCGTACGCCACCACCACCGTTCAAACGGTGGTGCCTTATAGGATGTCCATGTGTTGTGGTGCTGGCTCTTCCTTGTATAAATTACACTTTGATTCCTTGATCGTTCAAGCTTCGATACATTGTTCCTTGTATTTTCTGGTAATCCTGCATTAAACCCTGAGATTTTAAACCCTAGCTTACGCACAAACTCTAGTTCATAGTTTTTAAATAGGTTAATTTTACCAATTTGACTTATTTAACAATTACAAGTTATATACTGATTGATTAAAAATAGTTGTCGTTCCCAACCTCTCAACACCACCCTCAAATGTGTATGGCTTATGCGTTAAGGGAGTGTCATTCTCCCTTGGGATGATACAAGAGATAGGGAACAATGGATGTTAATGGTGGAAAATGGATGAACAAAATATATGAAATGGAAATGTGGAATGTGCACAAAAGCGCTCCCCAATCGCAAGGAGTCTTTCGTGGTCGGTGTTTTACTTGGAAAGTATTCCAAGGTCGTCTCCTCAGGGAAGGAAAGGGAGTTTTGTGAAAGTGATTTTGCAAAAAGGTAAAGAAAATGTAAAATTTTTTGTTTATGTTTTGGTGTTGTGTTTGTAAATGAAAATGCAAATAAAGCAAGTGTTGGCTAATCCAAAGGATTCATTCCAATGGGAATACCAAATCAACTCAAAGTCTTCCTCCGATTGAGCATGAATGAACGATTGATTCGGGAAAAGCTAGGGTCGAGATTGGTGAGTATCTGAGCATAACCCGTGACTAGGCCTACGGGATATCAAAGGCTCACCAACT
>CM042192.1:25830335-25844725 GCA_023539305.1 Ilex asprella
CAAAAGTTGAGTTATAATGAATGTAATGAGGCCATGAAATGTGCAATATTTTATGCTCATCATATACTAATAAAGGTAATCACACTCCCCAACTTAAATTTTACTAGTCCCTAGGAAATGTAAATTATAAAAACTATTTCACAAAATAAAATAAAATATAAACAGAGGTAAAATCATTTTCGTATATTTTTTTACGATTGTATTTAGCATATGCTACAAGTCATTAAACTCTTAGGTGATCCCTAGTGAACAAGTTTTGTCTCGTGAATTCACAATCAAAATTAAATCATTATTCTTGTGCATTGCTACAATACTTTCTTTTTCTGATCAGTACAATAGTAATACACGTTAGTTGTAACATTATCTATATACTTTTATGAAAACTTGTGTGTGTGTATTTGTGTATGTGTGATGATTTCTTTTTTATTTTCAACAATCACTTGAGAAATATTACCCTTTTTCATTGTAGTCTTGACGTTAATCTTTTCCTGAAATACACTCAGAAAAGAATAAATATACGTTATAGTGACTATTCTTTTTATATCTACATGTGATTTTAGAACACTGTTAATAAAGCAAATAATATCACATATAGTATATTTAAAGAAAAACGGATATTTGAATAAAATTTAATTTTGATATAATCTCATGACGAGATATCAATACTATATCCGATATATTATTAACATTCTTTGTGACACCCCAAAAATTGGGGGTCCTTTGTCAACCCGTTAATCACTAATCAACCTACGAAAATACTCATGGACACCGTGTAACTCGATATCACACGTCATACCTCATTTACCGGGATCCATAATTTAACAAAATTAAGGTAGAGTCTTCATTGTACGAGGAGCTCTATCCAAAACACAACATGTGCGTTATACAATCGCATGAACTGTCCAAGGTCTAATATACAACATTGTCCACACCGGGTCCATTTATCCATACTAATATAACTACATTTCAACACATGACCCATCCGAGATCCAATGTACATCAATTCATACTCCCACATCATGATTTTATGCATTAAACATAGTTAATACAAGTTCAAAATTATAATTCATTTGCACACATTAAATGCCCAAAAACTAACTTTGCAAAAGTTTTACAAAAAGGGACTAAAAGCCACAAGTCAGCCTTTCTTCGTCACTGGGCCCCTGAATAGGCACTATCCAATAACGTGTATCCCCCACCTGAAATGTTTTCTTGTATAGGGTGAGCTACGCTCAATAGAGTATCTCCTACAGAGGCTACACACCAATCGAAGTGCATATGAAATGTTCACATGCAACATTCAACAAGCAACAACCATCCTAAACAAGAATATGCAATTCAATGCTGGAATTCTACCATGTCATGCCATGAAATGATATAGGACTCACTCATGTACTTTAACCCGAGCCCTCACCAGCTCCCATAACACAATCTAATGCCAATGAGTAATAAATTCTCCATTGATGAAATACATCAAATGATCATTTTGAAATAAAAGTCATGTATTTATAAAACAAAATCATGTGTTTTTGTTGGGTATCGAATTTTGGAATCACACCGTCGGTTCCACACACCAACACACTTTTTCGGAATTGCACCATAGGAGAATGTATGAACCTAGTAATCAGGTCATGCACCCGAGGGAGAATCTATCTCTACTTTCTATACCCGACACAAGATTTTTTTTCATGCAAACTATGCGACTCAGTCTTCAATCCAACTTTCCCCGAGCCCAAGTATCATCCTCCTGGAATGGTGTTTGATCAAACCATGCACACACCCCCCCTGAATGCGATGTCTCTATGCATATGCAATGTAATATGTAATTGCAACACCAATATCATGTCCATATGTAATAAATGTTATATTGATTATTTCTACTACATTTCAACTCATGCAATGGATAAATACATCCTAAGCAAATAATTTTCATAATTCACCCCAATACCAATATATCATAAGCACATAACAACATTTACACTTCTAATTGTAATTCATATCAAAATCATATGATTTCACTTTACCACATTATCCAAGCATGTTATCACATAATCTTATGCAAATAATACACTTTATTTCACATAGATATTTTATCAAACGCCTTCAAGGCACCAAATCATGTAATCACATAAAAAGCTCAAATTTATCACCAAACTCAAAAAAAAAAATCAAATTAAATGATTTCCACATACCCAATTATCAAAACTTCCAAGAAATCACACACTAGCAATTTTAAACTACTAATTCACACTAGAATTGAGCCTACCCATTTCCATTAAACCAACTATAATAGACAAGTGTTAAATGCACAAAACATCCCACCCATCTCATATATTCATCCTAGTTTGGAAATAAACCTAGTTAGGATGAAAACCCTACCTCTTGACGCGTAAAATCAACATAGAAAGCTTCAAAGATTCAACCCAAGCTTCCCCCAAAATCACATTTTTGAATCTTTGGTGAAATCCTTTAATTTTTGAATGGTTGTATAGCCCTCGTCGAGGAGATCGACTTTGCATTCACTCGGGCTTTACATTTGTGAAACCCAGGAAAATGTGAACTGTTTATAACAAAGGAAAAAAAATAATAGTAAATTGTCACCACAGAACATGTTGCGAACCTGAATTTATCTAGAGCTCGGATGACGAAACGGACTTTGCCGTTGAATTCGTCTCGCGAAATTTATTTGACATGTAAAATTTCATCGAATTTCGAGATAGTCAAATTTTCACGTTTTACGAGACGGTCGGGTCTCGGGTGACCCCAAAAACGAAAATTTGGTCAAAAGATGGGGAATTTGAAAATAATTTAATTAGAGTTCATAAGAAATATTCTGAACTTGAACCGGAGCGAAAATTTATCGTTTTGGGGCGAAAACGGACCCGGGATAAAAGGGGGCGTGTGGCACAATTTGGGCCCAGCATCTATAATATAAAACAGAGGGGGGCTTCAACAAGCCGATCGGACGACTATGAATCAGTTCATCTAACGGTCTCAATCCTCCCATTTCCCCCTAAATTCATCCTTTTTCACTCATAAATTTTTTCAAAAATCTGGGCTGTCAATCACAAAATCCGTCAGGCCTCAGCCGCTCCCCTTTCTTGGCACAACGCAAAAAATGGCCCAGGCCATCTCACTCACTCATTCTCTCTCTCTCTCTCTCTTTATCTCTCTCCCTCTGTTTCTTTTTACCAGCAACACCATCACCACCGCCCCCACTCACCCATAACTTCTCTGCCTCCCTCTTCTTCTCTCCTCCCTCTCTCTGTCTTCATCTCTTTCTCCCTCTCTGTGTACACAGCACACCCACATGCAAAGGAACAAAACGATCTGAAAAAATTGATCGTCTCCACCGAGAATCGAACAAAGCTGTCGCGACACAACCACTTCGTCAGCAACACCGCCACCAGCACCGCCCCAGCCCCTTTCTGTTTCTAGATTTGTTTGATTGCCCAGGTACACCTCTTTCTCCCTTCCCTGTGTTGTGCGTGGGTGAACAAATCGAACAAACCACCTGTTTGGCTATATTCCCCAAAACATCAAAATTCCAATTTCTCAGTTTGGTATTTGAGTCATCGGTTTGTGTCTGGAACTTTTTATCTACTGTCTCATCTTTTGTCTACAAGTGGTGATATCGTGATTTGTTATGTGATTATCCATACTGATTTCCTGCAACTCTGATTTACTCTTAATTTTCTACCCGTTACTACTAAATGGTGTGTGAATCAAATTTTTAATTATAATCCTTCTCACTGTTGGTTCATGCTTTGTTAATTATCGATGGTGGAGGACTCTTTTTGTTTTTCTCTAAAAAATGGAAAACCAAAACTTGAAGTTGAAGGTACAATGTTCAAAATGAGAGCAGAGTTTTTAATTAAAGGACCAGTTATTAGGACTTCAAACCTCATTGAGGATTTGTGAGTTCAGAGTGGGCATAAACTAGATAGGACCATGAATTATAAACCATTGTTAAGAAAGCCATGTAGCATAAATCTGTGTCATGGAATGCATATATAATTGGAAAAAGGGACATCCAAAGATAACCCAACTGTTTTTTTTTTTTCGATAGGAGTAAAATACAAACGATTGGAATTCAGAGATAATCTTTTGATTCTTTCAAAAGAGATGGCAGAAATGAGCTACACCCAGGGGGAGGTGGGTTAGTACTCCAGCCCTTGGGCTCCCCCGTCCTTATTGAAGGTGGTGGGGTGTAATCCCAATGTTCTGGTGCAACGTCATGAGAATTCACCAACTTAGACACACTTGCAGACAATGATTTTCTCTTATATGGCTACTTCCTTAAGCTAGAAAAAGGAATCACCTGCTTTCTCATTAAAAAGTAACAAACAGTTTTACACACAACACAATTAGGTAGCATGCATTGTTACTATTTCTTTAATTACGTTCAAAATAGAAAGCATCTTAAACAAGAAACATTTGGGATTTGAGCAAGCACTCTAAGAAAGATTGAACTTATGGGCTAGAACATAAATCACGAAAATAGTACGCGTTTCATGAAATCTTGATGATGTATTCGCACATTGCAACAGAACACTGCATTTTTTCATGGCTACTCATAATAAACAAATCATTGATATAAACAATGAATGCTTGGGAAGCAAGTACTAAAACAACATTCATCAAAGAGAGGCTAAACAACATTGTGGATAAAACTAGATCATTTGCTTCTCAAATACAAGAAATTAAAAACAGAGATCACACAAAAAATGTAAAATACAATCCCAATACTTGAACGAACAAAATGGTTACCCGTACGAGCGGAATGGAAAAAGAATTTGTTGTTTTTGCGAAAGGGAGAGAATGTGGTAAATTTCTTGAGGAAATAAATTGGGTTATCTTTCTCGAGTTAATTGAGGGGTGATAATGATTCCACTGTCATATAGTGATCGCATCAAGATCTGGTTAATCAATATCAGCCGGTATTCTATAATTCCATAGGTTTTCTGATATGCACTCTTGTTAGTTATAGGGCCATTGACCGGAATTTTTTTCCATTTACATTGCTTGACATATATATGATATGCATTACTGCTAATGCTAAAAGATTTATTAGGATTTCTCTGTGACTGCGCAAGCAAGGATGATAATGGATATGCACTCTAATTATAAGTATGAATATTGTGGTGCCCCCTCTCTCCTTGATTAAGAATGGTGTTGCATGCACTGAATTTTGATGTTTCTAGCATTTGCCTTCCACTATTTATCGGTAAGGATTTGACCTTCTTATCAAAGTATTGTTGTTGTGTACTATTATACATGTTTTTGCCGATTATTTTACTAACTTCTAATGATGTTTTCTGATTAAGTTGTGTAAAATGACTTTTTTTCCATCCATCAATTCCAAATTGTAATGCTTTTGATTTTTTTTAATCCTTCTAATGGTTTGCTCTACTATAGTTAATGTGCAATGGTTCTAATTTGAGAAGTGAATAAGTATTACGTGTGCAAGTTTCATTTGAGTATTTTATCAAGTAGTTTGAATGGTTGTTTCTTTGTAGGAATAACAAATAACCAAAGGTTACAATGTGTTACCCTCTTTTGCAATTTAGAAGAGCGAAAGAAATGAGGTTTAGTTTGGTATTTGAGTTATATCTATATTAACAAACCAAAGCATCAAAATAACATACATAGAAATTTTTTACTTATATTTAATTAATTCTATATGGGTTTCGTGATTAATAGTATTTTTTTTCTTCACTTGTGTAGTTGGTCTTGAGGTGTGTGATCTGTGGTATGGCTGTTCTTGCTACTATTTTTTTGGTGGGTTGTCATCTTAAGTTCCTGTGTTTATCTGGCTGTTTACTTTTGATGCAGGATGAGGACCTACATACAATCTTTTCACGTTTTTTAACTGTAACATTGTAAGTTCTTGAATGCTTAGACATTTTTTTTATCCAAAACTTGTTTTCAGTGTAAACACACTTCTCATCACTAATGCACTATGCAGAGCTGAGATTAAAGTCAGTAGTCAAGGTATTTGGGTAAGCATAAAGTCAGTAGTTAAAGTCTTTTTCAGTCACACCAAAACTTGAACATCTAGGTATTTGGGTAAGCACAAAGTCAGTAGTCATATAAGGATTTGTAATTTTTGTGGTTTTTACAGAGTTGGCTGCTTATAGTTCTTCCCATGCTCAATAACTGAGGTTCAAATGATGTTAGTTTCAATGGGTTCTTAAAGATTAAAAAACAAATGTATAGGCTGGGGTAAGTCTTTCATAGAGATCTGGATATTTTGTTCCTAATATTCCTGAATTTTTTTTGGTAGTAGTTTGAGAAATATAGCCTAATGAGAATTGATGCAAGTGCAAAAGAATAGGAAAAGAACAGGAAAGGTATTGATGAGAACAAGTATAATGAGACTTGATGGGAGGGTAGGTATGGCACATTCTCATACTAATGTACGCCCCTTTTCGTTATTATTGGACCTCACGGGTTTCCACTACAATCGTTGACAGTGTTTTAGGTACTAATTGTGTGAAAATTTCAAGAGTAACCAGAAGTTCCCATTTGTTTTAACTTTAACCCATTTATCAAATTTATCAAATATGAATTTTGCAACAAAGGAATTTGGCAATCTAGAACCTGTGATCATACTTTTTGAAATTTTTTGACTTTAATTGTTTTACGTTTCAGATTGACACTGCATTTATGAAAGTTATAGCTTTTAGGTAATATTACTATGGCTTTTCATACTAAGGAACTTACTTGACATATAAAATTCTGTTCAAATTGATTTGTTGGGGACATTGGATTTGATAAGTTGATTTGTTGGATATGAATTTTTTTGACTTTTTAATGGTTGTTTGACTACTTAGATGGAACTTAGCTTTCATCAGTCAATTCTTAGTTTGTACCTATTTTCAGCTTTCAAGTATCCTTGGTTTTCTTTTAAATTTAATTATGAATTCTTTTTTGTTAAGCATATTTTTTCTTGTGTGGCTTTGAGTTGGCTTTGGAGGCTGACAACTTAAATACACATGCCAGATATTGGCTGTCCAAATTGCATCTCAAATACCATGCCAGGTATTTGTTGATCATGTAATTTAATCAGTAGATTCTGAGCATATGGGACTAAGTAGATATTATCAAGGTATAAATTTTTCTCTTAAGTGTAGGAATATTTTGGAGTTGTTAGGGTTTAAGTTAATTAGTCGACAACCTAAAAGAATAATTGCTACTATGAGCTTTAAAAGTATCATTTTACATAAAACTGATTGTGTCCCTCAGATGCACTATTAGGGATGATGAAATGTTTTTTTGAATCAAATGACAGCCATCAATATGATTCATTTTTTAGTCATTTACTGCACTTAAAAGAGTGCATCTGCCCAGGGGAAGGACTTCTTTAGATTCCTGACCTTCCGTAATCTGTAGACCAAAGTTACCTAGATCGTGGGTCGCTTTGGTACGTAATACAGGTACGGGTACGTGGTACGATACTTTCTTAAATACGTGGTACGATGGGAGTAGGCTTAGCTGGTATGACAATTTGGGTCGCAATTCGTTTTGAAACTCTTATGTAGATCGTTTTCACTATTATATGACACTAGGGATAACCCGTGCCTGAAGGCACGGTACAACGTAAACCAACTGATTAATTTTTTTAAAAAAATTACTTTAATTTGTTTTAATTAAAGAAATTAAAATTAATATAGTCCCTAAATATTTTTTGTGGACTATTTCGGAAGAACTTGCTCTAAAATAGGAGCTCAGAAAAATCACAACATGTCTACAAAACTAAGAGTCTTTTGAATGCACAATATAATCAAACCTAAAATTCACAATTCACAATCTACATAACAATAATCATAGTTCACAATCAAAATTCTCTAAAAAACACCATTCCAAACCCAATTACCAAACAACTATCAATTCCAATCAAAATAAACTAATCACCCTGTGTGATTTGTTCGCTTTACTAAACTCGGGACAAATACAAGAGACACACGTAAAGAGAAAACTAAGACAGACAACCAGTGTCTGTAGACATTTTGTAACCCACACAAATCCGGTTAACTTGATGTAAGTTATTCTTCATTTCATTTAAATAAAGAAAGTTTAATCAATCTAGTAAAATTTTTTTGGTCACGTAAATCAATCAATCTAGTAATAACTCAATTTTTTTTTCAAAATTTTGACATGATTTCCTTTGAAAATTGGAGATAATGGAAATATCAACTTGTATATAGAATCGAGAAAATTTTCCCCACCCAAGTCTATAGGCTAATATTTAATCCAAAAAAAATTTCCCCACAACCATTTTTACTTCAAGAAAAGATAACATAAAATTAGAAAGAAACAAAGGGAACAAAAGTTACATTTCAAAGTTACTCCTAGCTGTGAAGTTGCAGAGGCATCTCGAACCTAAGTTTTCCCAACTCCATAGTTGTGACCAAGCTCCAAGAAACCTGCTCGAGCGATTTTAGATCAATCTTCACAGTTGCTTTACTGTAAATTTTCTCCTAAATGATTTTAAAGCGATCTTGGTCCTTTCCTCCTGAAATTGTTTAAATAACCAAATAGCAAAATAACAAAACGTAGTAAACCAATTCAGTTTTATGAAATTGTTTAAAAAAAAATTACGCAACATCAATATAAAAGACTGATGGTTAAAAAGATGACTGCTCGATGCCATTAAATTCATATGCCCATGATTAAGAAAAAGAAAAATCAATTAGTTATCGGAAAGCATAATCATAGTCAATTAGTAGAACTCGAAACACCACATGAACAATTCAAAGCATTAAAATCCAAATACTATAAAACAATATTAAATATCATAGTTACTATAATCTAAATTCACATTAAACAAAAATTCGTATTTAAACACCAAAAACAAAAGTGAATGCTTTTGTTCCAAGTAGCTTGTAAAGACCAATAAATCAACAATCCAAGTAGCTTGGCGCCACAACCATCTTAAAAAGAAGCGATAAGAAACATACTAAAGAATGTTGCACAAAAATAATACATTAAAATGCATATATTGGCAATAGTTGATAAATAATTGGAGGAAAAAAATGATAACAATTGTGTTGTAAGGTAACGAAGTTTCTGTGCCAATTCAACAAGTTCTAACTTTCAGGGCCAGCCCCAATCAAAATCTCAACAACCCCAATAACCAATGAAAGCTAATTCCAAAGAACTTGCGGTAGAAGTCGAAAGAAAAAAGAATAAAAAAAATTACTATAAGGAAAACACAAAGCCGTCTAATTGACGATATCCTCTTCATTTTAATTTATTTATATTCTTATTCTTCCATCACCAAATTTTTATGCTGTTATCTTTCATTAATACAATGGAATATGAGAACATAATTAAATAGAGGAACACAAAGAAAGAACAAAACCATAAGCTTTACATCCTTTGTCAATATCTAGAAAACAATGGCCAAAATGACAAATTGATAACACTTCAGAAGAAATTTTCTAAACTGACACATTTATGAGGTTGATCTTCATCCCTTGTCATTTTTTGAAAGAGTGAGATAGGTTATAAAAAAGACAAAAGAAATCAAAATCCCATAAACACAAAGCAAAAATTTTAGGTTTGAAGCAATATTAGATTGGTTTATAAATCAAAGGCTACCACACAATTCAAAATCAAGCTCCTCAGCATATCAACCAACATTAACACTCTTTAGATTTTAGATAACAACAAAAATCTGGTAACCTCTACTGAACAGTAACACTCTTTAGATTTTAGATAACCACTCCTTAATTAATAAAAGAAGTAATGTAACTAATAAATCTGGTAAGTGGTTAACACAAGTGACAAGTTACCACCAAGTTTATCGAAAAGACAAGTAATAAAGTGATGGTGTGAAACAAAAGAACAGTCACGAGGACACTTCTAGAATACAGAAACTTCTAAAACTGATCATAAAAGTGTAATTGACAGCAAAAGTTGTTTTGCACATAGTAATGAAAAATTTACGTGCAATTGCCTTAGTCTGTGCAGCAACAACAACCATAGTCGATCCTGATTCTCGCTGCTTAAGGGTCTCCCCAACATAAGCTATTACCTTTAAACCTCGATCAAGGGCATATGCAACTTTGTCTCCAACACACTGAAATGAATTTGATTTTCCAGTTATCAAAAAAATAGATAATTAATTGTGATACATAATCAATGTTCTCATTAGAATCCTTAAAAATAGATAGTTATTGTGTCATTGACAAAAGATTACCTCATTTGATTTACCTAACAGAAGCTTCCTTTTAGAATGGCCGATAATGACCCAAGGAATGCTTAGATTGAGAAGCATCTCAGCACTGCGCATGCAAGAGACATTAACTTAAATTTTTGCAATGAAATATTTTGAGCTGCACAGGACTTTGGGGAAGTGACCGCTGTCTCGCGCCGCGACAGTGAAGAGACTGAGATGAGAGAGAGGTCATGAGAGAAGAGATGTGGGGAAAGAGCCGTTGGGAGAGAGAGGACATGAGAGACAATAGATCTTGGGTTGGGTTGGGTTGGGTTGGATGTGATGGTTGGGTTCGATTAAATTGAATGAGATGGATTTAGGGGGAAAATATATGGACTTTTGAATTTGACTGAGATGTATTGTGAACCTTTGGATATTGAAGCCTTTGGATGAATGAAGACCATACAATCGGCTTATCGAAGCCCCGCTATGTTTTATATTATAGATGCATCACTAAGTTAGTGCAAGCCTATAAGAGGTAATTGAAAGAAACGGCCATCGAGGAATGATGGTGCAAATGTTTCTATTCAAGGTATGTAGTATATGGACAAAACATAAAATAGAATGTTGAAGATCAACAATTGCTTAATGAATCACTTGCTATCATTGGTGTCACTAGGTTAAACTCAAAGTTGTTAAACTAATAAAAAGAGTTCTTCAAGAACAAAAAACAAATAAAAAAGACCAAGAAGAGGTCCTTGTAGTAAAATTGAATGAAAGTTGTTACCTTCATTGACTTAATTTGGGTGAAGCACCGCAATCATGAAATTCATCAAACACCTAAATGGGAAAAAAAAATTCAACAGATTAAGAATGATCAGTACCATTATTAGCTTTAATTTCATTTCAATAAAATTAAAGTCAAATTGATTCATGAATTTTTTGTTACACCATGAGCACACCAGCTAGAAGTGAAGATAGATTTACTACATTGTTAAATTAAGATGCATGGAAAAGCATTGGATTTGTAGGTGTAAAGTAGTTATTAGAGTGCATAAAAGCATAACACTCATCCGAGCGGTGTTGCCCGACCTGTATCTAAGCATTATGCTGGTGAAACGGTTTAAATTTACATGCTTTTCAATTCAAGCTACGAAGTTTATTAGGACAGAATTGGACAAAAAGCTCCAACTATGCCTGTTTATAAAAAAGGTGTAATAGGAAAAAGGGTCAAGTAAAATGGAAGGAGACTAATTGCAGAGAGTTTTGTTTTACATTTATAATCATGTTTTCAGTTGAAGCCAAACAGACATAATAGGAAAAGCATGTATAGTCCATAAGTTTGAGAATCAAATACATAGAATGATGACAAACAACCTGTCAACAACCTTACGTCAGCCTCATATCTAAGCAAATAAGTATCATGCATAGAAAAAGCCCAGATTCGCATTGTGCACAGTCCTTCCGCTATCAAGCATAGAAGAAGCCTGATCAGTGATCACCATATTCATTTTCAGACTTTCTTCTATTTTTTATCCAAACATGATATATCAGAGCAATGGCCACTTTTCCGATTGATGGTGGAAAAGATTTAACTAATTTAGACAACAATTTTTCATTTGATCCCATTAACTCACTGTAAATTGTCAGATGACTCAGATCCCAATTAATTGACCCTTGCATTTGATTTGGCACACCTTTACTACAAAAGAGTATAATAGAGAAACATGATTACTATAACTATTCCCAAATAGTTGAGATAAAGGCTTTGATGTGTTGTGTATGATGTCACTAAAAACATAAAAAGATTGACCAGAATAGCTTTCCAAACCGATGGTCTTGAGTAGCCAGCCTATATTTAGTTGCTAGGAGTTGATTTTTTAAACCATAGCAAATGATCCAATTAAAGAGTATGCACATTGGATGAGGAAGGAAGCCAGATAATTTTATCCTCTCAAGTAGGCTGGGGAAGTGGTTGCTTATTAGCCATGTCTATACGTCGTATACAGTTTACTGTTATATTGTTAACCAAGCATATCATTTAAGCGGTCAATTAAACTTGTAGTTATAGATTTACTATTAAAAAATTTAAGCAGGGTACAAAATTGTTGGGCGGGCTGACCCTATCTAGTGTCTTAAAAAAATCTCTATGCCCATGTTCCTCACCTTTTACATCTAATTCTATCTACATCCACACGACTAAATTAGGAAAAGAAGAAAAAGTAATTTCCTTCCCCAACTTCTGGTATCCGAATCCATACATTATTTATCATGGAACTCAACGCCGGATTTGGAAATGGATGAAATATTCAGAACTTCAATACACAATCAAGTTCATCAAAATTTACGAAGACACTATAACAACATAATTATTAAGACAAAATCAGGCACAATAAAGTAAACCTTCAGGCACAATAAATAACATTTTAACTAACTAAAATGAATCGAAACATAAATTTTATTCCTCTCATCACAATTTTAAAGAACAATCAACACACATGTAGGGAACCGTCAAATTCAAACAAAGACATACAGTAGAGAAGTCATTGTGCAATACAAAAGAAATCGAAGTCAAATTGTAATTGACTCATACTAATCGAACTAAAATCACCTAAAATCAAAACATTACTTCCTATGTTTTAGTTCAAAACGTAATTGAACTAAAATCAAACAAATAGCAAACCACCTATGGTCAAAATGTAATCGACAAAAGAAATACAGTAGAGTGATTAAAAAATACAAGCAAACCACCTATTGGGTTTTCGATTTTGCAAGACAAAGACGATAACCCATTACCAAAAATATGCAAGATATCCTTTAAGAACAAAAATAATGATCAGAAAATAATATTAAAGAAATTAAAAAAAAAACCCAGCGGGTTTTTTTCTTTCACTTATTCTTCAAAAGGGTTTTTCTAAAATTAGTGTGTGAATAAAGAAGAAACGGAGATATGTGTAACTGCTAGTCAGAACTCAAAGGCACGATCCTGTGTGTTGGTGTGTGCCAGATTTGGACGAAAGTATAGAAGATTTAGGATAAAAACATGCTAATTCACACATAATTCACTCTTCTTTATGACAATTTCTTCAATTCAAGGTGATCTTGTAAAAACAATTAAAGAAATAAAGAAACGAAAGAAAGAAAGCAGTATGACACATGGAATTTTAATTCATACCCCCAGCGGGTTCTTTTCTTTCCATGCATCAAAATCTAGTAATGGGTTTTCGATTTCGAAGCAAATTCCAACAATCCAATGTTGATCATACCATAATTCATCATTGGTGACCTAGTGATTCCTTAAACATTCATATATAGAACGCCATTAGTTTAAGCTATGGTACTTCATTCGCATTGCTTTTCTCACTCTTAAGTCTTCTTGACACTCTTCACATGTTCCTCATATTGTGGCTTGTTTATTAGACTTAACTTTATTGGCAGAGATTGATATTAACATTTACTCAACAATGGATAGAAAAAGGTCTATTGGGTTGACAAAGTACAGTCCTAGAAATGACCTGTGATCCTTATCCTAACCTGCTAAGGCTTCAAACATGTCGCTTGTAAAGTTATAATTCTTCTACAAGCTAGTTTGTTAGACTGCCATACTCGAATCCGATCATGAACCATATTGTGCGCAAACTGAGGATTGACACTGCAGTTATGACATATGAGACCAAAACCATATACACATATATTCTATAGGCCAATTTCGTGTAGAAATGGAGGAAAGCTAAAATGCCTTCTAAAATTTAACTCAAAAAGAGTGTCAAAATCCAACCAGATGATGCATGAAACCAAGTACTTCAGATTATATTAGGAAAATATGTGAAAATAGTCAGGGAGTTTGTGCTATCAAAAAAATTCAACAAAAATTTTGGTAATATCTCGAAAGAAGCGCATGTACAGATTTATCATGGCTATTGTCTAATTATTAAAATTAAATTGAACATAAATGCATTGAAGATCAAAATGACACACATTCCCTCGACACATTGTATACAGGATCATAATTAAACACGACATGCAGCCTGATTCCAATACCTAAAATCATGGTAAAATGCAAGTACAGGAAATTAATAAAATCATAGCACATGAAACTACTTACCTTGACCGGTCCATACTCGACATTATGATTTATTTTGGCATATGTTGAGTTTTTGGATTTTCTACACATTGTCTGTGGCGAAGTGAATCCTCTGGCAAGTCTTTGGTGCCACCTTTAACT
>CM042192.1:25844825-25867599 GCA_023539305.1 Ilex asprella
ATGAATTTAATGGCATCGAGCAGTCATCTTTTTAACCATTAGTCTTTTGATACTGATGTTGCGTAATTTCTTTTTTAAACAATTTCATAAACCTGAACTGTTTCACTACATTTTGTTATTTTACTATTTGGTTATTTAAACAATTTCAGGAGGAAAGGACCCAAGATCGCTTTAAAATCATTTAGGAGAATGGGGAAGAGGAAATTTACAATAAAGCAATTGTGAACATTGATCAATAATCGCTCGAGCAGGTTTCTTGGTGCTTGGTCACAACTATGGAGTTGGAAAAAACTTAGGTTCGAGATGCCACCGCAACTTCGCAGCTAGGAGTAACTTTGAAATGTAACTTTTGTTTACTTTGTTTCTTTGTAACTTTATGTTATCTTTTCTTGAAGTAAAAATGGTTGTGGGAAAATTTTTTTTGGATAAAATATTTGCCTATAGACTTGGGTGGGAAAATTTTCTCGATTCTATATACATGTTGATATTTCCATGATCTCCAATTTTCAAAGGAAATCATGTCGAAATTTTAAAAAAAAATCGAGTTATTAGATTGATTGACTTATGTGACCAATTTTTTTTTTTACTAGATTGATTAAACTTTCTTTATTTAAATGAAATGAAGAATAACCAACATCAAATTAACCGGACTTGCGTGGGTTACAAAATACCTATAGGCACTGGTTGTCTGTCTTAGTTTTTTCTTTATGTGTGTCTGTTGTATTTGTCCCGAGTTTAGTAAAGTGAACAAATCACACAGGGTGATTAGTTTATTTTGATTAGAATTGATGGTTGTCTGGTAATTGGGTTAGAAATGGTGATTTTTGTGAGAATTTTGATTGTGAACTACGATTATATTTATGTAGATTGTGAATTGTGAATTTTAGGTTTGATTATATTGTGCATTCAAAAGACTCTGAGTTTTGTAGACAGGTGTTGATTTTTCTGAGCTCCTATTTTAGAGTAAGTTCTTCCGAAATAGTCCACAAAAAATATTTAGGGACTATATTAAATTCAATTTCTTTAATTAAAGCAAATTAAAGTAATTTTTTTTCAAATTAATCAGTTGATTTACGTTGCACCGTGCCTTCAGGCACGGGTTATCCCTAGTTAAAATATATAAATATGGGCTAAAAAGCTGATTTTCTGGATTGGGTTTCTGCTGGGTTGGCTGGTTCTGGACGTTGGAGTTGAATAGAGAGAAAAGAGAGAAAGCTAGGGTTCTTTAGCTTTCTTCTTAAGATCTAGGGCCAAGCTTTGGTTGAACCAACTTGGACCAAGAACAAAAAGTGTTCTCCTCTACAAGGACTACAAGACCATACCAAAAATCGAAGGTTTCACCGAAGATCCAAAAGAGGAATTTTGGAGAAATCAAAGCTTTGAACTTGAATCTTGTTCTTGAAGTTTCCTACGGGTATTTTACGCTGCAAGAGGTAGGGGTTCTCCTACTTGGGTTGATTTCTTACCTAGAACTGTCTATGATAAATGGGCTGGATATATATATATGTATATCTATTTATATTGACCTAGGTATATATATATTTATATGGTTATGGTTATGGAATAATGAAGATGGTGGGTAGGTTGTTAGAAAATTACACTTGCCTATTGATGGGATTTAGGTAAAATAATTTTATCCTAAATTTGTCAGTAGAAATTGCCTATTGGAATTTCTTGAATTATGTGGAAATTGGGCATGATATGTGTTACCATGTTGTTTGCCTTGAAGGTGTTTGATAAAATGTCTAAATGGATTGAAATTGTTATTTGATAAATAACATGTTATGCCTTATATGGTAAATGAAAATCATATGTGTACGATATGATTTATGTTGAAATTGTGAATTTCAGATATATATTTTGATACATCAATTGTTGTGAGGAAGCATGGAATTTATACGTTTAAAATGTAAATTGCCATGGAATGGAATTGATTATGTTAATTTAGTCCATATGACATGCATTACATAAGTGACATAATGTTATTGCAATGACACATCGCGTTGCATATGCACGGGGAATTCACATCATGTGTGGTTTGTGTGTGTGCATGGTTGTTATCAATACCATATGTCGGAATGTGGTAAAGACAGTTCATATGGCATTCGTTACATATGAACCTTGCATGAGAAAAGCAATGGGTCATTATATTGCATATGTACGGGAACATCATATACATGGACATTGTGTCATAAGGATGTTGTGCATGGGTGTTTATACCACAATCTATGTGGTATTAAATGCATGTGGTTATGGGACTTGCTCATTGGCATTATTGCGTATTGGGCATGGTGTTGGCATCACTTTCATGGGCTTTATGCATGGTTTAAATCAAACACCATGTTGGGTGGTTGATATGTGGACTTGGAAATGTGGGCCGATGGTCACATGGAGTCGCATGATTGCATGAGAAAAACTTGTGTTGGGTATAGCAAGAAGGGCTAGATACTCCCTCGGGTGCGAGGCCCGGTTACATGGTTCAGGCACTTTGCCGGCGGTGAAATTCCAAAAAAGTGCTGGTGTTTACGGAACCGGAGGTTGAGATACCAAAATCCGTTGTCCAACAAGACACAAGATTTTGATATAAAATATACTCATCCAATGAGTATCATATTTTCCATCGAAGACAGGTTCATTACACATTGCACTTTGTTGTGGGAGTTGGGAAGGACTCGGGTTGTGTTACATGATTGAGTCTCATCTCAGTCATGGCATGTTGTACACATGGGCATTTACATTGTGTTGTCGAGCCGGGAAGAGCTCGGGGTGAGTGCGTAAATGAGTCATATCTCATTTCATGTTGAGCTGGGCGGGCTCGGGTTGAGTACATGAGTCTCATCTCATTTTATAGGGCTTGGGTAGCCCGGATTTAACATACATGGCATTGCATGTAAAGGGAGTCGTGATGGGCTCAGATGGGTGCATATGGGTGGGTCTCACCTCATTCATGGTATGACATAATAGCATTACATCATTTAATCTCATGTTATTGATGGAATGGTTATGGATTTGTGGTGTGTGCATGTGAACATTTCATATGCATATAGGTGGAGGAGTAGCCTCTGTAGGAATTTCTCTACTGGGCATTGGCTCACCCTATACGGGAAACATTTCAGGTGCGGAACGTTCACCGGCGGATGGCTCAAGTTTGAGCCCTCATGGTTGAAGAAGGCCAACATGTGGTCTTAGCTTCGTTTTTTGTAAAACTAGACTTGTAATTAAACTTTTACATGTAATATATGTAAAAGGATTGAAGTTTGAACTTGTATTAACCATGTTGATGCATAGGTGTGATGTGTTGATAAGTCACAATGATGCATGGCAGTGTTACACTTTTGCATGGCAGTGTTACACTTTTATACGCCATGTTACAGTGTTATATGGTAGTGTTACACTTTTATACGTCATGCTACACTTTTACATGACAGTGCTACACTTTTATACACCATATTACACTTTTATGTGGTAGTGTTATACTTTTATTCGCCATGTTACACTTTTACATGGCAATGTTACACTTTTAAACATCATGTCACACTTAATATGTTGACATGGGAATTCCAGTTTTGGTGGCGTCAAAAGTATGGATTAATAGACCCAATGTGGTCAGTGGTTTATATTGGACCTCGGATGGGTCATATGATTTTAAAATTGTATATGTTGTGTTTTTGGTAGAGTTCTCTATACAAAGGAGACTCTGCCCGAATTTTTGTTAAATTAAGGACTCCGGTAAATAGAGCATAACGGTGTGTTATTGAGTTCTTCGGTATACACGGGCATTCCGCGGGTTGATGAGAAATCAACGGACCCCCGGATTTTGGGGTGTCACAAGATTCTTCCCACTTAAAAGAATTTCGTCCCCGAAATTTACACAGCCATGTACATTCAACCACATGCTTTTGCGATAAGTATATCATACTAAATGACTCTAAGAATGTACCTCCATCCTTGAATAACAAAGCATAACCGATACGTATAGTGTTCTCACGCTCCCGTATTGCCTCCTCTACTCCTACTACAACACCTTCATTAGCCTCAATGTCTTGCCTCGCAAAACCTGCTCCTAGTTGTCCATGATACGCACTGGTCCCTCCTCGAAGGTCACATCTGCATTAACAATCAACTTATCCCAATCCACAACATGTGTCGGATCTGGAGTGTACTTCTAGACCAAAGAGACATGGAACATCGCATGAACACCCAATAAATTTGGAGGTAATGCTAACCGGTAAGCAACTGTACCCACCCTCTCAAGTACTTCAAACGGCCCGATATACCACAGCTACAGCTTCCCCCGCTTGTCGAACCTAACCACTCCTCTTTTAGGTATCACATTCAAGAAGACATGATCTCCCAACTCAAACACTAGAGGTCGCCGCCGTTTGTCGATGTAGCTCTTCTATCGACTTGGGGTCGTGAGAAGATGCTTACGTATCAAGTCCACCTTCTCCGAAGTGTCCAACCAAATCAAGACCCATAGAGGGTCTCTCTTCTACCTCCGTCCAACAAACCGGTGAACGGCAAGGCCTCCCACAAAGTGCCTCATAGGGTGTCATATGAATGCACGTCTGATAACTGTTGTTATAGGCAAACTCCACTAAGGGTAGGTGATCTTTCCAACTACCCTTGAGATCTAGGACGCATGCCCGTAGCATATCCTCTAAAGTATGAATGGTCCTTTCTGACTGACCATCCATCTGAGGATAAAAAATAGTGCTTATCATCAACTGTGTCCCCCATGGCTCTCTGGAAACTCTCCCAAAAATGAGCCAAAACCTGGGATCCCGATCCGATACTATAGAAACAAGCACCCCATGCAACTGGACAATCTCCGGTATATACAACCTAAAAAGTTCCTCCAATGTGAAGGTCATCTGTACCGCAAAAAAGTGTGTCAACTTTGTAAGTCGGTCCACTATTACCCTTATCGCGTCATGCCCTCGCAATGTTCGTGACGAGTGTTTACAAAATTCACCGTGACATGCTCCCACTTCTACTCAACTACCTCCAAAGACTGGAGTAATCCTGCTGGTCTTTAGTGTTTAGCCTTCACCTACTGACACGTGAAGCATCAGCTAACAAAATCTTCAACATGTTTCTTCATTCTGTTCCAAGAATACTGGCGACGAAGATCATGGTACATCTTCGTGCCACCTGGATGCACAACAAAACAGGAGTAATAGAACTCCCTTATGATCTCCTCTCTCAGCTCCACAAACTAGGGAACCACAATCCTTCCCCTAAACCAAAGACTACCTTCTATATGAATGGTCCAGGCATCGTCACCTGTACCTAACTGTACTTAGTCCCTAATGGACAAAATCTCTATATCCTGCCTCTGGTACTCGATCACTCTGCTTAACAGGGAAGGCGTAGCCACCAAACTCCCCAAAGTGCCCTGAGCCTGACCCATGTAGCGTAGGTTGAACTGTCCCACAATCTTGAGCATCTGCCACTCTCGGGAAGCCACATTAGCAAAGACTCCCGCGACTTCCAGATAAGTGCATTAGACACCACATTTGCCTTACCAGGATGGTAATGCAAAGTGAAGTCATAGTTCTCCAGATACTTCATCCACCGGCGTTGCCTCATGTTGAGGTCCCACTATGTAATGATGCATTTTAGACATTTGTCGTTTGAAAACACCTCGAAATACTCATCGTATAGATAGTGGCACTAAGCCTTCAAGGCAAAAAATATAGTTGTCAACTCCATGTCATGTGTAGGATAGTTATGGTTGTATTCTTTAACTGTTGGGAACCGTAAGCCACCACCTTTCCCGATTGCATCAAAACACAACCAAGTCCATCCTTCAATGCATCACAATACACTGTATACCTCTGCCCCCTTTCCGAGACTATCAAAATCGAGGTGCAAGTAAGCCTCCTCTTAAACTCCTAGAATGTCTTCTCACACGAATCACGCCACTCAAACTTGACCTCTTTTCGGGTCAACTTGGTCATAGGTACAGCTAATCAAGAGAAGTCCTAAATGAACCTCCAATAGTACCCCGCTAATCCCAAAAAATTGCGTATCTCAAAGACTGACTTTGACCTCTCCTAATTCATGACTGCCTCCACCTTCTCCAGGTCCACGGATACACCCAAAGCAGACACCACGTGTCCTAAAAATTTTACCTCTATATGCCAAAATTCACACTTGCTGAAGAATAACCCTCAAGTGACTCTCATGCTCCTCCTCAGACTTGGAGTAGATCAAGATGTAGTCAACAAAGACCACCATTAATTGATCTAGGTAGGGTTGGAACACCCTATGTATGAGATCCATGAATGCCGTCGGGACATTCTTTAACCCGAATGGCATCATTGTGAACTCGAAATGTCCATATCACGTCCTAAACGCCGTCTTAGGGATATTCACCTCCCTAACCCTCAACTAATGGTAACTGATGCGGAGATCTATCTTGGAGTAGACCCACGCCCCTCTCAGCTGATTAAACAAATCATCAATCCTCAACAAAGGGTACCTATTCTTGATTGTGACCCTATTTAACTGTTGGTAGTCTACGCATAGTCGAAGAGTCTTGTCCTTCTACCTGGCAAACAACATGGAGCGCCTCATGGTTAAGTGGTCATAAAGCCCCTGTCCAACAATTCTTGTAATTGGACCTTCAGTTCTCACTACTCCGCGGATGTCATCCTATGTGGAGTCGTAGAAATGGGCGATGTGCAGGGTGCAACTCAATTGTGAAGTCTACATCTCTATATGGACGTAATCTTGGTAGTTCTTTTAGAAAGACATCCTCGTACTCACAAACCACTCGGGGTAGACCCAACTTCTATCTCGCCTCGTTCTCCAGGGTAAGACTTGCTAGCCAATCCGTCAACTGTCCATACCAACGGATGTCATACACTACTTGGGGTAAAGTGTCATGCTTTTCCCCTGGAACTTGAAACAAATACCCTCTGGTGTGTAGGTAGTGACCCTCTTATGATCACAATCAATGACGACTCGGTATGCCACCAACCAATCCATCCCAAGGATGACATCAAACTCTGACATTTCCATGATCCTAAGGTCCACGGTGAGTAGAATCCCTAAGATTTCTAACTCACAACCCCGACATATCTGATTAATACTCACCCAAGCTCCTAGGAGAGAACTCACATGCAATGGCTCTTCCAAGGTTTCGACCTCTAAGCCCAAATCTTTCACACAAGTCAAATAATAATAAAGCACCAACTTAGTATCCCAAAGTAGGGATCAAAGTTGAACATTAGAGATTTCTCTCATTGTCTCACTAGTAGGGCGTGTGCCACCACTAGTAGACATTTACACCTTGAACTATTCTGTTCATTCTCTTTTCGACCCCCAATATTATGTTCTCTAACCCTAGTGTCACCTTTCTATATAAATTTAACCATGCATAATATTCACATAATATATAACACATAACATGTAGCATTTAAAGCACAAAATATGCAATGTACAATGAATGCAATAGTCTAGACCCATGCCTATCAAGTCCTAGGAAAATCGTATACCTAGGCTCTAATACCAAGCTGTGATGCCCAAAAATTCGGGGTCTTTTGTCAACCCGTTGATCACACATCAACCTGCAAAAATACTCATGGATACCACAAAACTCGATATCACCCGTCATGCCCCATTTATCGGGATCCATAATTTAACCAAATTCGAGCAGAGTCTCATTTGAATGGGGCACTCTACCCAAAATATAACCTGTGCATTATACAATCACATGAACCATGAGAGGTCTAATATACAACATTGACCACACCGGGTCCATTTATCCATACTCATATAACAACATTTAAACACATGACCCATCTGAGATCCAATTTACATCAATTCATACTCTCACATCATGATTTTATGCATTAAACATAGTCAATACAAGTTCAAAATTATAATTCTTTTACATACATTGCATGCCCAAAAACTAACTTTGAAAAAGTTTTACAAAAAGTGTCTGAAAGCCACAAGCCGGCCTTCCTTCGTCACTAGGGCCCCGAATAGGCACTGTCCAACAGCGTGAATCCCCCACCTAAAATGATTTCCCTCATAGGGTGAGCTATGCTCAATAGAGTATCTACTACAGAGGCTACACACCAATCTAACTGCATATGAAATGTTAACATGCAACATTCAACAAGCAACAATCATCCCAAATAAGAATACGGAATAGAATGTTGGAATTCTACCATGTCATGCCATGAAATGAGAGGGGACTCAATCATGCACTTTAACCCGAGCCCTCACCGGCTCCTACAACACAAAGCAATGTCAACATGTAATAAATCTGTCATTGATGAAAAACATCCAATGATCCTTTTGAAATAAAAGTCATGTATTTATAAAACAAAATCATTGTTGGATGTTACACATCGAATGACTATTTTATAAAACAAAATCATGTGTCTTTGTTGGGTATTGGATTTTGGAATTACACCACCAGTTCCGAACACCAATGCACTTTTTTGAAATTACACCACAGGAGAGTGTATAAACCATGTAATCAGGTCTTGCACCTGAGGGAGAATCTATCCTTACTTGTTATACCCGACACAAGTTTTCTTTTCATGCAAACTATGGGACTCAGTCTTCGATCCAACTTTCTCCGAGCCCAAGTATTATCCTCCTAGAATGGTGTTTGATCAAACCATGCACACATCCCCCACCCCTCGAATGTGATATCTCTGTGCATATGCAATATAATACATAATTGCAACACCAATATCATGTTCATATGTAAGAAATGTCATATGGATTATTTCTACCACATTTCAACACATGCCCTACATAATTACATCCTAAACAAATAATTTCCATAATTCACCCCAATGCCAATATATCATAAGCGCATATCAACATTTACATTTCTAATTGTAATTCATATCATAAGCATATGATTTCACTTTACCACATCATCCAAGCATGTTACCACATAATCTCATGCAAATAATACACTTTATTTCACATAGGTATTTTATCAAACACCTTAAAGGCACCAAATCATGTAATCACATAAAATGCTCAAATTTATCACCAAACTCAAAAAAAAAAATCAAATTAAATGATTTTCACATGCCCAATTATCAAAACTTCCAAGAAATCACACCCTAGCCATTTTTAACTGCTAATTCACACTAAATTGAGTCTACCCATTTTCATTAAACCAACTATAATAGGCAAGTGTTAAATACATTCATATAAAGCTAGTTAGGATGAAAACCCTACCTCTTGAAGTGTAAAACCAACATAGAAAACTTCAAAGATTCAACCCAAGCTTCCCCCAAAATCTCATTTTTGAATTTTCTGTGATTTTTGGCCCAAAGAATTTCGACAGGCGGAACTCCGTAGATCTGAGAAATAAGTCTTGAAATTCTTTTTGTTTCCTCTCCTCCTCTCTCCAACGTTTATGCACTGGTTTCATCAGAATATTCTGCTTGAAAATCAAATTTTTATGGATATTTACAACCCTTGATACTTGGTGCACGTCGTGCCATACATCCCCTTGTCTCGACCCGTTTTCTCCCCAAAACGATTAATTTCATCCCGGTTTAAGTTCAAATTATTTTTATTTGAAATTTCCTTAAATTATAAAAAAAATTTATAAATTTTACTTGTGGGGACGTTTGTGAGGTCACCCGACACCTTGTTGTTATGAAATAGTGAAAAATTTGATTATCTCAGAATTCGACGAAAATTTTCTAGGCAACTCGATTTTGAGATTCAAATACAACAGTGAAGTCTGTTGCGTCGTTAAAGCTCTAGAGAAATACGCTTTTTAAATTCGTATTATTGTGACAAATTATAGTTTTGCCCTTTTTTTGAAAAATTTCAAATTTACCTGAATTTTACATTCTCCTTTTACAGATGTATAGGATTAATACAGATTCATGATTTCAGGAATAAAAAAGGACTTCATTTGGGTTGCAATGTGGCTTTATTGTTTAGGTTTAAGAAATGGCATAAGCAGGATTCAAGAGCTACCTTTTATATTATGGCACATCTCTTTCTTAAGGCTTTATATGTTTATCCTTTCCATTTTTCACTTTCTTGACTCTTTTCTTTCTATTTTTCTTTGTAAATACTTTTCATGGGTTTTTCTTTTATTTTTAATAGCCAATACCCTTTTCTTTTCTCTTTTCCATCATTTGTTCCTTTTCTTTAATTTTTCTTTATCAAACTTATTTAGAAGAGGGTGCAAGAAAATTATGTAGCATAGATAAGTTTAATATATTTTTATATGGCTCTGGTCTTTTCAGGTATCATGAAAAGAATTTATACTATTTCAGGCTCAGTCATGGCTGACTAAGAATATAATTTTGTAAAAGAAATCGTCGAAGCTCAAAGTTAATTAAAAATGGCCTAATATCATTTTTCAAAAATCATACTTTTGTATAATTCTTATAAAAGAATTTTAAGGATACTGCTAATAATATAATCTAAATAGTGCTAATCAAGAAAAAAATAATGAGATTATTCAACCAAAGTTTACCATAGAATCGAAGATGTTTACTTGAGTAGATGTAGAATATCTCTCCAAGAAAGATTGGCTCAAAATTTTCAATTGATTATACATCTCCACTATATATATGCAAAGACTGTAATATTTCACAAGGTTTCTGAAATAAAGAAATCTATTTGTGCTTTATTAGATTAAGACTATGTTCACAAAGCATATGAATATTAACCTAATTCAACTATAAATTATATGACATAGTCTTCCTACCTTTTAAAACATAAGTTTCATAACAAAAAACTTAACCACATATAAATTCAAAACAAACAGGTTCAAAACATACGTAAGTTCAAAACAACTAAGTTTAAAACAACAAGTGCATGACATAAATTAAAGTTCAAGTGCATAAAATAAAAGTTCATAATTAAAAAGATGAGTGAAAGATAGAAAATTGTTTTGTAGAATCTCTAATATGTTTAGGAAGTAGAACATTCTCCTCCAAATCGATCTTTAAATAACTTCAAAATCTCAGCTTGATTATGCTCATATTTATCCATACGTTGATTGATCTGAGTAATGCTAGTCTCCAACCCTAGTAAGATTTGTCTATCAGTTCTGTTGTCCACTGGTATATATGGTTGATCTTCTGGTGGAGGCTGTTCTTGTGGGATGAATTCTTCAGGTACCTATAATGGCTCCTCTTGAGGTGCAGGTGGTGCTTCAGGTTGGTCTTTCAGTTGTCCACCTTGACTTTTTTTAAAATGAAGTTTCTTCTAATGCTCCAAAATGGTCCACTGTGTTCCATATTGGATCAATGGTCACGCCCTCGTTCTTGGATAGCTGAGAAACTAATACAGCATATGGGAGTGATGGTTTCTTTCTATCCACAAGAAATATCATTTGATCCATCATTAAGTTCAGCAGGTCAATTGTATGTCTCATCCCAAATGCATATAAGAAATAAGCTTGCTCAGTATAAATTTGATTCTTTTGGGCTTGGGGTAGCAAATTGTACATTGTTATCAAATTCAGAATGTGGTATTTGTCAGTCAGGTCACCTTGCTTTATGTATTTGTGACACCCTAAAATCTGAGGGTCCGTTGATCACCCATCAACCCGTGGAATGCTTGTGGATATCGTGTAACTCGATATCACGTTGTTGTGTCCCATTTACAGGGATCCATAATTTAACAAAATCAGACAGAGAATCCTATGTACCGGGAGCTCTACCCAAAACCAACCAGTATAATATTCATAACATAACCCATCCGAGGCACAATATAACACAATGACTGCACTAGGTCTATTTATGAGTAAAATTGACCACACGGGTCCATTTATCCATACTCATATAAAAACATGCAAGATTATATTAAAACAGTCCATATGAGTTCAATTACAACTCTCTTACATAAAATTACATGTCAAAACTAGTTTGCTGCAAAAGTTTTACAAAAAGGAGTTATAAAATCCACAAGTCGGCTTTCTTCACCCTTGTGGCCCCAAATGAGAGCCGTCTACCGGCGTATATCCCGCACCTGAAATATTTTTCGGTATAGGGTGAGCCATACCCAGTAGACTAATTCCTATAAAGGCTACTCCCCACCTAAGTGCACGAGCAATGTTCACATCTAACAATGCATATTCACATCAACATTCCAAGTAAGAATACGAAATTCTAGGTTAGAATTCTACCATGCCATGCAATAAAATGAGATAAAACTCACTCATGCATCATAACTTGAGTCTTCACCAACTCCCACCACACGATGCAATGTCAATGTGTAATAAAATCTGTTGTTGATGAATTACATCCAACGATCACTTTGAAATAAAAGTCATGTTTTTATAAACCAAAACTTGTTGATTGTTACACCTAGAATGTTTATTTCATAAACAAAACCATGTATCTTTTTGGGTAACAAATTTTGGAATCACACTGCCAGCTCCGTAAGCCTATCTACACTTTATTTACTTTCACCGTCGGAGTGTATCAACTAGTAACTGAGTTTCTCACGAGAAGGAATGTCTAGCCCTTCTTGTCATACCTGACATAAGTTTTCTATGTCATGCAACAGTGTGACTCTGTTGAATCTTGGTCCTATGGTACCGAGCCCACTTATCAATCACCAAATGTGGTGTTTGCTTTCAACCATGCCCTCACACCTATGGAATGCCATGTCCCCGTGCATATGCAATGTAATGTACCATTGCATGACAATGTCATGTCTCATATGTAATGAATGTCACATGGACAACTTAAATCAAACATTTCATCATGTATCAAGGACAATCATGTCATATGCATATAACTTCCAAAAACTCATCCCAATGTCGACATATTAATACACATATATCAACATTTTATCTAACAACAACAACCAAGCAAGTCATTACATAATCATTCAATAACACCCTTAATCCTCAAGGAATAATGTAAACATATAATATGCCCACAAAACATCCCACATAATAGCCCCTAAACAAGCCACATAACGTCCCCAAAACAAGCCATAAAACAGCCCCTAGACAAGCCATTAAACAACCCCTAGACAAGCATAAAATAGCCCCTAGACAAGCCATAAAACAACCCACAATTTCAACCCAAAATAGTCCCTAAAACAGTCCACAATTTTAACACAAAACAGCCATAATTTCAGCCCCTTAACAGCTCACAATTTCAGCCCCTTAACATCTCCTAAATAACCACAAAACAATCCCTAAACAGCCACATAACAGCCCCTTAAATCAGCCCAAAAGGTAGGAATAAAACCAAAGTAGGAAGAACCCTACCTCTTGGAGCGCAGTAGAAATGGTAGGAAGCCTCAAGAACACGTCCTAAGCCCAAAACTTTTGATTTCCTCAAAGTCTCCTCTTTGTTCTTCGGTCAAATCACTCGTTCTTGGTGTGGTTGCGTAGCCCTTATCGCTATGATCAACTTTAACTCTTGGTCCGAGTCGATCCGAGCGACAGAACTTCAAAGATCTTGGATTAAAGCTTGAAGAACTATCTTGCTTTGCTGTCTTTTCTCTCTCTCTCCCTCTCTCTTTGGCCAGCCAAGGGGGGTTGAATAATGAGATATTTTTCTAAACATATCAGATTTAGGTCAATATTTATAGTCGCAAATGTGCGGCCCACATTGCACCGCATATTTCTTACTTTCGGGTTCGTTTTTCATCCTAAAACGATTCATTACATCCTGGTTTAAGTTCAAATTAATTTTATCTAAAATTTTATCCAATTCTAAGGAATTTTTATAAAACTCATTTTTTGGGACCTTTACAAGGTCATTCGCCACCCAGCCACCTCGGACCATGTGCAAAAATCTGACTATCTCAGAATTCTACGAAATTTGATATGGTAACTAGTTTTCACGATACGAATACAATGCAGAAGCCTGTTTCCTCATCCAAGGTCTAGAGAAAAGTGTTTCTCCAATCTTCACTCTTGTGACAAATAACTATTTTGCCTTTTTTCAAGAAAAATTCAAATTTCCCTGGGTTTTACATTCTTCCCCCCTTAAAAGTATTTTGTTCCTGAAATTCACACATACATACACATACAATCACATGCACATTGAACCACAATCCCTCCCCTATACCAAAGACTACCATCCGAGTGAATGGTCCAGCCCTCATCACCTGTCCCTGACCTTACCTAATCCATGATGGAAAATAGCTCTGTGTCTCACCCTTGGGACTCGATCACTCTGCTTAGTAAGGCAGGCGTAGCCACCAAACTTACCAAAGTACCTTAAGCCTGCCCCATGTAGCATTGCCCGAACTATCCCAAAGTCTCAAGCATTTACCACTCCCAAGAAGTCACACTGCCCAAGACTTTTCGTGACTTTCGATTGAGTGAGTCAGCCACCACATTTGTCTTATCGGGATGGTAATACAAAATGAAGTCATAGTCCTCCAGAAACTAAACCCACCTGTGTTGCCTCATATTGAGGTCCTACTGTGTAAAGATGTACTTCAGAATTTTGTGGTCCAAAAACACATCGAACTGCTCCCCGTATGGATAGTGGCGCCAGGCCTTCAAGACAAGACAATGGCTGCTAACTCCTTGTCGTGCGTAGGATAGTTTTGCTCATGGTTCTTTAACTGCTGAGAACCATAAGCTACCACTCTCCTGGACTACATCAAAATGCAACCAAGTCCGTCCTTGGAGGCATCACAATATACAGTGTACCTCTGTCCCCTCTCTGGAATAATCAGAATAGCGGTTGACGTAAGCCTCCTTTTTAACTCTTGGAATGCCTTCTCACACGAATCATTCCACTCAAACTTAACCTCCTTCCAGGTTAACCTTGTCATAGGTGTAGCTATTCGGGAGAAGTCCTCAATGAACCTTCTATAATAACCAACCAATCCCAACAAACTAGGTATCTCAATGACTGATTTCGGCCTTTTCCAATTTATAACTGCCTCCACTTTCTCCAGGTCCACAGATACACCCAAAGTCGACACCACATGTCCTAAAATTTCACCTCTGTCATCCAAAACTCACACTTGTTGAACTTGGTGTATAGCTGATGGTCGCCCAAGGTCTAAAGAAGAATAATCCCTAGGTGACCTTCATGCTCCTCCTTAGACTTGGAGAAGATCAAGATGTCGTCAACAAAGACTACAACAAACTAATCTAAGTGGGCTTGAAACACCCTATGCATGAGATCCATGAATGTCGTCGGGCATTCGTTAATCCCAATGGCATCACTGTTAACTTGAAATGCCCATACCACATTTTGAACGTCGTCTTAGAGATATCTTTCTCCCTAACTCTCAACTGATGGTAACCGGTACATAGATCTATATTGGAGAAGACCCGCGCCCTTCTCTATTGATCAAACAAGTCATCAATCCTAGGCAAAGGGTACATATTCTTGATAGTAACCCTATTCAATTGTTGATAATCTATGCATAGTTGAAGGGTCTTGTCCTTCTTCTTTGCAAATAACACCAAAGTGCCCCAAAGTAAGGTACACGGTCTAATGAACCCCCTTTCCAATAATTCCTATAATTGGACCTTGAGTTCTTGTAACGCAGCAGGCATCATCCTATGTGGAGTCATAAAAATGGGCAATGTACCGGGATGCAACTCAATACAAAAATCTACATCCCTATGTGAAGGTAATCCCAGTAGTTTATCCAATAAAACATCCTCATAATCACACACAACCCGAGGTAGACCCAAGTTCTATCTTGCCTCGTCCTCTAGGGTAAGGCTTGATGGCAAACTCATCAATTGACTATGCTATCTAGCGTTATGCTTTTCCCCATGAAACTTGAAACAAACACCATTCGGTGTGTAAGCAGTGACCTCTTGCGATCACAATCAATGACGACTCGGTGTGTCGTCAACCAATGCATTCCCAGGATTACATTGAACTCTGACATGTCCATAACCCTAAGGTCTACAGTGAGTAGAATCCCTATGATCTCCAACACACAACTCCGACATACCTGGTCAACCCTCACCCTAGCACCTATAGGAGAACTTACATGCAATGGCTCTTCCAAGGTTTCAACCTCTAAGCCCAAGTCTTTCACACAAGATGCAAAAATAAAAGAATAGGATGTACCAGAATCAAATAATACTCTTGCCCATAAGTGAAAGAGTAGAAATGTACACTGTATTACTGACTGATCTGTTGGCTCAATCTGACGTATCATGACTTAGACACGCCCCTGGGTCCCTGAAGTCTAGACCTGAGAGCCTTGTCCTCGACCTCGACCTCGACCCATACCCTGGCCCATCTAGCCTATTTGTAGATTCTCCGCTTGTGAAGTGGTAGGCTCTTGTGCAACACCCTAGGACTAGTACTGGCTCCTTTGACCCATGGTGTGGTAGGGAGGAACAAATTGAGTCTGTGAATGTCCCACTGATGACTGGGACTGGGGTGTCCCATAACACTGGGATCCCTACCTTTGAGAGCAATCCTCGTTTCATGTGTCTAGGCCGGTGGTAATAGAAACATGCTCTCTGCCCTAGTTGGCTAAGAGCCCTTAAGTGTCTCCCACCTTGGGATGATTGATCATGTCCTTGGCCTTGATAGTTGCGACCCTGTCCCTGAAACCCTTGCGAAGTAGAAGTCCTATGTTCCTTCCCCGAGCTAGAAGAAAAAGGTTGGCTCTTCTTCCTCTTATCTTTAACACCAGCCTCTCGAATGTTCTATGTGTCGTCCACCTCTCTCTTAATGGCCATAGCAGTCTCGACCATCAAATCCAAGTCTTGTAGGAGAAGACCCACAATTTTACGCCGGATGGATAATTTTAGGCCATCCTCAAACTTCCTCACTTTGGCCATGTCTGTGGCCACATACTCATCGGCAAAATGAGCTAATTTAGTGAACTTAGCCAAGTATTCGAGCACCATCGTCGTCCCTTGTTTGCCGAGTAGACGCTGGTAAGTATTTGCCCATGAAAAGCTCACAGAATTCTTCCCATGTCGTTGCCTCTAAGTCCCTTGAGGCTTTAACCCAATCCCATCACACTTGGGATTCTCCCTCTAGCTGAAATGTAGCTAGCTTTATCTTAGTGGCATCGGAGGTGATCTTCATAGCCTCCAAGATCTTGCCCACTTGTCAAAACTAATGATCAGCTACCATCGGATCCCCTCCTCCCATGAAGGTTGGAGGATGGTGTGCCTTGAACCTCTAGAGGTTACTTTGCCCTCCTTGGCTTACAGTTGCACTAGCTTGTGCAATGGTAGCAGCCACAGCACTCGCCTGTGCAATGGTAGCAGTTATAGTACCAATAGCCTCTATGAAGGCTTGTTGATCAAAGGCCGATGGTGGTTGGTTGTTGTTCTTCCCACCGCCTCGACATCCTCTTCCTTAATTAGTGATCTACATATGTCATATAGCAATAGAGTCTTACATAGTATTCCAAAATGGGGATCAAGTTTAAACTTGAGATTTCTCTCCTTGTTTAACTAGTAGAGCATGTGCCAACTACTAATGAACATCAAGACCCCGAACCATCCTTTTCATTCTTTTTTCGAACCCCCAAGATTATATTTTCTAACCCTAGTGTTCCTATTTTCCATATACATTTTTATCATGCATAGGAATTACATAACACATAGCACATAACATGTGGCAATTAAAGCACATAACATGAAATGCACAATGAATGCCATGGCCTAGACCCATACCCATCAAGCCCTGGGTTTATCGTAAACCTAGGCCTTGATACCAAGTTGTGACACCAAAATTCAGGGGTCTGTTGATCACCCATCAACCCGTGGAATGCTTGTGGATATCGTGTAACTCAATATCATGCCGTTGTGTCCCATTTACCGAAATCCACAATTTAACAAATTTGGGCAAAGTCTCTTTTGTACAGGGAGCTCTATCCAAAATCCAACCTGTACAATATACATAACATAACCCATCCGAGGCCCAATATACCCCAATGACCGCACCGTGTCCATTTAAGAGTAAAAATTGACCACACCGGGTCCATTTATCCATACTCATATAAAAATATACAAGGTTATATTAAAACAGTCCATATAAGTTCAATTACAACTTTCTTACATAAAATTACATGCCAAAACTAGTTTGCTCCAAAAGTTTTAAAAAAGGAGATATAAAAGGCACAAGTCGGCTTTCTACACCCTTGCACCCCCAAATGAGAGTCGTCCACTGATGTATATCCCGCACCTGAAATATTTTCTCGTATAGGGTGAACCAAGCCTAGTAAAGTAATTCCTATAGAGGCTACTCCCCACCTAAGTACACGAGCAATGTTCATATCCAACAATTCATATTCATATCAACATTTCAAGTAAGAATACACAATTCTAGGTTAGAATTCTACTATGACATGCAATGAAATGAGATGAAACTCTCACATGCATCATAACCCCAGTTTTCACCAACTCTCACATGCATCATAACCCCAGTTTTTACCAACTCCCACCACACAATGCAATGTCAATGTGTAATAAAATTCATCATTGATGAATTACATCCGATGATCACTTTGAAATAAAAGTTATGTGTTTATAAACCAAAACTTGTTAGATGTTACACCTCAAATGATCATTTCATAAACAAAATCATGTGTCTTTATGGGTAGCAGATTTTGGAATCACACTGTTGGCTCCACAAGCCTATCTACACTTTTTGGACTTTCACCGTCTGAGTGTACGAACCAGTAACCGAGTTTTTCCTCCAAAGGAGTGTCTAGCCCTTCTTGCAATACCCGACACAAGTTTTCCATGTCATGCGACCGTGCGACTCTGTTGAACCTTGGTCCAATGGTACCAAGCCCACTTATCAATCACCAAATATGGTGTTTGCTTTCTACCATACACTCACACCTACGGAATGCCATGTCCCCGTGCATATACAATGTAATGTACCATTGCATGTCAATGTCATGTCTCATATATAATGAATGTCACATGGAGAACATAAATCATGTATTTTAACATGTATCTTGGACAATCATATCATAAACATATAACCTCCAAAAATTCATCTCAATGTCAACATATTAATACAAATATATCAACATTTTATCTAACAACAAAAACCAAGCATGTCATTACATAATCAAGCAATAACACCCTTAATCCTCAAGGCATAATGTAAACATATAATAAGCCTACCAAACAGCCAACATAATTGCCCCTAAACAAGCCACATAACGTCGCCCCAAAACAAGCCACAAAATAGCCCATATACACGCCATTAAAAAGCCACTAGACAAGCCATAATATAGCCCCTAAACAAGCCATAAAACAGCCCATAATTTCAACCCAAAAAGTCCCTAAAATAGTCCACAATTTTAACCCAAAACAGCCACAATTTAAGCCCCTTAACAGCCCACAATTTCTGCCCCTTAACAGCCCCTAAACAACCACAAAATAGTCCCTAAACAGCCACATAACAGCCCCTTAAATCAGCCCAAAAGGTAGGGATAAAATCAAAGTAGGAAGAACCCTACCTCTTGAAGCGTAGTAGAAATGATAGGAAGCCTCAAGAACACCTCCTAAGCCCAAAACCTTTGATTTTCCCATAGTCTCCTATTGGATCTTCAGTGAAATCACTTGTTCTTGGTGTGGTTGCATAGCTCTTGTCGCGGTGATCGACTTTAACTCTTGGTCTGAGTCGATCCGAGCAATAGAACTTCAAAGATCTTGGATTGAAGTTTGAAAAATTATCTTGTTTTTCTCTCTTTTCTCTCTCTCTCTCTTTGGCCAGCGAAGGGGGTTGAATAATGCGATATTTTTCTAAAAATATCAGATTTAGGTCGATTTTTGTAGTCGCAAATGTGCGGTTCACATTGCAGCGCATATTTCCTACTTTGGGGTCCGTTTTTCATCCCAAATGATTCATTACATACCTGTTTAAGTTCAAATTAATTTTATCTAAACTTTAATCCAATTCTAAGGAATTTTTATAAAACTTGTTTATGGGGTCCTTTACAAGGTCATTTGCCACCTAGCCACCTTGAACTACGTGTAAAAATCTGAGTATCTCGAAATTTGATAGGGTAACTAGTTTCTGAGATATGAGTCCAATGCAGAAGTCCATTTTTCTCATCTAAGGTCTAGAGAAAAGTATATCTCAAATCGACACTATTGTGGTAAATTACTATTTTACCCTTTTTTAGGAAAAGTTTAAATATACCCAAGTTTTACAGTACTTGTTTGGTCTACCCCAAGCAAATTTTGGGTTCCCCGTCACTTCTCTTCCTATAACATTTAAATTAGACAATCGGGTGTATGGGTTTTTTGGGTTTTATGGTCTCTGTATGGGTTGTAAGAACTCGACTATAAAAGCCAGTGTAACTTAATAAATACTACCTCGTACAAACACACACAATTGCCTTTCCCTAACTATCTCAACATTACTATAAAATTCCCAAACTAAGCAGTCATAAGTAGGAACAGATAATCTAACATAATGTAACCATCCTCTTTCAGCAAGAATTTATTTTATTCCTATGTTTTCAAAATCTTCAGAAATAACTGGTCTTTCAGAAATAATAGTTTCAATCATAAAATTATCATCATACCAAGCATGTTTTTCAAAATTCTCAACCATCACCTCATTGAAGATATTCCCCGGTCCAAGTTGTTGTCGAGGTGCTTGAGGTGGTGGAGATTGATCCCTTCATGCTCGGCTTGAAGACCCTCTTGTTTGTCGTCTTGAATTCATGTTTTTCTTGATTTCTTTTCAAATACTTCATTTCAAAGGATTTCAATTGGTAGATTTCTTCAAAATGTTATGGGTAAGTGAATAATCAGAGAAGATTTGAGGAAAAATGATTGAATATTGTAGATTTGAGAGTTATTTCTTTGAGAATCTTGGTTTTTTTTTATTCTGGCTTTGCGAGGGAGATTGAACTGATTGATTTTCTACCTGGAGGAGATATATATAAGTGCATAGCCATCCGGACACTAGTCCCACCGTCCGGACGGTGCTATCTGACTGGTTTTTGGTTTACAACTTCAGACTACTTCAATGATTTTCTGCATTTCTGCTCTTTTTTTCTTTAAAGTCATGCAGTTCACAAAATTAGATATAATTCTATACATTCTACCAAGCTTTACTAGCCACTCTTTTTCTTTCCGAAAAATTGGGTTTATTATTTTTTATTATTTGTTATTTATTATTTACTGATTTCCTTATTTATTCTATAGTTATTTACATTTATTTATAACTATGTACATTTATTTCCAAAACTATACATCTTGTTAATCATATTTAGTCAGCATCAGAACTGTGTGGATCAATAACACTGGTGACACGGTTAACTTCATTTCTTATGTATCTTGTAAACATTTGGGTAAAATAGGATGGCGTCTCAGGATAATCCATACTCTGCCCATACCTAATCTACCATAAACAATATGACGCTCGACTTGAAATTGATTCCGCACACTGATTATATTGTCTCAAATGTTCTGTACGACCACATCTTACACTAGCACAGAGATGATTTTCTCGTCGGTGTTTAGCATATGTACTTTTTCCACACAAAGGTCGTGCTCGACTTTCAAAATTTTTTAAATTTCTAACATACCTAGCTTTTTGCATGATCAATGCATGTATATCTTTTGGAAAGTGACGTAGTAAAAATAAAGTTAACCAAAATTATTTTTTGTCCATTTTTCTATTTTTTAAGAAAAATTATAAAGATGACTCAAATAAATTATTGAAAATTGACTCACTATCTGGTTCTTTAACGTCTGCCAGTCACAAGGTCGAACAAAATTTTTACATTAAAATTACTATTCTAACCACAAAAAGTAACTTCACACGCATACCTCCACAACTTAAATTAATCATTATTTGTAATGTATACACAGTGATAACCAGCAATCTGTTGTCTTTTAGTGATTAGGATATTTGGCTTTCACTCAAGAGATTTAATATGTCAAATAAATTACAAGTAATAAGTAATATTACTTATAATCAAAAAATAATATATTTCAGCACACATAATGTAAAACCCAGGTAAATTTAAACTTTTTGTGAATAAGGGCAAAATGATAATTTGCCACCATAATGAGAAAACTAAAATACATGTTCTCTAGACCTCGTATGACAAAACAGACTTCGCCGTAGGACTCATATCGCGGAATATAGTCACCATGTCGAATTTTGTCGAATTCGGAGTTAAGTCAGATTGTTGCACGTAGTTCGAGACGACTGGGTGGTGGATGACCTCACCAAGGGTCCTAAAAGTGATAAACTTAGAAATTAATTATTTTTTATTAAAATTTTAGATAAAATTAAATTAAACTTAACCCGCAATGTAATTAGTGCTTTTGGGATGAAATCGGATCCGATTAAGCGAAGGACATATGGCGCGACGTGGGCCAAGTATTTAAACTTATAAATAGGGGTAAATATCTTAGAAAATCATATTTTTAGCCCACTTGATCCTTGTTTGGCCAGCCAAGAACAGAGAGAGAGAGGAGAGGAGAAAAACACAAAATTGTTAAGTTTTCTCTTGTGATTTCTCAGAGTTCTGTTACTCGGAATCTCTTAGACCAAGAACTAAAGTTGCTCTACGTGACTAGGGCTATGCGTGGGTACCAAGAACGAAGATTTTCACCGAAGTTCAAAAGGCAAAGTTTAAAGTGTTGTGTTCTTGATGTGTTCTTGAAGCCTAGTCTTCATCTCAAGCTTCAAGAGGTAGGGTTCCTCCTACCATGGATTAATCTTTCCTTAAATGTTGATAGTTTAAGGGTTTGATATATTTATTCACACGAATAGACTTTTATATATATGTAGAAGTTATATGTGATTGACATATGTAGCTTTTAAATTGATATATTTGTATGTCTATGTAATGG
>CM042192.1:25879927-25896700 GCA_023539305.1 Ilex asprella
ATTAATTTGAAATTTGCGAGATATTTCAGCTTTATCTATATGAAAATTCATCATTTTGATTGTCCAATATGCTTTATGTTCTAATTCTGCAACCAAATAACACGGTTTACCATAAACTAACCGATAAGGAGACATTCCCAAAATGGTCTTATATGCAGTACGGTAAGCCCAAAGCGCATCAGTTAATCTTAAAGATAAATCCTTAAGATCTGGATTTATTGTTTTTTCAAAGATATATTTTATCTCTCTATTAGCTTATTCAGCTAGTCCACTTGTCTGTGGATATTTTATGTGAAATCAAGTATTGTTTCATTAAATTTTTAAAAACTTTATTCCAAAAATGTAATCCACTATCACGGAAGATTGTTTAAGGAATCCCAAATTTGGATAAAATATTTTCTTTTAAAAACTTGATCACTATTTTATGATCATTATTTCTACATGAAATTGTTTTTACCCATTTAGAAACATAGTCGACTGTAACCAAAATATATAGATATCCAAAAGATGGAGGAAATGGTTCCATAAAATCAAAAATGGTACTCTTTAGTTTGGAGATCCAACATGCATCCCATTCTTTAATTATGAAAATGACACCTTATAGCAATTA
This sequence comes from Ilex asprella, assembly GCA_023539305.1. Classification (NCBI taxonomy): domain Eukaryota; kingdom Viridiplantae; phylum Streptophyta; class Magnoliopsida; order Aquifoliales; family Aquifoliaceae; genus Ilex; species Ilex asprella. Next base: position 25,880,538 of record CM042192.1, read on the forward strand.
ACTCCTGTGTTAAAAAAGTTAATCAGTAGGTTTGATGTGTAAGTTGAACCATATCTCAGCAACAATTAACTTAGCCGAAAGTTCTATGCACCTTGTAACAACCAAATAACGATAATAAACCCAAAGGTGAACCATTCAAAAGGCTTACTATAGTTAATCGATCGGCAGGTCCATGATTCAATGAAGATAGACTTTCGGTTTATGTATTGAATCAAAAGCACTGGCTATGGGAAGACTTAACCCGTCAATAACCAATCTCCCAGCTATTACATAAATCCCAAGCCCAACTATGTGCATCATTGTATCATGTATGAAGTACAACATAATGTACAAATGAAATAGTATATAGCAATAAGTTTAGCTTAGTACTCATAAGCATGAGCATATAGTAATACAATACAAAAAAGAAATGAAAACCATCCATCACCTAAGGGAGTTATAAACATTAAGACATGGATAAAACCGCATCATTTCAGTTACTAAACCAATAAGTGAAGTTCTCAAGATCCTTACAGGAGAATACAAGCCAATGCAATGAAAAATAAGTGAAAATCATAACTTTCTCTTTCTAGAATCTACTATTCATCATCATCTACGCCTGGAGAGCTTCTCTCTCTATAACTATTATCCCCCTCCTTCTTTCCTCTCCTTCTTCTTTTGCAATGGAGAGCTTCCATCAGCAAAAACGTGCCAGGAGACCAGGGCTAGCCTGGAGATGTGATCTCCATCAATAGGGATACAACAACCAGGGAAAAACAGGGGGTGGCAGAGCATGTCTGCACACCCAGCACATCCCATCCTCTCTCTCTTCATTTAATGCAAAGCCTCCAACAACGTCTAAGGCAGGTGTGATCATCATGAAAAGTAATGTGGGCGTGCAGGAGGGAAGCTGGAGGAAGGCATGGTGGGCTCCACAAGACAGCTGAGGGGCGTATGCAGAATTTTGGGAAAATCAGAATAGACTACTGGTAGATCGGGGTGTGACTGCCGGTAGTCATGCTGTAGTAGCATCTGGAGAGGGCATCGACTACCGGTAGTCATGCTGTTGCAGCATCAGCAGAGGGCATCGACTACGGTAGTCATGCGGTAGCTGCAACTCTAATAGCCATCGACTACCGGTAGTCATGCGGTAGCTGCCACTCCAGTAGCCAGCGACTACCGGTAGTCATGCGGTAGCTGCCACTCCAGTAGCCAATGACTACCGGTAGTCATGCGGTAACTGTGTCTAATTCTTCTTTCCTTCTTCTTCTACACCATCATCAAGGCTAGCCTTCACCTCCATTCATCAAAACTTTGTTTTGGAAGTCTTAACTACATAAAACCAAATATTATCAATACACGCTCAATTACAACAAATCATCTCATTTTAATCTTCATAAACAATTAAACCGAGATGAAAAGAACAACAAAATACACAAAGTTTGTGTGAATCAACGTGTCACTCATTTTAGAGTAAGAAGGACAAACACCAAAAAAAAATTAAAAAGCCCAACCCCAACCAATGTACAATGCCAAACCACCACCATCCCCTACCCCCACTCCCTCCACCATGACTAGCATAATTAAACATGGTAAGTGTACATAAAAAATTTTGGTGATAGAAAATAGACATATATGAAATTTGATATTTTGTGAGGGAATGCACAAAAAATAAGGTACGAGAAGCTCAAGATTGACCTAAAATTCCCTTTAAAATAGCATATTAGAGGCAAATTGCACTATTTCTAACCAAATTTTTAACTAAACCTAACTAATATGACAACATTGGATTCGCCTGGATAATCTAAACAAAAATTAAGAAAACATTTAACCTATAGGAGCAATTAAAAATTGAGACAATTTTAAGTTTAATTTGAAGGACCTAATTTCAGCCCTTAAATTAAGATTAGTTATAATAACTCAATCTTACTAAAAACTTCAAGAACCTTATGCATAACATTGCAACCTATCTTAATATGTGTGCAAGCCCACCCTCTAATAATAAAAACTAAATCCACTACCAATTCATTAAAATCAAACCCAACACCTGAAACTAATTTTCCCTTCGTAGTTTCAAATTCAACATTTAAGGGAATTATTTCAGCCTTTAAAGTAAATGGAAGCACCCTTTTTCAGCCCATTTACACAATTTCGGCAGCTAAAACGTAGTTTCAGTATATGGTTATGATGTTTCACCTTTTTCCCTATAATTTCAATAACCCAACCCACTAATTCAGCTTCAAAATGAAAATTCGAGCAACCTAACTAAATTTCAACGATAAATTCCAGCAATTTAGTTTCCTACCAGCTAAGTTAAGGCTTTAAAATTTAACATAAGTTTTGGTTACATATTTATTTTCCCAGTTGTTAAGTACGGTACCATCCATTCTAAGCTATGCAACTAATAGGTTTTAATTAGTTTAAGATCCAAACTTCCCATGCTATCTCAAATGGAAATTTCGTTTTTGAATTCAAAAAGAAATCAACTCACGATTCATTAGTAATCAAACTTCCAAACATTTAATCAAACTAATTTTGCTAGAGTTTTAATCAAGTTAAAGGAAATATTAATAAGTAGACATGCCTTTACGCTTTATTCACAGAGTTAAACCATGAAAACATGTTCACCCACTTTTTCTTGCTATAGCACTTCACTATCAAATCTAGACAAAAAAATCATTATTTCCCCTCGTCTTACAAATTGCCCCAGGTAAGCCTACCTCTCTTGCCCCTCGTCTTCGTCTTTGTTGTTTTTTTTTTTTACCGTTTCCGTTTATTCACCCAAGTTGTAAGTTCATTCCCTGCTCCAGCCACCCTTCTAGATGAAATGAAATATGTTTAGCTTACTTCATTTCAGTGTTTCCTTCCTACAAATGTGACCGCTCATTCTTCCATCTTAAACAGATGGCACACAGATGTGCTATGTCCTCAAGGAAAAAACCAACGTGGCTCCCCCCACAAAAACCTACCTAGATTTTTTTCCCAAGTAGACCCCACATGTTTCTTACATACATGAGGTTTTCCCAAAATCAGCCTCCCTCAAAACTCTATTCCCAGATGCCGGTAGTTTTATACTTATTTCTCAAATTTAGTCTCTTTTTTAAAATTTCATTTGAAATGATGTTTTTATAGGTAAAAATATCATTTTAAATAAAAATTTTAAATTAGAATTTTTTTAAGTAAAACATCATTTGTAATGACATTTTAGATAAAACATCATTCAAAATGATGTTAAAAAACAATGTAGTCAAACAGCATAACTTAACAAAATTTAAAATATTGTTGACTTAAAAACTTTATTTGAAATGACGTTTTTAAAAATGTCATTCCAAATGATGCTATATGCGAATAAAATCCCAAAGCCCCTTTCCCAAATCAGAAAAGTTCTAATTAACCCAAATCCTAATTAACTCTCAGCTACCCATATCCGAAGTCCCCTTTCCCAATCAACCCAAATCTCTCCAGTTACCCTCCTCAGTCCTCCGACGAAGTCCACTTAGGCGCAAGCAGCTAACTCCGACGAAGACCACTCCTCCGGCGAGGATCACTTACTCGATGAAGACCAATCCAACGAAGGATTTCACAAAAATGAAGACAACTCCTCTGTTGCCGTTTGAAGCCCACTAAGGTAAATAACACACTAATTTTCATGTTGTGTACTTCATTAGATAATTTTTACATTTTAAGCTTTTCTCCATTTACATGGATACTGTACACGGCTAATTTGCTTTCAAATTGTTAAGCTTGAGTAAGATGTCTACTTATTAAGAATATATGTGAAGGCTCTACTACACGAACAAAGTGGGGCACTCATGTTGTTTCTGCGCCCATTTGTCTAGCCCTCTTGTGAGCTTGGGAATGTGTGAATGGGATTTTGGAGTAGAGAGGTAGGTGTAGGTTTACCGAGGAGCTTAGATGAGATGATTGAATTTTGCTATATTATTTCCATTCAAAAATTTTTTAAGGGAGGACTTGTGGATCTTCTCAGTTTACCCTTATACATTGTTGTACAGTTAGTTTTTTGAGATATAATTTTGTTTCCAATGTCTTTTGACTTGTAGGATTGTGATCATTCAAATTCCTATTTATTTTAATTAATTACGTAGTTTTCGTCACATGAGTATCCTCATTTTCCCCCTACTTGCTTCGCTTTGAGATTGAATTGAAACATGGGACAAGGGTGAGCAAAGAGCAATCATGATGTCATGCGTGATGACTTTGAGTATTAGCAAGAACTGATCAATGATTTTCAATTTTTTTATGTATGAGTTTTCAATGTTTATATGAACCTAATGCTGAAATTTTCTTATACATTGTTTTGCTTGTTTGAGGATAACTGCATTAGTGAAACCAGATACGGCACAAATATGCTTCTGTAGAGAACTTTTCTTAATTGAAAGTTTGTGTTCAATAGGTTGACTAAAAGATAAATCCAACCTTTAAGGTTTATATATTTCTGGAAAATGTTCCATTAATGATAGTTGCAGTGGCTATAATTTACCAGATTCATGTGAAAGTTGTTTCTGGAATGTGTGTTCAACATGATGTGCTGCTTATTGTTATAACTATTTGTAAATTTAATGCACCTAGTTGCTACCACCTACACTCCTAAATTGAGTTGAGTTAGTGTTGGGGGCTTTAATTGATGATAAGTTGAAGTGCATTGCTGAAGATTGGGTCAAGTATAGTGACTTCTCTTCTATTGTACAAAATGCCTTAAGAATCTGGTTGCACCTTCCCCTCCTGATTTTTTTAAACCCTATCATCCAGCTCATCTAGTGCAGAAAGTAATATGTGGTTCCTTCTTTCTCATTGGATTTGAGGGCTCTTATGCTAGTGGTCCATCTAGCTAGTTATAAAGCGAAGTTGCAATGAATACTTACCTAATCAATGCATATAGACTAATCCTTTTAATATGGTTCCACCGGCCTCACCCCAAAAAACCTCCTCCTAGTAAGTACCCCTATATCTGTGAAAGATCAGTTACAACACACATACATCCTAGTCTGATACTGATTTTATAAGATTATGTGTAATGACACCAAGGTATTGTGGGGCATGAATTCTCATAATCTTATGTTGTTACAGTATTTGTCACTCTCTAAAAAGTGTTGTGTTGTGTTCCATTGGAGCACTACTAATTTTTTTGATGATACTTCATTGTAGATTACAAAATAATTTTTTTGAACCATGTAAGATTTACGCCAAGCAATTTAAAGTTGATGCCAAGGAACATTTACTACAAAACTTATTTGCCAAATGACATCTAATGTTACTTATTATGTCTCTATTGTAGAATTATTACGAATGGCTAGAAGATGTGCATCTGTGATGTTAACATATCAACAAAAGATGATGTTTTAGGATACGATAATGGTTATAAGCGTGTGATAAAGGTTGTAAATGATGTGACGAGGATAGATAGGAATAAATACAACCTCAAACTCATTTGTCGGTTTCCTACTGCATTAAGAACTAACCTTTTTGCATACACTCCATTAGAAGTTGTTGACAATGATAGTGTGGAGGCAATGGTGGATGTTGTATTTGATAATCAAGGTGTTAATAAAGTGGATTTGTATGTGAGCAAAGAGGTTAGGCCCAATGACATTGGTGCAAGTAATGAAGGTTGGTCTGATGGTGGTTTATACACTTCCCTTCTCAGCCAAAAACCACATATCCCAATGCTTGAACCATCAGCAATGGTGGTTAATTATTACACCCCTTTAACGATGCACTGGATGGAAGAATACAATCGATATACACATGCACATTCTGAAATAAGGCCTAGTATTTTTTCCAAATGCTCATCCCAACAAAACTACAATGCGACACTGGATAGCGGGGGGATGGAAATGATTGCAGTTACCCCCACACTGGTTCTAGTGGATCCTGTCCAAGCACTTGTAGTGCATCAAATTGCTAATAATACGTATGAAAGAATGTGTGCTTTTGCCGAAACGAGTAATACAAACAAGAAGAATTGTCAAAAGATTTATTGGCTGATGAGTCTGATGATGATGATGATGATGACGATGCCAAGGGTAATTCGATTTCAGATGATGGTGAGGCTTATATACACAAGTTGGAGTCAACATTTTTCATAAACTTTGAACTGGGAACCCTGAATGAAGTAGATAGTTTGTGCATTTTGCATGGATTTAAAACATGGGATCCTAGAAAACCAGAACTGTCAAAGAGTATGGAGTTTAGAAATAAAAAGGAGTTAGAGATTGAACCAACTAATATGTTGTAGTTGATACAAACAAATCGCACTGGGTTTTGAGGTGTAAGATGTATGTACAATGTGGATGCAATGGGAGGCTATGGGCCGTTTTGAAGGCCAAGCATGGAATGTTTGAGTTCACAAAATATCAGAACCTCATACTTGTTTCTACCCAAGGTTGAACCAAGACCACTGTCAGCTTGATACAGAATTTATCTCTTGATGGATTTAGGGTATAGTTCTGGTTACATTAGATGTAACCCGAAATATGTATACCCAAGTGCAGGCGGTCAAGCTGTAGTAATAATCTAATTTGAGTTCGGAGTCGAATTCACACAGAACTTGTTGTATTGGTGTTTCAAAGTAAGAAGTGGTGAAGATCAATTGATTGTAACATTTGGGATTTGTAGTTGTGAGATTGAGAGGTTTTTCTTGGATTGAATATGAAATTCTTTCCAAGAAGGTTTTCTAGACAAAATATAAGATAAATTTAAATGAAATAAAAGTCACTCCTTAGTTCGAGGATCAGGACATGTAGTCAATTATCCGATTTATTATATTTATGCTTAATAACTCAATTAACTCCCGTGTCAACTGCAAGTAAATCGGAAGGTGAAAATGGACTGTGAGAATTAAGACCAGTGTTCCGATGTCTTTCTAGAAGTTTACAAGAATTTACTGTGTCAAGACTTAACTCATCTACAGACAAGCAAGTGTTTCTACAAGACATCCAACCATGACTGTAATATTACATTCTTTAAATGAAGCACAATAATAGGGATGATTAAAGTGTAGTCATGAAGATCTAGCTAGAGTACTTGCCTTGAAACGAGGAGTCTTTCCATGCAAAAGTCATTCGTGTCATAGAAAGATTCTCGATTTTACAAAGTACCTTAGCTTTGCTAGATGCAATTAATCATCCAATAAACAAGGGGATAAACATTAAGCATTAGAGCAGTGCAAAAATATAACTTCCGAAAAATTTATACATGTCCTTCACCTCTTACTAAAAAGTGAATGAGAAATTACTTGCTTTTTATGGCTTTGGTAAAGCTAGAAAAGTGAGTGATGCTCATCCCTCTAAGTAGAGAACTTTGTAAAATAAAAGCACAATAACAAGGAGCCAATCTTCAACAAAGAATGAGTGAGTGATGCACATCCCTCTTTATGGCTTTGACAAAACTCTAGAAAAGTGGAAGAGTTTTACTTCTCTAAGAAAGAAGGAAGCTCAAGCAATGGAAGTGAAAGACATCAACAAAGGAATGTATGTAAAAGCACATATGTAAAGACTAAATGTAAATAGAGAAATGAAATTCTTAATACAAGTAAATGTAAGCACAAATGTAAAGACTAAAAGTAAATAGAGAAACTAAAACTCTTAAGTAAATGTAAACATGAATGTAAAGAAATGAGTGGGAGTCTAAGCCTCCCAGCTCTCTACCAAAGAGAAAACTAAGAACATTATGAAGTAGAAGTACTGCCCATTTCTCTCCAAAAAATAGGAGTATTTATAGGCAAGGAGAAGGCAAAAGGGTGAAAAAATAGTGCTTGCCGCTTAAGTTAAAATGAAAAGCCAACCACTCTGCAGGCAGTCTGTCGAGGACGTTCGAACGTTAGTTGGCATTCAAATGTTGTTGCTGCTTTTGCTTTATGGGTGTTAGAACGGTGCATGGCGTTCGAACGTTTCTTCTGCCTTTGCACTAAAAGCGTTCAAACACTAGCTGGGATCTATCCTTATCACTCAGATGTCACATGGCTTGTGGACCTCTACGGAATTCTCCTTCCACACTCCATTTAGAACTTGTCATTAATTTGCTGTAACACACCATGTCTTTAGTCTAATCTTGTCAGTGCTCCAATGGACGTTCGAACGTGACTTGGCTTTCGAACGTTGGTTCTTTGTTACTCCGAGTTTTGGTTCTTGGCTGCAACACATTCTATCTCAGCTGACCTAGTTCTTATGAGCATTCGAACGTCACTTTTTTTGTTCCAAGCTTTTCCAATTTGTTCCCTAATGTGTTGGTATTGCTTTCAAATGTACTTTTTGTTGCTCTTGAACCTTTTTTCCACTTTAGAACCAGAAATGTCATCATGTAAACTTCATCAAAGCATAATTAGTCCAAAAAGGGCATAATAATATGTTAAATTTGAGTATTAATCAGTAACAATTCTTGTAATTATAGAAACGCTGAAAAAAGAGTATCAATATGTGATAACGTACAAGAAGGTGTGGAATGTGAAAAATAAGACTATAGCAAAGGTGTTCGATGACTGTGATAGTTCTTACAACATCTTACCTAAGTTTATAGGTGCTCTTGTAAAATACAACCCCAGGACGATTCTAAGGTGGCAGTACGAGGTTCGTGCTTCCACATTTGACACATTGGGGAAGGTGTTTTAGGCATTCAAAGCTTAAATTGATGGATTTGTTCATTTTTGGCCTGTAATTAGCATCGATGGCACATTTGTAAATGGCAAGTATAAGCATAAGCTTCTGATTGCTACTGGGATTAATGCTCCCAATCATATTTTTCATCTAACATTTGCCTTTGTTCGTGAGGAAACTCGTGAATGCTGGGGTTTGTTCCTACATCATCTACCGACACTCTGTTGTGCCGAATAGAGCTGGTATATGCTTAATATCAGATCGTCATAAAGGTATAATCTCAACAGTTAAGCAAGTTGATTCGGGGTTGAATGAGCCATACGCCTATCATTGTTTCTGTGTTAGGCATGTACAAAGTAATTTCAACAAAACTTTCAAGAATATGTATCTAAAAGATCAAGTGTGGAAGGCTAGGGCAGCACATCTGATTTGCAAGTTTAATTTGATAATGGAAGATATTAAAAATGTAAAACCAAAGGCGTGGGCGTGGTTAGATGGTATTCCAGCACAACAGTGAAAAATTGCCCATGATGGTGGCTTGCGATATCAGACAACCATCACCTATGGTGCATTGAAAGGCGCAAGGTTGCTTCCCATCACTGCATGTATCAGATTCATATTTTATCGTTCGCAAAATACTTTTGTGAGTGTCGTGACCATGCAAAGACAATGGTATGGAGTACTTCTCTGAATCAATCGAATTTATAAGACCAAACTAGGTAAAAGCAGGAATGTGTATTGTTACACCATTTCATATGTGACGTGAAGTTATGGAGGTGGTTACTAATAACGAAAATACACATGTGTGTATTGATGATCGGACATGCACTTGTGAAAAATTTTCAATTTATAAAATGCCTTGTTTTCATGTTATGGCCGCTTGCTCGCATTTCCATGTTATTTCCTGGCATTTAATTGATCCACTATACAACATTTAGGCACTTGAGTCGTCTTGCGCACCAAAACTTCATCCTTTGTGCCACCAAGATTATTGGGATGATATCGATGGCCCTACATTATTCTGTGATAGGTCGTTGGGTCATGGAGTTAGATGACGTCCACAAACATCGCGCATATGCAATGAAATGGATTTCCCGAGAAAAGGGCGCAGAATAAATCACTGCAATATTTGTTTGCAAGTAGGGCACTATCGTCGAACATGTCAAACAAAGAACCAATCATCTTCTGCATTGGGTCATCCACTATAATTATGTTATGTCAATGTTGTTATTTAATTTTTACTTATTATGTTATTTAATGTATAAGTGAATTCCAAACATTGTACGTTATGATGTTATTCAACTTCGTGCACAATGCACTCTAATGTTGTGTGTACGTTGTATTGTGTCATTTATTGTTCAAGTGCATTATTCATCATATGATAATATTTGACGTTACCATAAAATTTATGTGTAGGATGTATTAACATTGATACATATATATATATATATATATATATATATTAACAATGTCATATATATATGTTAACTCATGTTTGTATATTGTACGATGATGTAGGTTATACACATGGATTGTGATGTGATCCTCGTTCATTACGGCATCTAGGTACCAAGGAAGCATTTGTACTATCATTTCAATGTGATCATCGTATGACTTCTATTTGAGAGGGTATTGAGCCACCCCCATTATATTGTAGAGGATCAGAGTCTCCACTACGTCGAGTTACTAACCAACGGGTTTTTCAACATCTTCGCACAAGTGGATTTTATAGGGCATATTTCCTTAGATACATTCAACAAGACTGACATCTTACTTACTGGGGTGTTAGTTGTAAAGTTTGTTATTGTGTGTTGGGTTTTGATTGCATGGATTTACGTTGAGTTGGGTGTGTTGTATACATGTTGAAAATTTTTAGAAAGGTCTAATTTATAAAGGAAACTCAACCCATTTTTTTAAAAAATACCTTTACATTTATTAATGAGTGCTCACAATATGTATTGCAGATGATATGGGAGTCATATAATGCTAATGTACTCCGTGGTCTGCCAGATTATTGCCTTACTAGGCAAGATATTTGTCATTCACGTGTGGCATTGATTTTCTTCAATGTAGTGGAGTGGCATTTTTCATATCGAGTTACTCGACAGTTTGACCTTTTTCAGAGCGTACCATAACCATGAGATACCAGCAGGGCCTTGCATGCTATCAACTATTACGGTAGATCTGGTCGGGATTGGATAGTAGTTCATTAGGTGTACACGGAGATGTGGACACATTATAAAGATACTATTTTTATCGGAGATCCATCAATTAAGGGATGTCTAAACATTAATGCATAAATAAAACACCAGAATTTTCATGACTTAAATTGTAGTACACATGCATTCACCCTTCATTGAAGAGTATAAATGAACTACTCATGGCTCATTGCTATAGACGAGCAAAAGGACTGAGATAATCCCATTATAACCAAAAATAAAATACAACACATCCTTCCCCAAGGATTAGCTAAAACACTACCACTCTTATTGCTTGCTACGGAACAAAAGTGGGAGAGGTTCAACCCTTTAAGTAGAAAGGATAAACAAAAATATAGAAGTAGAGAAAATCTGGTTGAGAAGTGATTCAAGTAGGGCTTCGCTTGTTTTCTTACTGAAACACTCACTGAAGTCTCTTTTTCTCTCTTTCTTCCCTCATTTATAATATGTTCATGGTTATGAATACCGAGTAGAACTTAATGTTATACACCATACTATCTATAATTATTACGTACTTCATGCATGATACAATGATGAATATAGTTGGGCTTTATGTGACAGCCAGGAGATTGGTTATAGACGAGTTAAATCTCGTCATAGCCAATACTTTTGATTTAATGTATAAACCAGAACTCCATCATCATTTAATCATCAACCTGTCGATCAAATAGCTAGAGTAAACTTTTTGAATGGTTCACCTTCAGGTTTACTAGGGTTATTTGATTTCTACATGGTACATATGCCTTCCGTCTAACCTAATCGATTATTGGGATATGGTTCAGTTATACATCAAATGTACAAGTTGACTTTTAGGGAAATGAAAATTAAATGTTGTAAGGTGGCATTTTCATAAAAAAACAGTATAAAGCATGTTCGATCCTCGCATTGAAGAGTACCTTTTTATCATTGCTATTTAAAATTTTAGTTAATTTTTTATTTGACAATTCTAAACTCACACCCCAAGATGTTTCGTTGCACACAACACACACGACACTTTTACCGTTTCTATTTTGAATACCAATAGTTAGCTCCCTGTGAGTTCGACCTCGGACTCAACCAAGAAATATTGTAATTTGATCACTTATACTTTCGTGTATAACATAAATCAGGTCAGATCATGGAGTTCTTGGGGGCAATGAAAAACTCCTTGCCTTAGACGGCTTGAAGATGCACCATATTTTTGAGCTCTTGATTTCCTTGTTGCATCCATAATGAAGATCTCGAATTTCTTGAGAAAATTTGGGTTTTCCAAGATTTCAATCAATAAAAGTCTATATAATAGGATAGGTAATTGTTTAATCAGAGCAGAATCGAAGAAAAATTGATGGGTAGGACATATCTATGGAGAAAATGCAGTTTGGTCCGTTAGTTTTTTGAAAATTTGCTGTGGGGGAAGACAAAATGATCTAATTCGCGAACATGCTGGTTTTATAGGAGGTAGGTTGCGAAAATGGAGGTAGTCTGACAATTCTAGCAGTTTCACTGATTTCAATTATACATCCTGCAGTCATAAAACTTCATATTAATTCAAAATTCCTCCATTTATTGTCTTCTTAACACAAATCATTAATAAAATAATAATTTAAACATAAAAATATAGCCTTCTAAAATTTAAAATTAAATACACCAAAACACATAAAATAACACATCAAAATACATAAGGTATACAAAAAAATCCAAAAACTACAGATACTTGACCATGGTCATTTTTCAATTAGAATTTTTTTAGTTGAGAACATCAGTGAACCAATTAATCTCATGTCACACATAACTTGTGAGCATTGGACTGGAATAAGATGGTGTCTCATGATAATCCTTGCTCTGCCCATACTAAATCCAGTCAAGATGATCTATTAGACAACCAGAAATTGGTTTAGAACATTGATTGAATTCTCTTATATGCATTAATCAACCACACTATACACAACCACCAAGTCGATTTAATCATTAGCACTTAGCATATAAAATTCTTTCACACATAGGTTTTGCTTGACTACCGAAGATTTCTAACTTTCTCACAACTTTTGTTTTTGCCATGATCAGAGAGTGTACATCCTTTGGAAAAGTGCGCAACACACCAAGACTAAACCAAAAGATTTTTTCATCCATTTTTTTGAAATTTTTTGAAATTTATTTAAAAATATTCACTATTCGATTCTTTAACGTCTTCCAGTCACAAAGACGGTTATAGATTGCTCCCTCCCCCTCCTCCAACCTAAATTTAACATTGCCCTTAATGTATAACATCATGAAGCAAAAATTTAAAGACAATTGCTAAAAAACCTACAATTGAAACAAATCCGTAGTGTAAAACCCTAATATGTAAAACAAACAACGAAATAGTTAGTAATACTATTTACAAAAAAAAAATACGCATAATAACTTCTCAAGACACATACTTTGGTTACATTAACTGAATGGAATCCACATTTCGAACAAATCCATAATAATATGGCTTAAGCATTTGATCATTCACTTTATAAAAACATTCACACTTAATGGATTTTCAATTTCAAATGCCCCATGTTTAACAATGTATAGACCCGTCTATCTAGACCTTAACTTTTTAGGAAATAGACAGAGCCTTGAATTGTATAACATGACTTTTTGAGATGGTACAAAGCACTTTCGCATAATATTTTTATAATGAAAAATCTTCATTTTGGCCTTAGCAATTTTTTCATTTTCATATGCTTTATTTCTCAACTCTTTCAATTCACTAATCTGAAGCTTGGGGATGCACTTGCTTTATTTATATCAAAATTCATCATTTTCATTGTCCAATATGTTCGGTGTTCCAATAACAAAAGTAAGTGGCATGGTTTACCATAAACCAGCTGATAAGGAGACATTCTCAAAATGGTTTTATATGCAGTGTGATAAGTCCAAAGCGCATCAGTCAGCCTCAAGGACCAATCTTTGAGATCTGAGTTAATTGTTTTTTCCAAAAAATATTTTATCTCTTTATTGGCTTATTCAGCTTTTCCACTTGTCTACAAATGATAAGGGGCAGATACTTTGTGTGAAATCAAATATTTCTTCATTAAGTTTTCAAAAGATTTATTGCAAAAATGTGTACCTCCATCACTTATAATACCTTGAGGAATCCAAAATCTAGCAAAAATATTTTCTTTTATAAATCTTATCATAGTGTGGTGAACATTATTCCGATAAGAAATTGTCTCAACTCATTTGGAAACATAATCAACAGCAACCAAAATGTACAAAAATACAAAGGAGGGAGGAAATGGTCCCATAAAATCGATGCCCTAACAATAAAAAAATTTGATAATCAAAATAGGGTTTAAAGTCATTATGCTTCTCTTTGAAAGATTTCTCAACCTTTGACATCAGCCACAATTTAGACAAAAAACATGTACGTCCTTAAAAAAAGTGGGCGAATAAAATTCACACTACAAAATATTAGTATTGGTTTGCTTTGAATAAAAATGCCCACCATAAACTTCAGAATAACAAAAAGAAATAATCTAGCCTATTTCATGATTGGGCACACAATGCCTTAATATCTAATCCTTACAATATTTGAATACATATGGATCTTCCCAAAAAAATTGCGTACCTCTCTTAAAAATTTCTATTTTCGGTCAAAGTATAGTGAAAAGGAATAGTATATGTGGCCAAATAATTAGCTATATCTAAATATCATAGTGCCTCTATTATTCCAAACAATTGCTCATCAGGAAATGTTTCCTTGATTGTTACTTTTGTATCATAATTCAACCTTGATAATTGATCGGTTGCCACGCTTTCAACTTCCTTCTTGCCTTTGATAATAAGATCAAATTTGTGAAGTAATACTATCCACCATAGGAGACATGACTAAGCATCCTTCTTTGTAAGTAAATACTTCAAATATGCATGATCAGTAAACACAACAATTAAGGATTCTACCAAATATGATTTGAATTTATCTAAAGCAAATACTATAGCAAGTAATTCTTTTTCTGTGTTTGTAACGCCCCAAACACCCCCTTGGACGGCATTACATTCTAAAAACCATTTACATCATGAGAGCACTAAATAAAACCATCAATACGAAAATGTTTCATTCATCATATATAACATGGACAAGATCCTTCCAAAAGAATAAGCCAAGTTATGGCGTTTACATCCCCAAAAGAATAGGTCCATCTTGGTCTTTACATTTCAACAAAATTATCTAATGTAGCACAGCGGAATATAACAAAAGTAAACTAGACTTTACATTGTTCAGAAGAATATGCTAGTCTAGTACAAGAAAAATGTGTCGCTCTAAGCGTCCACCTCGGGATCCACATTCCCATCTTGTGGAGTCTTACAGTATACGGACTCCTCTATTCCCAAATCCTCCTCTCATACATAATCTGAAAATATGTAATTGTAGGGGATGAGCACGAAACTCTGTAGCAAAATCTTCCCAAACTCCAACAAGGTTTAGAATTGTAAAACAGGTTGGTCTCATTCATAAAATAACATATATAGCTTTAGAAATAAAACAGGGACATTTAAACCGATCTCAAGTTTGTACAATAATGATAATTAAATGGAAATAGTAAAAATCATTTCTCAATAAGAAACCATTATCAAATGGTTAGGAAAGGTGCCTGCTATTGCATTATCCCATACCAATGCACCGGCTCTGACATAATCCAATACATGTCCTCATATAGTTAAATAGATATATATTGGTTCATTCTATGCCATATACGTTGATTGCTTCTCAAGAATCTACCCAATGACTATACCTAGTTCACCAATCAAAATCAAATCACAAGCACTTTGGGAAAGGTCGTATACCATACCAATGGCAGTGACGAGTCCCTTCCCAGGAAAGGTATATCAACCCTAGTTCGAACTCCAGTGAACGATAGTGGTCTCATTACCAAATGACAACCCACTACAAGTGTTAGAAAACTATCTCACCCACACCGGGGTAGACTAACCTCTAATACTCTACGGCATCTTTCGATGGCAATTCAAGTCCCTCACAACAACCATACAATAAGAAAATCAACATACTCTCAATTAATTAACAAATTCCAAAGTATTGACAAAATCCCCAAATTCATCATGGGACAATTTCAATAACCAAGTACGAAAAATGTAAAAGATCACAACATCATTTTATTACTCAACACAAGTTCTATAGTTTCAATTTCAATAATAAAAGAAGAATTTAAGAAGAAAATTAATCCCTATCCTTAATCTAGGGTTTTTCAAACAAAAGAGAAATTTCATGGGTATTCAACCCTAACATTGTTAAAATCATGTAATCTTTGCCCAAAAGATTAAGAGATGATGATTTCATATCATATATATAGCATTTAGAGCAAAACATATATATATATATATA
>CM042192.1:25918422-25954246 GCA_023539305.1 Ilex asprella
GGACGACTAAGGAGGAGGCCTAAAGTATTTATAGGCCCAAAAGTCGGACCAACGTCGCGATTTAAAATATTCAGATTTTTATCGGGTGTACCGGTACCCGGTACCGGTACCACAAACCTTCTGGAATCGGGGTACCGGTATCAAAAACCTTCTGGAATCGGGGTACCGGTACCACTCAGCAGACAGAGTCTTCCTCCGTCTTCCAAGTTTCCAATGCACTTCCGATTACATTTCCCAAGGTTTTTCGACCTTCCGGATTCAATGGAAACCTTATCTTAACCCAAAAGTATTTAGAAATTCATCTAATCCCCATTTTCATGTTTCAACGTCTTTAAAACTCAAACTTTTCAATCAATATGCGTCTCTAGTATTTATCCTAGTATTAAAAATCTATATGGTTTATCCTTACCTCATTATACATATCCACATATTCACAACAATATTTTATTATATATATATCTATACAAATATATAAAAAGAAAATACGGGGTGTTACACAACTAGAAAGAAATTAAAAGAAAAGAGTGATGAAAAGAAGAAAAATAAATTTTTGCAATTGTGTGTGAAAAATATATACATGGTACAATTGCAAAAGCCAAAGCTTGTGAATAAAAAAGAATGAAGGATATGTGATTGCTAATATTTTTCAAAAGAAGAATGCAAGTGTTTTGAACAAATAATAAGTCATTGGAATAACTTCTTTTGAATCCCTATTATCCTACATTTGTTTAACCTTCACCCAAAACAACATTACAACTGGAGAAAGTCCTATTTGATCTTGGAATGTGTGTATGAGTGTCAATGCTTAAATAAGAGACAAAACATATGTATTACTTTAATTGCTTTTAACATTCTTTCGTGAGATTATGCTAAGATCATTTCATTAGAATTGTGTTCATTCTTTTAAAGATATAAGTGCAAATATTTTTATTCTTGACAATTTGAATTCGATCCTCGAGTGAAATAGTCACTACAATCCGATATTTTCTTTCCTAAGAGTGCAAACTTGTTGAGATTAAAATAAAAACTTGCATTAGATAGCTAATAAAGATGTGGATATTGTTTGATAAATTTATTAAATTGTAAAATCATTTGACACATGCACACACGAGTTTTGCATGCTATCATGAATACGTAAACTTTTATATAGCATTTAAGACTGTAGTCCAGCTTTGTGTGAATTAATTTGAGTAGACGTGATATATCTCTAAGTTCATAATAATCAAGGAATGAAGATATGTTCTGGATAGTTAAAATGAAGTTTGTCAGTATCTTCTCTGAAAACATTCACGAGCCAAAGCTCGTCGACTTGGAGTAACCTAGTGGTTGAACGGCTTATTGCATACGTTAAATGCAACTGGGATTGCCTATGAAAGTGGTTTTGTGTTTGATTTTATTTTTTATATTTATTTTATAGTCTTATTGTGCTTAAAATTTCTCTGCATAGTATATAGATACATATTGTTCAATTAAATTGCATTGCATATACTTTGAAATTCTAGACATATATGAAATGATTTAAAGCTTTATTTCGTATTTTTTGGGGGGTTTTAGTGAGTGCCTAAGGTTTTAGTTTGTTAGTTTTATTTTTTTTATTAAATTGAGGTAAGGAAAAAAAATAAGAAAATTTTAAAATTTTTGTTAATATGAACCGTTAAGTCGGGTTTTGCTTTCTACCAGTTCATATTCGTTGTGTCTGAAAATCTTAAAAGGTGAAGTTAGACAGTTTTTTTGTTTATTTCACTCAAAATCACAATTGTCAACCTCTCAAACTCTCTCCACTACTTCCGCAAACCCCATGCCATACTTCTAATTTCCCCCAAATCAATTGTGTTGTCCATTTGCTAGTGATCAAAACTCTTGGATTTTCGGTAATGACACAACAGAGAGTCATGGTTTTGAAAACCCAAAACTTTGGGACTTGGATTTTGGCAATTTTCTTCTTTATTTTTGAGATGAGTATGATTGTCCTGGGAATGGCTAGGGTGAGTGTCACTTCAGTTTCTGCATCTAAGACGGCTAATGGCACGAGCAACCACAAGGTTATGGAGTTTGAATATGAGGAATCAAAGCAACCACGACGAAAGAAATGCCAAAAGAAAAAGGGTTTCAAGTAAAATACTGCAATTGGAGGGGTGATGTGGGAGCATATGGTATATTAAAAATGTTTCGGAAAGAACGGGCCGATTTGACAGATTATGGAGCGTGGCCTTGACTGCTTCTTCAAACCAGTTGATGGGTGAATCTTTTCTCTTTGCTTTGAGTATGGGTTATGTGAGACCGGACCTTGCTATTGTTGATTATCCACATGCTAACATTGTTGCTAAAGACCTTTTGGGAGTATGCTAAAGAGATGTATGATAGTCCTGAGCAATTTAAGGGTATTTTCATTCAAGGTCAATTGGATGTTGAGTATCGATTAATGAATAAGATGTTGTTGAAAGAGGATGATTATTTTGTTATTTATGTTGGAAGGATTTTTGGAAGAGGGACAAAGTAAGACAAGAGTGGAAAAGGACTTTATATTACACTTGAACACAAAATTTTTGGACTTAGTACAACATGGCTTAGAACCCATCCATATTTATACTACTTATAGAAGGTTCTAGATTTCTTTACAAGATAATATCTAAGTAGGTTCTAGCTTTTTACATAGAACAAATATCTCTAGGATATTTTTCAAAACTTGTCTAGACATCTTCTAGAATCTAAGTATTCTTGTACTCTTCTAGAAATTGCTTGCATCTTCTTTCAAAAATATCTTATATTTTGGGCTTTTTGTATTGGGCTTCATCTATTGATTTTCTTTGGGCTTCCTTTTTTGAACCAAATCAAGTTTATATTTCAACATCCCCCCTTAAACTTGATTTAGTAACTCCAAGAAAAAATCTTAGCTTGAGAAAGACATCATGCTTGAGCGGCTTGGTTAAGATATTGGTAATTTGATCTTTTGACGTTGTAAATGTCATTCATACCTCTTTGTTAGCCATGCAACCTCTTATGAAATGATACTTTGTATCTATGTGCTTGCTACGATCATGAAAAATTGGATTCTTTGCAAGTGCTATTTCCGATTGATTGTCCACAAATATCTCCATTGCTTTTTCTTGTGTAAAATTAAACTGTGAGGTCCTGGTATCCCACGTCGGCTGGAAGAGGGGGAGTTGCTGGGCTTATATGTGAGCCCTTCGCCTCACTTGTCAACAGGCCTTTTCCCGGGGGCCCCCTGGGAGGAACAAAATCGTGAAGGCTAGTGGGCTCAAAACGGACAATATGTTGACACGTGGTGGGTGGGGTGTTACAGAATGGTATCAGAGCCGACCCTTGCCCGGTCCGTGGGTGGGGCCCTGCACGGGTCTCGTGGTGGGCGGGCACGAGGAGGAGAACGGTAGTCCGTGACTCAGGGTTGACGAGCAACACGGGGACGTGCAGCCCTAAGGGAGGTGGATTGTGAGGTCCTGGTATCCCACGTCGGCTGGAAGAGGGGGAGTTGCTGGGCTTATATGTGAGCCCTTCGCCTCACTTGTCAACAGGCCTTTTCCCGGGGGCCTCCTGGGAGGAACAAAACCGTGAAGGCCAGTGGGCCCAAAACGGACAATATGTTGACACGTGGTGGGTGGGGTGTTACAAGTTGAGCAACTACCAACAATTTGCCAAACATATAAACAAGTACATAGCAATTCCCAGGATAATCAAGGTAAAGTATACAACTTTTATGCTCGACTTGGTTATTATTTATGGCAATGAAATGATATTTCATTTGACTAAAACACAGATCCTAAGGATAACAAAGAGAAAGAATAGGTTTAAGGCTCAAATCAATTCCAAAAAATAACTTCAAATTATTTAGAGATATAACCAACTAATCACCTCATATGACCCGAACCAAAGATAAAATAATGAAATTATTGAAAGAGATTGAATTTTAAACAATAATCTTTAAGTAAAAGTATTTTAACTCTCCAACAAAGAATGAAACAAGACTTTCAGGGGTTAAATAATCATTTCCCCTATAAATGTCTAGCTTTTTCAAGATATGCATCTTATTTAATACATTACAAAAATTATATGATCATGGTGCACATAAATTTGAGTTTCAAATACAACCATGAACATGATAGTCAAATATAGAATAAAATCCTATCTATAATCAATATGAAAATAATTTAAGCTTCAATTAACAAATCTAAACTTCCACAGTAATGAAGAAAGAATAACATAATCTAGATAGTTCTTTTTTAAAAAAAAAATCATAAAATATATATAGTCTTGTAACCCTTACCCCCAACTTAAGTCATGCATTGTTCTCAAAGAAAAAAATATAATGCAAAGAAGAAAATGAAAAAGATAAGGAAAGAAAAACATCTAGAAAGAAACTTTAATCTACACAACTAACTGCAAAAGAAACCAAAAAAAAAAAAAAATAGCATAACAAATAAATAAACAAAAAATGAAAATTAATAAAAAATTTAGTCTAACTACTATGTACAAAGAATATTTGGTAGGCTAATCTATGAGTTTTCAAATCCAAATTAGGCTTACTACCAAATTCTACTCAGGGCTTATTTCTTCCAAAAAACTTTTTCTTATTTGAATTTTTCTCAACTCCCAATAACTCCTGTGAAGAATTTACCAAATCAGTGTAAAAGATGACCTCGGAGGTATCACAATCATCAACAGAATTTATTAGAAAAACTTGTAACATAACCAAAAGTCGTATTAATTTTTTTTTCCACAATTTCATCCACCTCACAAAATCCTTCCTCCTCAACTAGTTTTTTTGACCAAATTAAAAAAGTTCAATTCAACAATCATATTTCTAAATGAAAATTACATGACTCCACTCTGACAATTTATTAGTGCATTAGATGTGGGTAGGAATAGTCGTCCTAAGATGACTGAAATTTGGTCTCTAGGGTTAGCAACAAGTACAATATCGAGAACAGTAAAGTCTATGGGAAAGTAAAATCTACCCACTTGGACTAATACATTCTCCACGATCCCACCCAGTATCTTCACATCTGATCTACCAATTAGAGAGTAATGATTGTCGACTTTAATTATCCCAGTCTGAGTTGCTAGTATACTGAGAATGGTAGAAGGTTGACACTTGCACCCAAGTCTAGTAGTGCTTGCTTCACTTGGCAATCCACAATAGTAATAGCAATGGTGACATAGTCGGGATATTTGAATTTGGTTGGAGTGTAGGTCTATAAGATAGAACTTACCTGCTCTATTAAGAAAGCTTTTTTTTTTTTTTTTTACATTCATCTTCTTTTGATAGATCCTTTAAAAATTGTGTGTAGGATGGCACCCATCGTATAGCATCAAGCAAATGATCGTTAATCTTTTCCTGCTTAAACACATCTAAAATTTCACTTGTGTTAGAAATTTTAGCAAGCATTCTTAATATGTGTGAGTACGGTGCATGAATAGAACATGTATTATCATTTAACTTGACAACCTCGGGCAACTCTGTAACATCCCAAAAACTATATTGGACTGCATTACATGCTAAAACCATTTATGTCATGAGAGTACTAATATAATCGATCAAATAAATTTGACTTTATTCATTATCCATAAAATTTACAACATTAACCGAAAGAGTATGCCCAACTATGGCCTTTACATCCCAAAAATTTAACTATTATAGCGCAGCGAAACTAAGAAAAGAAAACTAGGCTTCACAATGTTTAAGATAATATCCTAGTCTATAACAAAAGAAAGTGTCACTCTAGGCATCCACCTCGGGATCCACACTCCTGTCTAACGGAGTCTCCCAGTGTGCGGGCTCCTCGACTCCCAACTCTTCCTCTAGAGGATAATCTGAAAAGGTTGTTAAGTAGGGGGTGAGCACGAAGCTCTATAGGAAAATTCTTCCAAACCCGAACAAGATTTATAAAAGCATATAAAAGTAGTCGGTCTCATTTTACAAATACCATATATAATCTTTGAAGTACAACAGGGGCTTTTTAAAGCAGATCTCAAGTTTTAGTAGCAACAGTAATTTTAGTGAAACAGTAAAAACCAAGTTATAATAATTAACCATTACCCAAAATATAAACCATTTCTCCACAAGATCTTGTAGAATCTCATACTTCCACAAGTCCTTGTAGGAAACTATTTTCCACAACAATAATAGTATCCATAACTTGAATATTCCACAACAATAAGTATATGTTCCACAAGTCCTTGTAGGAAACTATTTTCCACAACAATAATAGTATCCATAACTTGAATATTCCACAACAGTATGTATATGTATCTTAAACATGATGTGAGGCATCTCCCATGAATCAACACATTGAGTAATATCTAGCCCACACACTCCCACACAAATCTTCTCCAAGATATCCATCCTTTAGGAAGGGTGTATGCCATACCAATGGTAGTGACGTATCCAATCTAGGCATTAGTATACTAACTCTCTGCCTCGGTACCCGTGAACAATAGCGGTTCAGTCTTATCAAAGCACTAAACCCACTACAAGTGGTAGGAAAAATGTCAACCCACACGGAGCAAGCTACACATCTACCCACTCTACGATATCTCGTCAAAGGCCACCCATGGACATCTCACACTCATAAGAGATATAATATCAAACCTAATTTCTCAATTTACAAGCATATCTCAAAAATTCCCAAATTAAGCATGTGTCATTTTCAATAACCAACAAAGAAAATGCAAGAGATCATAATCGTATCATTTTATTACTTAAAACAAAGCACTATGGTTTCAAAATCAAGAATAAAGGAAGAGTTCAAGAGGAAAACTCATCACTCTTGAAAACTAGGGTTTTTCAAATAAAAAGAGAGATTTTAGGGGTATACAACCCTAACTTTGGGTAAAACATGTGGATAATTGTAAGAGAACCAAGAAACAAAGAACCCATAACAAATACATATCATTAGGAGTCAAAACATACATATATAATAACCCTAACATCAATGAACAAACATAGAAGAAAACCCCTACCTTGGCTCTTAAATAACTAGGGCTTGAATCTTGAATAACTCTTAAACCTCTTGTTTTTTCCTTTTGATCTTATGTTTTCTCCTTTCTTCCTCTCTTAGTGTTTCTAGGGTTAGAGGGGCTGAAATGGGGGCTAAAAAAGGTGTCCTAATGTATTTATATGGCGAAAATGGACCACAAATCGTGACTTTAAAAGGTCAGATCTCTTTTGGCAGTACTGGTACATAGTACCAGTACGGTTAACTCATTGGACCAAATGGTGCCAGAACACAATACCGGTATGGTTCATTACCGATACATAGTACTAGCAAGGTTTGCCCAGTTTTGCCTATGTTCTCTGTTTTTCATTTCCAACCCTTACAAAAACATCCCAAACTTATACAACATATATTTGCACATCAAACATAGTTGATATAAGCCCTGTTACAAATTATTTCATATATTCCCAAGCTAAAACCAAGTTTTAACTATCATTAACGATATTAGTATTCCCTACGTCATTACATATATTAAATTACTATACACCTTTATTATTTTTTTACTATAAACATGTGGGGGTTTACAATCCACCCCCTTAAAGAAAGTTTCGACCTCGAAACTTACCTCAAGTAATGAGTAAATTAGGGTACTTCTCGTGCATCTCCAGCTTTGGTTCCTAGGTAGCTTCTTCCACTCCATGGTGTTGCCACAAGACTTTCACCAAGAGGATAACTTTGTTGCAAAGCACCTTCTCCTTGGTATCAAGAATCTTTACTGATTGTTCTTAATATGTTGCTCCATCTTGAACCTCAATATCCTCCAAATCTACGACATGCATTGCATCTAATTGACACTTTCTCAACATTGCAACATGGAATATGTCGTGCACGCCTGATGATTGAGCTGGTAACCAAAGTTGATGCACCGCTTTTCCCACCACCTTGATCACTTCGAAAGGTCCAATGCATCTTGGAGCTAATTTTCCCTTCTTGCCGAAATGAAACACTCCATTCTTGGGTGAAACATTGAGGAACACATAGTCCCCCTCTTGAAACTCCAATGGCCTTCTTCTTCTATCCGCATAGCTTTTCTATTGACTTTGTGTCGTGCGTAGCCTCTCCCAAATGAGTTGAATCTTCTCCGTAGTCTCCCGAACAATCTCTAGCCCAAACAAACTACTATCACCCTCTTCTAACCAACACGTTGGTGATCGACATGGCTTTTCATACAATGCCTCATACGGTGCCATCCCAATACTTTTCTGATAGCTGTTGTTGTATGCAAATTCCACCAATGGAAAATGATCACTCCAAACTCCCTTGAAGTCCAGCATACAAACATGTAACATGTCTTCTAGAATCTGGATCACCCTTTCGGATTGGCCATCCGTTTGGGGATGGAAAGTGGTGCTAAAGTACAAATTTGTCCCCATAGCTCTTTAAAGACTTTGCCAAAATCGTGCCATGGAATAAGAATCATGATCCGACACAATGGATAGCAGAACTCCATGCAATCTCACTATCTCGTGAATATAGAGCTTGCTTAGGGTCTCTAACATGTCAGTGGTCTTCATACTCAAGAAGTGAGTAGATTTGGTGAGTCTATCAACAATGACCCACACATTATTATGCCCTCGTGAAGTCCATGGAAAGCTAGATACGAATTCCATAGTGATGTGATCCCACTTCCACTCAGGAATAGGCAAGGACTGCAATAATCCTCCGGGCTTTTGATGTTCAATCTTCAGCTGCTGACAGACCGCGCACTTTAAAATGTACTTAGCCACATCTCACTTTATTCCCCTCCACCAATATTGACGCTTCATGTCTCTATAAATTTTTATGCTTCTAGGGTGGATAGCAAACTTAGAGCGATGACATTCTCCAACTATCTCCTCCTACAAAGATGAATCATCAGATACACATAACTTTTCCTTATATCTCAATTCTCCATTCTTCAGAGACCATCCTTCAATTGTTTCCCCATTCCTAGATCGAGCTCGAATCAACTCTAGTTCCAGATACAGGCATTGCAAGTCAACCACTCTACGTTGGAGAGTAGGTTGAGCAACAAGGTTGAATAAGCATGGTAGGGATTCATCTTCTCCGACCCATAGATCATAATCTCCAAGGGCATCCTTCAACTTTTATTCACCTATGGAAACATTGAGTTCACCCCGAAACATCCTGCTAAGTGCATCTGTAACTACATTCGCCTTCCCCGGATGGTAGTTGAGTGTGAAATCGTAGGCTTCTAGCTACTTAATCCACCTTCTTTGTCGAAGATTCAAGTCCTTTTGTGTGAAGATATACTTAAGGCTCTTGTGATCAGAGAACACTTGAAACTTTTTCCCATACAAGTAACACCTCCACAACTTGAGAGCAAACACCACAGTGGCAAGCTCCAAGTCATAAGTGGGATAATTTTGCTTGTGAACCTTTAATTTTCTCAAACCCTAAGCAATTACCTTGCCTTCTTGCATTAACACACATCCCAAACCTCATAGTGAAGCATCGGTGTAAACATCGTATCCTTCCCCACTACTCGGAATGATGAGGACATGAGTTGTTGTCAATTTCTCCTTCAAGGTGCGAAAAGCTAATTCACACGCTTGAGTCCATAAGAATTTTTTTCCCTTCTTCGTAAGGCGTGTCATTGGCATTGCTATCTTTAAAAGCCCTTCTACAAATCTCTAATAGTAACCTGTTAAGCCCAAGAAACTACGTACTTCGATCACGTTCTTCGGTGGTTCTCATTTCATCACGGCTTCAATCATAGCGGGATCGACAGCTACACCCTGTCCTGACACCACATGGCCAAGGAATTTGACCTCCTTCATCTAGAACTCGTATTTGCTTATCTTAGCGTATAACTTATGCTCTTTCAAAGTCTGGAGCATAATCGTGAGATGACGTTCATATTCCTTGTGTGTCTATGAATAGATTAGTATGTCATCAATGAACACAATGACAAACTGATCTAGATACCGTCGAAATATCTTGTGAATCAAATCCATGAAGGTTGCGGGTGCATTAGTCAATCCGAACAGCATTACCGTGTACTCGAAATGACCATAGAGTGTACGAAAGGTAGTCTTAGGAATATATTCCTCCTTGATCCATAATTGATGATACCTTGTGCGAAGATCAATCTTGGAGTAATACTTAGAACCCCTAAGTTGATCGAATAAGTCATCTATTTTTGGCAACGGATACTTATTCTTCACTGTCACCTGATTCAACCTTCGGTAGTCCGTGCATAACCGAAATGTTTCATCATGCTTCTTCAAAAAGAGGACCAGGGCTCCCCAAGGTGAAGTACTCAAACGGATAAATCCAATGTTTAAGAGGTGGTCCAACTATTTCCTTAGCTCCTTTAACTCCAAAGGCGCTATCCGATAGGGGGCAATGGATATGAGTTCAGTTCTCAGATAGAGATCAGTCTTGAACTCAATCTTTCTTTGCGGGGATAACCTTATTAATTCGTCTGAGAAGACATCCAAAAAATTCGATACTACCAACACCACATCTGTATGGAATTTATTCCGTTTATCTTCCATCAAGCTTGTCAAGAAACTCAATTTGCTCCTTGCCTTAGCTTTCAAGTATCTACTACTCGTAGTGGAAAATGGATGAAAAGAATCTCGGTCATTCACGAAATTGAAAACTAGTCCTCCCGATAATTGAAAGGATAAAAAATTCATCCAAATGATGACGTCGTGCCCCTTCATATCTAAAGCAACTAGATCTACAATCAATTCTTGATCTCCAATTCGAAGTACACACCCGACTAGTATCCAACCGTTCTTCCATGGGCATATTAATACTTAGAGCATGTTCTAGCTTTTCAAATTTCAATCCCAAATTATGAACATATAAAGTGCGTATGAACGAATGGGTAGCACCGGGGTTAAATAAGATTCGGCCCAAGAATTATAAAGAAGAACGATACCTTCCACAATTGCATTGGAGGCATCTTCCTCTAGTTGGGTCAAAGCAAATACTCTCCCTTGTGTGGCACCGCCAAGGGCTTGAGCTTGTAACGGTCTCTGATGTGCTGGCCTTTGTAAAGGTAGCTTGTTTGATGGTACTTCCTCAGTTGCTTGATTGGTCCTTGGTGGAAACGAGGGGCATCTATGTTTGAAGTGTCCAAATTCTCTGAATGCAAAGCATTGGCGAGGGTTAGTATCTGTTCTTCTTGGTAGGCCTCTTACTCCTCGAGTTATCTAAGGTCTCTGTTCACTGGCTTGGTCTAGGCGACGGTACTGCCCAATAAACTCCACTGCTGCTAGCACTTGTTCGGATTAGACCTCCCTTCATGGAGTTTTGCTACCTTTGAGTGTCTTCTGTGTCTATCTCCACCAATGCAGCTTTGTCAACAAGATCCCCATAGTCCCGGATCTTGAGAGCCACAGCTTTTCTCAGATAGTAGGCCTCAAGCCCTGCTCATAGTGTTTTGCCCTCCTGGCCTGAGTAGATATGAACTCCATAGTGTAGCAGGATAACTCGTCAAACATCCTCTCATACTCGGCTACTATCATGCTCCCTTGTCGGAGAGCGAGAAAATCGGTGTTGGCGAACTCCTCCCAAGTAAGAACATCTATGTTCTTCCTTCTCTTCACTGATTCCCACTAGTGGTCTGCCTCCCCCTCCAACAGATAAATAGCCAAGTCGACCTAAAGATCCTCAGCTACCCCCATACCATCACAAATCTTCTTAACCGCGTAGATCCATTTATCCGCATCCAAGGGGTTAGAACTTCCTTGGAATGTAGGTAGGTGTTGGCGGGTTTGCTTGACCTCCACGATCACGCCCACGTCCACGTCCTTGCCCACCGTTCATCCTGCACATCAATTTACATTTTAGTTTCATTGATGTACAAGAAATCATAATATCACTTGAGTTTAAAACATAAAGTTCATATAAAATCTGACCAACCAAATTCTTTCAATAGAGTCTAATTTCTCTAGTGTGAATCCATAACCTACAACTCTCATGTAAGACCTAAAGCCTAGGCTCAGATACCAAGATTTGTAATGCCCCAAAAACTACCTTAGACGACATTACATACTAAAACCATTTACGTCATGAGAGCACTAATACAATCGATCAAATAAATGTGACTTCATTCATCATCCATAAAATTTACAACATTATCCAAAAGAATATGCCCAACAATGACCTTTATATCCCAAAAATTTAACTATTATAGTGCAACGGAAATAACAAAAGAAAACTAGGCTTCACGATGTTCAAGATAATATCCTAGTCTAGAACAAAAGAAAGTGTTGCTCTAGGCGTCCACCTTGGGATCCATGCTTCCATCTATCGGAGTCTCCCAGTTTGTCGGCTCCTCGACTCCCAGCTCTTCCTCTAGAGAATAATCTGAAAAGGTTGTTAAGTAGGGGTTGGCACGAACCTCTGTAGGAAAATTCTTCTAAACCCCAACAAGGTTTATAAAAGCACATAAAAGCGATTGATCTCATTTTACAAATAGCATATATAATTTTAAAAGTAAAACAGGGCATTTTAAAGCAGATCTCAAGTACCAATAGCAACAGTAATTTTAGTGAAACAATAAAAACCAAGTTACAATGATTAACCATTACCCAAAATATAAACCATTTCCCACAAGACCTTGTAGAATCCATACTTCCACAAGTCCTGGTAGGAAACCATTTTCCACAACAATAATAGTATCCATAAGTTGAATATTTCACAACAATAAGTATATGTATTTCAAACATGATGCGAGGCATCCCCCATGAATCAACACATTGAGTAATATCGAGCCCTCACACACCTACACAAACTTCTCTAAGATATCCATCCTTTAATAAGGGTGTATGCCATACCAATGACAGTGATGTAACCAACCTAGGCATTAGTATACTAACCCTCCACCTCGGTACCGGTGAGCAATAGCGGTTTAGTCTTACCAAAGTGGTAGGAAAAATGCCACTACAAGTGGTAGTAAAAATGCCAACCCGCACAGAGCAAGCAACACATCTACCCACTCTATGATATCTCGTCAAAGGCCACCCATGGTCATCTCACACTCATAAGAGATACAATATCAAACTCAATTTTTTAATTTACAAGCATATCTCAAAAATCTCCAAATTAAGCATGTGACATTTTCAATAACCAACTAAGAAAATGCAAGAGAACATAACCATATCATTTTATTACTCAACACAAAGCACTACGGTTTCGAAATCAAGAATAAAGGAAGAGTTCAAAGGAAAACCCAGCACTCTTGAAAACTAGGGTTTTTCAAATAAAAAGAGGGATTTTATGGGTATATAACCCTAACTTTGTGTAAAACATGTGGATAATTGAAAGAAAACCAAGAAACAAAGAACACCTAGCAAATACATATCATTAGGAGTCAAAACATACATATATAATAACCCTAACATCAATGAACAAGCATGGAAGAAAACTCCTACCTTGGCTCTTGAATAACTAGGGCTTGAATCTTGAATCACTGTTAAACCTCTTATTTTTCCCTTTTAATCTTGTGTTTTCTCCTTCTTTCTTCCTCTCTTAGTATTGATAAGGTTAGAGGGGTGGAAATAGGGCTAAAGGGAGCCGCCTAATGTATTTATATGGGGAGAATGGACCACAAATCGTGACTTTAAAAGGTCAGATCTCTTTCAGCAGTACCGATACAATACAGTTCCGGAGAACAGTACCGGTATGATTAACTCACTGAACCAAATGGTTCCGGAACATAATACCGGTACGGTTCAGTACCGGTACACAGTATCTGTATGGTTAGCCCAATTTTGCATATATTCTCTGTTTTTCATTTTCAATCCATTCCAAACCCTTCCAAACCTAACCCAAACTTATACAATATACATATGCACATCAAACATAGTTGATATAAATCCTATTACAAATTATTTCATATATTCACGAGCTAAAACCAAGTTTTAACTATTATTAACGATATTAGTATTTTCTACGTCATTACTTATATTAAATTACTATACACCTTTATCATTATATTACTATAAACATGTGGGGATTTACAAACTCAAATCTTTCGCTCTCCTTAGAATCTCCCTAAGTCTCTTTTTTATAGTTGACAAAAGGGTTTCTTCAACCCCTTTCCCACTTCTAAGGGTAATGATTGACTTGAGTTGCTCTTCTTTACTTTTGTTGGCATTAGAGGATTCTATACTATGTTAACCCATTGGACTTTCCTGGTTTTGTGCTAAAAAATTTTCCTTTTTCCTTTTCTAGCACACCTAATGAATTAGTCAACTTAGTCATTTGAGCTTTGATGGATTAAAAGCTTTAGCATTTTGATTGTTAATGGTTGTCTGTCTCTAAATAAACTGACGTAGGGGATGGTAATATGTTACATTGGTTTGACCCTAGTGGCCAAACCCTTGTTGTGGTGGGATCTTTTAAAAGCCTTGTGGAGCATGCGTAGGAGATTTGGTACTGGAAGACGAACTAGGACTAGGTATTTGTTGACTTTACGAAATTGGTAGGGTACATGACAAGGGAGCAGGGGGTATAACTGAGGTGTTATTTATCCAAGTAAAGTTAGGATGGTTCACCTGATTTAATTCATACGCCCAAGTATAAGTGGTCAATTTGAAGTGTTACTTGGTTAAGTCCGAGGTCAAACCCACAGGGAGCTAACTATTGGAATTCAAAATGGAAAAGGTAAGATTGTCTTGTGTATAGTGAGCTTCACAATAGCTTGTGGTGTGAACTTAGAATTATCAAATAAATACTTAATTTAAACTCTTGATGACAATAATAAAAGGTACTATTTAGTTTTGGGATCCAACATGCATTATATTGCTTGATTATAAAAATGTCACCTTACAACAATTAACTCCTACATTATTGGAAGGTTAATCGGTAGGTTTGATGTATAACTGAACCATATCACAACAACTAATTAGGTTAGCCAGAAGGTCTATGCACCATACAACACAAACAAATAACCCTAGTAAACCAAAAGCTAAACCTTTCAAATGGTTTACTTTATCTATCTGATTTATAGGTCGATGATTTAATGAAGATGAATTTCTAGTTTATGAAGTGACTCAAAAGCATTAGCTATGGTGAGATTTAATCCGTCTATAACCAATCTTCTGACTATTGCATAAAACCCAACTACATTCATCATTGAATTATGCATGAAGAATGTAATAACTTATAGATAAAATAGTATATAGCAATAAGTTTTTCTCGGTGTTCATAACCATGAATATATAATAGTAATAACCATCCATCAATTAAAGGAGGTACAAACATTAACGCATAAATAAAACATCAGAATTTTCATAACCTAAACAAAATTACACATCCTTCACCCTTGAATAAAGAGTATAAATGGATTACTGACGCTTCATTGCTACAAAAAAACAAGAAGAATGAGATAACCCCATTACAAAAGATAACAAGTCCTTCCCGTGGAATAGTTGAAACACCCCCACTCTTATTACCAGCTAGGGCACAAAAGTGAGAAAGGGTCAACCCTCTAAGTTGAAAGGAAGAAACATAAATGTAGAAGAAGAAAGTTTCTAGTTGTGGAAAGTGTTTGAGGCAAGGTTTCCTCTTCCTCCCTCTGGTGAACTCACGGAAGGCTGAATGAATAAGGCCATTTATGGGTACCATAGGGGGTTTTAGGGTGGTAGCCTCTCAGGCCACCCAATCAAGTACTTTTTTGCGTCACCGAACCAATGGGTAATGGAGGAGGAGTAAGGCGGCTAAGCGCACTGTCTAAATGCCACCATCACCATCCGAACAGTGGAGATTATCTAGATTTATGCTTTGCTAACCCTCCTTTGTTGACCTTTGGACTTTTTAATTTTGCTTGCCTCCTTTCTCTTGTTTAGCCTCCACACTTTTATCCCTTCAAACTTCCTTAATTATCCTTGATACCCTACAAAATAGATAAATCAGACATTAACCTTAATACTTTTATTAATCAATTATTTTAACCTACCTTAGGCACATATTTAACCCTAAATTCTAATTCATTACTATATTATCTAGGGTTAATCAATGGTTATTATAAAGGTATGGAGAAAATTATTCAGGGTTAACCATCCTTGATTGTATGTATCAAGGTATGGAGAAAATTGTTGCCTTGGTTGATTAAAAGCATTCACCTATTCGTGGTGCACTTCTTTAAAAGCTAGAATTGCTAGGCACTCCTTAGTGGAATGCTCAATTGACTCCCAAATTGAGCATGGCTCCTTAACCTTAGGTATATTGGCTACCTCATTAACTAGAGCTTCCTCCCTGTTGATTGGGAAATATTAGATAACGTTTATCTCTTGGCAAGGTCAGAAATATCCCATGATTGAGCATTCCCTACTAAGTTATCAAAGTAATCTAGAGCTTCCTCATGATCAGTGTTCAGAAACTCACCATTACACATCAGGCCAATGAACTGGTGATGTGCAGGGGTAAATCCTTCATAGAAGAAACTAACCAACAACCATTGTTCAAAGTCATGACGTGAGACAGAGTTTAATATATCCTCAAACCTTTCCTAGTAATCATAGAACTCTTCATTTGATTTGTTTCAAAATATTTTGAATTAGCTACTTCAAAGTAGGAGTTATATGAACTGAAAACATTTCTTTAAAAACTCTTTTTTGTAAATCAAACCATGTAGCTATAGTTCGGGGCTCCAAACAATTTAGCCAAGACTTTGCCTTATCTATTAATGAAAATGGGAATAGTTTCATCCACACAACCTTTTCTCGCTCATTTTGTTCAAGGAATCTACTAACCACTTCCTCAAACTCCTTGATATGGAGATCGGGGTTTTTTCTATCCACACCATGGAATTGAGGAAATAGTTGAAGCATTCCAGGTTTCACTATAAAAGCATGTGCATGCACTAGCAATTGTATGCAATATAGTGCAGAGGCTCGCATGGGTTACAAATATTATCTCATTGTTCTCAAAAGAGGAATCACTAGGAGATTATTTACATCACTCCCTGGTTTGGCATGTAATTGTTATTGTTGTTCTTGTTTCCCTCAACCATGTCTAGGATCCGTCTTAAATCATGTCTAACAAGAATATGGTTCCTACGATCATGCGTCCACATGCAAAAAGTAAAACTTGAAAAAATGGAACATAAAAACTTACAAATAATTAATTGTGGAGAAATGTACTTGTGTAAAACCCGGGTAAATT
Source organism: Ilex asprella (assembly GCA_023539305.1). Classification (NCBI taxonomy): domain Eukaryota; kingdom Viridiplantae; phylum Streptophyta; class Magnoliopsida; order Aquifoliales; family Aquifoliaceae; genus Ilex; species Ilex asprella. The sequence goes on from CM042192.1 coordinate 25,935,564, forward strand.
TAAACTTTTATGAATAAAGGGCAAAATAATAATTTACCACTACGATACGGGTTACAAAACTGAGTTTTTCTAGAACTTGGATGAAGAAACGGAACTCACTGTTGGATTCATCTCATGAAATTTAGTTATCATGTCAAATTTCATCGAATTCTGAGATAGTCGGATTTTTCGTGTTTTACGAGGCAGTTTGACCCCGGGAGACCCAAATATGATTTTTTTAGGAAAATTATGAGTTTTTTAAAATAAATGAAGACAAGATAAATTAAAAAAAAAAATTTAACTTGACGAAAACGGACCCGGAATTAAAAGACACGTGTGGCCAATTGTGGGCCAAGTATTCTAAAAATATAAATAGGGAAAAAATCTGATTTTCTCCACTTGTTTCAGAAAATCTCAGTCGATAGAAAGAGGGAGAGAGAAGAGAGGAAAAAGAGAGAATTTCTCCATCTTCTCTCTAAGTTCTACGGAGATTGAGTGATCGAATCTGCTCGAGCCAAGAAGAAAAATTGTTCTCCTTGACGTGGGCTACAAGACCATACCAACGAGGTCGCTTTTGAATGAGTTTCCAAGAACGGGATTTTGGGAAGAAGAGATTTTAGCTTATTTTGGGTTCTTGAAACTTCCCAACGAGATTTCACGCTTCAAAAGGTAGGGGTTCTTCTACTTAGGTCTATTCACAACCTTAAAAGTTATATTGAAATGGGTAGGTTAATATATACATGTGACTTGCCTATAGAAGTGATCTTGGTGAAATGGGCATTGAAATTAGGTAGAATATATTCTATCTAAAAATGGGTATGTAGAAATTGCTTAAATGTAATTTCTTGAATTATGTGAATTGTGAGCATGTTATGTGTTTACGTAATGTCTTGAATTGAAAGTGTGTTATTGCTTAATATGAGATAACATGCTTGGACTTGAGATTTGGATAAAATGTTGATAAATGCATATTGGTTTATTGACATTGTGAGACATGAGAATTATATGTTTTTGATGTAATTTGTCATGGATTATGTGAATTAGGTTTGGAATAGTTCATATGGCAAACATGACATATTGAACATTGTAGTAGAGATGCAATGAGGCATTACATTGCATATGCACAGAATATTGCATTAAATGGGTGGTTGTGCGTGGAAGTAGTCAACACAACATGGGTGGATGACGAGTGGACTCGAGTGAGCTAAGTCGATGACTTGGCCGAGTCGCACAACTTACATGGTGTTGATGGTTGGGGTTAACAAGAAGGGCTAGAAGATCCCTCGGGTGTGTAAGACTCGGTGATTTGGATACGCACTTCCATTAGTATTAGTCCATAAAGTTTGTCGGTGTACACGGGACCGTTGGTGGAAGTCCAGAAATCCCGTCTTGGTCGGGTGCCGTTGGTGTAAGTCTATAAATACTCACCCCATACTAGCCCCCAGATTGATAATGTCATTTGATGTATAACATAAATGACGGGACTATACACATGGGAAATTGCATGTGTTGGACAGCCGGAAAGGGCTCGGGGTCATGGATGACAGGCAAATGCACACTAGCAATTGCATCTGTCAAAAAGCCGGAAAAGGCTCGAGTTGGATAGCGAGAGTGAGTCTCATCTCATTCAATAGCATTGCATTGTAAATTTCCAACATTGATAGAATATCTATGCTTGGAATGTATGAATGGTGAATTGGTTCCATGTGAGCATTTCATGTACATTTGGGTTGGGGAGTAGCCTATTTAGGAAATACTATTGAGCGTGGCTCTCCCTTCATGGGAAAATATTTTAGGTGCGGGGTCTACACCGATGGAAGTCCCTCACTTTGAGCCTCGTGGATGAAGAAGCCGGAATGTGGCTTATTTTGAGAAAAAATGTAAAATTTTGATTTAAAATGTTTTTTGCATGAAAATATTTTATAATGTAGAAAACATCATTATACATGTTTGAGATGAAATTGATAAATTTTTGGATGGATTGTAAATGAAAAATAGATGAAACAGACTATTATTGGCAGAGTGTACCGGTACGTTGCTGTCTAGAAAGTGCGTCGTATCAGTTTGCGTACCGGTATACTATTGTTCAGAAAGTTCGTTGTATTGGTACTCGTATTGGTACGCTGCTGACCAGAGAGTTCGCCGTACTGGTGCGCGTACTAGTACGCTAAACTCTAGAGAGTTCACCGTACCGGTACGATTTCCCAGACTCTTAAAATTTTCAAGTCCTCTTGCTATGCTTTTGGACTTTGAACTCTTGGGTTCCAATGATACAAATGGCCTTAAATTGATATATATTGGGGTACCTTGAACCCTGGTTGAATTAGATGAATATAGAACTATGGATTTCATTGTGGCAATAATTACTAATATGGAGAATGTTATTGACGTGGTGATAGGCTATGCGACATCCATGGGTATCTCCGTGGGTTGGCGAGTTGTCAACGGTTGATAAGGGACCCCCAGATTTTTGGGTGTAACAACTTGAGCTCATGATGAGAATCACAAGACATACCTATCGATAATCTGAATCACCTTTAAATTAGTAACATGCTTTTCCTGGCAATGGTGCCTAAAATGTCTGCTACCAAATATGGTTAAATCTTAAACTACTCCCCAATCATAGGAAAATATATCAAATAGTAACTCAGTCGATTGACGAGGTTGTCTCCTTAAGGAAAACGAAAACAGATTTGTGTGGTGCAAATAAAAATCTTTTAATTCAAAAGTTTGGTACTAATTAGTAAAAATTGAGAAACAATATTAAAATTAACCGGATAATCATCAAAGTTCATCTTATCCTGAATAGTAATTTTGACAAAATTTATAACTCATCAAATATTGTAATCAAACTCACTTAGATGATTAATATTCAAGTACAATTGCAATCACAATATCACATTCATCGCATCATGAGCATATTATGAACATATACAATTTCCACAAACATTCCCAACTTCTCTCAAATGTCAATTTTATCTTCAAGTATATAATTACCTTCCACAATCTCCACGAAGTATGTTATATCATTTTTATTTCAAATGACACATTTAATCAATCTTAGGATTTTATCAAACATCTATAGGGCACAAGGATTATCTAAACAAATAGCATGCCCAAATCAGCACATTTCTCATGAAATTCCAATTCAAGTCATTTCATCACAACCTAATCAGGAAAGATTTGGCTCAAACATATTCTTTTACAAAATTCTATTTTCTAACAACCCTAGGTATCTATTATACATGAGATTTCATCTCTAACACGCCTCCCATTTCATATTTCAACCCTAGGCTGGAAATAAACCTAGTCATAAAATGAACCCTACCTCTTGTAGAGTATATTCACATAGAAGAAGCTCCAAAAGACCCAAATCAAGCTTCCTAACTTTGATCCCAAAATCCCACCTTTGAGATTATGGTGAAACCCATAATCTTTGGTATGTACGTGTAGCACTCGTCGTATAGAACAACTTTATCTCTTGGCCCGAAAGTATCTAACGGTCGGATCATTGTAGATCGGAGAAGAACATGAAGGAAGGGTAGTGTTTTTTCTTTCTCTATCCTAAAATGGTTGAAGAAATGGGGAAAAATCTGAATTTTATTCGCTTTTATACCCATTCAATTCTTGGCCTACAATGCGCCACACGTTCCCCTTTGTCTAATCAAATTCCTTCCCGAATAAATTAAATCTCGTCTTGGGTTAAGTTTAGTACAATTTTTTTGAACTAACTTTAAATTTTTTCTTGGGTTTTGCAATTAAATTGTAATCGCGTTTATTTTAGTCGCGCGACGCTTCATAGTCTCGTAAAGCGCAAAAGAGTTGACTATTTCAAAATTAGACGAAAATTGATTAGGTAACTAGATTTCACGAGACTAATCCAACGGTGAAGTCCTTTTTATCATTCAAGTTCTAGAAAAATTCTGGTTTTCAACCGCTTCTGCCATACCGTTTTACGCTTCTTAATAAAATTTTAAATTTCTCGGGTTTTACATTCTTTCCCCTTGAAGGCATTTTGTCACTGAAATTACACACATGCTTATACAAGAACACGCATATGCAACAAGTCATATACTACTTTACGACTATAAGAATTGTACCTCCATCCTCGAACATGAAAGGATAGGTTGCACGGATATTGTCCTCATGCTCCCATGTCGCCTCTTCAATACAATGGTGCTGCCACAAAACCTTCACCAGCCTCACAATCTTGTTACGCAAAATCTACTCTCGGTTATCCATGATACGCATTGATCCCTCCTCGAATGTCTCATCTGCATTAATAATTAGCTCAACCCAATCCACCGCATGTGTAGAATCCAGAGTGTACATCCAAAGTATGGAGACTTGGAAGACCGCGTGAACACCAGATAGATTGGGCCGTAGCAGAAACTGGGAAGCAATTGTCAGTAATACTAGCAGTGAAGATTGTGGTACATCTTCGTGCCAATTGGATGTACACCAAAACGAGAGCAATGAAACTCCCTTAGGATCTCCTCTTTTAGATCGGTACACTAGGGAACCATAACATTTCCCCTATATAGAAGACTATCATCCACGTGAATGGCCTAGGCCTCATCGTCTTTACTTAATTATGTCTGGTCCCTGATGGACAATATCTCCATGTCCTGATCTTAGGACTCGATCACCCTGCTCAATAGAAAAGGCATAACCACTACACTCCTTCAAATATCCTAAGTCTGATCCCTGTAGTGTGACGCCCCAAAATCGGAGAGTCCGTTGACAACTCCTCAACCCGCGGAATACCCGTTGACACCGAGTAATTCAATATCACACTTTTATGTCACTTTTACTGGCACTCATAATTTAACAAAATTCATACAGAGTATTATTTGTACGAGGAGCTCTACACAAAACACAACATGTGCATTATACAATCACATGACTACACTGGGTCCAATATGAAATATTGACCGCATCAGGTCCATTTAGGAGTAAATATCCACCACACGGGGTCCATTTATCTATACTCATATGAAAACATGTAAGCTTATATTTAAAATTGTCCATATAAGTTTGATTACAATTCTTTTACACATTATATGCCCAAAATATAGTTTTAACAAAACTTTTTTATAAACCAAGGTTAAAGGCCACAAGTCGGCCTCTCTTCACCCTTGCGGCCTCTAATGAAAGCCGTCCATTGGTGTGTATCACGCACCTAAAATATTTTTTCGTGTAGGGTGAGACACGCCCAACAAAGTATTTCCTACAGAGGCTACTCCCCACCATAGATGCATATGAAATGTGCACATGCAATATTTTACAAACAACATTTTTTTCAATCAGAAAAAAACAATCCCATGTTAGAGATTATACCATGTCATGCTATGAAATGAGATGAGACTCACTCATGCAACTTTAACCCGAGTCCTCACTGACTCCCACAACATAATGCAAGTGTCAATGTGTACGGAAGCGTCATTTAGGTTACACATCAAATGACTTTATCAATCTAGGGTCTTTGTATGGGGTGGATGTTCATGGGCTTACACCATGGGTCTCCAGCCAACTCGAAATTTATGGCCTTCCACCAAGGGTTCCGCGTACACATACACAATTCATGGACCAAGCCGGTGCATATCCCAACAACGTGCCTTGCACCCGAGGGATCTTCTAGTCCCTTCTTGCTAACCCCAACCCTAATAACCAGACCTTCAACCCAGCCTAATCGAGCCCACTCGTCATGCACCAAGTGTGGTGTTGACGACAATCATGCACACACCCACATGATGCGATGTTACTGTGCAAATGCAATATGAATTCCCTTTACACAATGATAACATATTCAATATGCTATGAAAGACATATGAAAAATATCAATACATTTCACATATCCCATGAAAAAATTATATCATAAGCTTATAATTTCCATAATTTCCCACAATGTCAATATAACAAAAGCATGTATATACATCGACAATTTTCATAACACAATTCTAAGCTTGTTATCACAACTTTTATGCCAATAGCACACTTAACCATAAATGCACAATATAACACCTAACAACCCATGTAATAACCCCCATAATAGTCCAAAAATGCTCCCAAATCATCACACAAAATAGTCCCATAACAGTGCACAAAACAACCCTAAATCAATGCACAAAACAACCCCATAACAGTGCACAAATAGTCCCAAATCAGTGCACAAAATAGTCCCAAATCAGGGCACAAAATAGCCCTAAATCAGTGCACAAGACAATCCCAAATTAGTGCACAAAAAATTCCCATAACAGTGCATAAAATAGCCTCAAATCAGTGCACAAAACAGTCCCAAATTAGGGCACAAAACAATCCCAAATCAGTGCGCAAAACAGTCCATACTTCAGTCCCAAATATAGACAATTAACAGCCTCATTTTTCAACACCCAAGGGTATGAATAAAACCAAAGTAGGAAGAACCCTACCTCTTGTAGTGTGAAAGAAGTGATAGAACTTCCAAAAACATGATTTAAACCCCAAAACTTTTGATTTCCCAAAAGTCCCCTCTTGGATCTTCGGTGAAATCCCTAGATTTTGGTACGTAGACGTAGCCCTCGCCGCGTAGACGAACTTTAACTCTTGGCCAGAGTGATTCCGACTGACGAAACTTGGTAGATCGGAAGAATAAAGCTTGAATTTTTCTCCTTTCTCTCAAACGTTCAGCCTTGCAGAAATGCAGAGATATTCTACAAAATATAAGATTTAAGCCCCTATTTATAGTTTTTAAGGCTTGGCCCGAGTCGCGCCAAGTGTCCCTTGATGAGCACAAACTATTGCATATTTGAAGGCCTCATTGCATGCATTTTAATTGAACTTTTGCATCTAAGTACTTAGAGTTAGCCAATTTTATGATTAATGTTGAAATTTCGATGTTGCATGTTTTTATAGCTTAAATAATTGATTTTAGGACCTTGCAACAATGATGGATGTGTGGTGAAGGCATGGACACAATACATGAAGATTTGGAGGCTTAAAAGTGAAGAAATCAAGGAGGTATTGGTGCTTGGGAACAAAGCCACCAGCTACCATATCATTTAAAAGTAGAGACTCGGTATTCCTTCATTTTCAACAAGAGCCACTTCGAATCTCGAAGAGTTAAAAACATTAAAGTTGTATATCTGGATGTCTTTTGTATAGTGTCAAAATTTCAGCTCAATCCAATGGTTGGATCAAAAGTTATTCCGATTGTAAAAACATTGGTCCAGAGCAAAAAATAGTACCAGTGTGAAGTACTGGTACTGAACAGTACCAGAAATGCATAGTGGTACGCCCGACTCTAGAAGGTTTAGTGTACCGGTACGCTCTCATGAACAGCCATGAATCTCCTACAACTCCACTCCATTTGCTTAGGGGTCCCACCTACACTTCTCTCACTTGCCCCCAACATTTTCTTACATATTTACATACTTCCCTTACACAATTTGAAGACTTTTGAGGCTTGGCATTTATGAAGGATGAGGAGAAGTGGGCTACCTTGTGGGTTGCAGGCTAGCTCTTCCTTAGCCAGTCAAGGGCCATCATCTCACCTCCCATTGATTGGAAGCCTGCACACACCTTGGGGGGACCACCATGCACAAAAATTAAAGGTTCTCCAACATTATATTCAGCATTCTCAAGCATTTGCAAGTGGCTACCTAAGCTTAGGAGTAGTTCCAATGAAGAAGATGATGAATAGTGTCATAGTGTGAGAAATTTATATTTTTGCATTTTCTTCGATCCTTTCACTTGTATTAATGTAAGACTCTCGTAAGCATATGTGTATGCAACAGTCATATAATACATAATGACAACAAGAATGTACCTCCATCTTCAAATAAGAAAGGATAATTTGTACGTATAGTGTCTTCACGCTCCCATAAGGCTTCCTTCACTCCTCGGTGCTGCCAAAACGCATTTACTAGCCTCATGGTCTTGCTTAGCAAAACTTGATTCCAACTATCCCTGATACGTACCGGTCCCTCATCGAAGGTCCCATCCACATCAACAATCAACTCATCCCAACCACCACATGTGTCGGATCTGGAGTATACTTCTGGAGCATAGATACATCGAATATCGCATGAACACCCGATAGATTTGGTGGTAACGCCAACCGGTAAGCAACTGTACCTACCCTCTCGAGTACCTAAAAGGGCATGACATACATCAGCAACAACTTTTTCTGCTAGTCGAATCTGACCACTCCTCTCTTAGGCATCACCTTCAAGAAGGCATGATCCCCCACCTCAAACTCTAGAGGTTGTCATCGTTTGTCAGCGTAGTTCTTCTGTCGACTCTGGGCTGTAAGAAGATGTTTTTGTATCAAGTCCATGCTGAGTGCATAATATTGCATATGTAAAGGCCTCATTACATGCATTTAAACTCAACTTTTGCATCTAAGTACTTAGTGTTAGCCGATTTTATGAATAATGTTGATATTTCGATGTTGCATGTTTTTATAACTTAAATCATTGATTTTAGGACCTTGCAACTATGATGGATGTGTGGTGAAGGCATGGACCCAATACATGGGGATTTGGAGGCTATAAAAGGAAGAAATCAAGGAGGTATTGGTGTATGGTAACAAAGGCACCAACTGCCACATCTTTTGAAAGTAGAGCCTCGGTTTTTATCCATTTTTACCATGATCTACTTCGCATCTGAAAAAGTGAAAAACATGAAAGTTGTATATCTGGATGTCTTCTGTATGGTGTCAAAATTTTAGCTCAATCCAGCGGTTGGATAAAAAGTTATTCCGATTGTACAAACAATGGTCCAGAGCAAAAAATTGTACCGGTATGCAGTACTGGTATTGAACAGTACCGGAACTGCATACCCGTACACCCGACTCCAAAGGTTTAGTGTACTGGTACGCAGTACCGGTACGCTCCCATGAACAGCCACGAATCTCCTGCAGCTCTACTCCATTTGCTTGGCGGTCCCACCTACACTTCTCTTACTTGCCCCCCAACATTTCCTTACATATTTACATGCCTCCCTTACACCATTAGAAGACTTTTGAGGCTTGGCATTTATGAAGGATGAGGAGAAGTGGGCAACCATGTGGGTTGCAGGCTAGCTCTTCCTTAGCCTGTCAAGGGCCGTCATCTCACCTCCCATTGATTGTAAGCCTGCACACACCTTGGGGGGAGCACCATGCACAAAAATTGAAGGTTCTCCAACATTAAATTCAGTATTCTCAAGTATTTGCAAGTGGCTACCTAAGTTTATGAGTAGTTCCAATGAAGGAGATGATGAATAGTGTCAATGTGAGAAATTTTTGTTCTTGCATTTTCTTCCATCTTTTCACTTGTATTAATGTAGGACTCTTGTAAGCTTAATTAATTGTCTTTAATCTCATTTCTTTCAAGTATACTGCAAGTTTAATTACATGTTTTAGAATTCAGCATTGTTGTACATGTTTTCTTCATTTCAAGTTTAAAATGAGTATTTTTTTTCTCTCTTCATTGTTTATGTTTCTTACATTAACTTAGTTTAAATCTTCATTTCTCTACAATGTGTTTCAATTACATTAATGTCTTGTCCTTTATTATGAGTATCTAGTTTTAAGTTGGCTAATCCAAGAGAGACCTCCCCTTGGAATTTCCATTTCAACTCATTTTCTTTCCTCTCTCAGTGTACGATGGTTCGGTTTGACTAGGTTGAGAGTGGATGTGGTGGTGAGTCTTTGATATTCTGTAGGCCTAGTCACATTTTATGCTTGGATCCTCACCATCTCGTCCCTAACTTCCTACGAATCAATCGTTCATCTATAAACCCTTGGTGGGAGGTTTCGAGTTGAGTTGAGATTCCCATTGGAATGACCTTTTTGGATTAGCCAACACTTGTTTCTAGTACATTTTCATTGCCAAAATTCAAACACCAAAACACAAACTTCAAAAATTTTACACTTTTCTCTTTTGTTAAACAAAATCACCTTCACACAACTTGAACTTTCCTTCCCTGAGGAGACGACCTTGGAATACTTTTTCAAGTAAAACAATGACACATAAAAGACTAGTTGCGATTGGGGAGCACTTTTATTCGCCACTCACACATTTCATTTCATTGTACATTTGTTCATTTCTTCACCACCATTTCATTGCCCTTTCTCTTGCATGAATCCGAGTGAGAGTGACACTCACCCACACATAAAAGTCATATACATATTTGAGGGTTCATGTTTGGAGCATAGGAACAATAAGAGTTTTTCTAACAATCATCCCCAACTTATTCGGGCCCCGTTTTCGCCCCAAAAAGATTTATTTCAACCCAGTTTAAGTTTAAATTAATTTTATTTAAATTTTTATTCAATTTTGTGAAAATTTGTAAAATTCATTTATGGGGACGTTTGTGAGGTCATCTACCAGCTAGTCGCCTCGAACCACGAGCAAAAATCCGACTATCTAAGAATTTGGCAAAATTTGACTGGTAACTAAATTTCGTGATACGAATCCAACAACGAAGTTCGTTATATCAATCGAGCTCTAGAACATGAATGTTTTAAAAATGCATTATAGTGACAAATTACCATTTTACCCCATCCCGTATGGCTCAAACACATACACACCTCCCGCACCTCCTAGGCAAGCCCAATTTCAGTCTCAAGGTCAAGGGCAAGCTTCTACCTCCCAGTACCACCGACCCAACCTTTCTCCCCAAGGTTCTTCCCAACAAGCACCAACTCATCCTCCCTCCTACCAACCTCCCCATAAGAGGAATTTGGAGGATGTGGTTTACAACTTCATCCAAAGCCAAACCACAATCAATAATCAAACAGCCGTAACTCTCAAAGAAATGGCAACCCAACTCACAAAGATCACAAGTCACATTGTGTTATCTCAACAAGAAAGGGGTTAATTCCCCGCTCAACCTCAAGAGAACCCCAAAGGCCAACATGTGGTTGAGTTAGCCGAGACTTCCCATGAGAGTTGTGCGCAACTCAAAGCTGTCACCACACTTAGAAGTGGTAAACAAATTGAAAGATGGTGGTGCCAAAGTCGACACCAAAGGCCGCTTTGCTAAAAGAAAAAGAAATTGAGGGAGAGGCCAAAGAAAATGTGGTCGACAAGGGTGAGTCGAGTGAAAAAAGTAAAAGAGATGGGATTGATAAAGAACATGTGATTGATGATGGTTTATGCTTTCCTTTGATGCCTGCCCCTTTCCCCAATCGTTTGAAGCCACCTGTTAATGTGGCTAATTATTTTGATATTTTAGAATTGTTTAAGCACGTAAAGATCAACATCCCGCTCTTGGATGCCATCAAGCAAATACCGTCTTGTGCTAAAATATTGAAGGACCTATGCACGGTGAAGAGGAAGTTGAATGTCCAGAAGAAAGCATTTCTCACCGAACAAGTGAGCTCGATATTGAGGACTAACACTCCTCCAAAATTCAAGGGTCCTGGCTGTCCAACAATTGCCATCACCGTAGGAAATTGCCGGGTTGAAAAAGCATTGCTCGATTTGGGAACAAGTGTCAATCTTCTTGCTTACTCCGTGTACCAACAACTCAAGCTTGAAGAGTTGAAGCCCACCTCAGTTACACTTCAACTGGTGGATCGAAGAATACGCACACCAAGGGGAGTAGTGGAAGATGTGCTTGTCCAAGTTGACAATTTTACTTTCTAGTCGATTTTATTGTATTAGATACACACCCGGTAGCTAACCTTAATTCCAAAATCCCCGTTATTCTTGGAAGACCTTTCCTTGCTACTGCTAACGCTGTGATTAATTGCAGGAATGGTCTAATGAAGTTGGCTTTTGGGAACATGACCATGGAGCTGAATGTATTCAATTTAGCAAAACAAGCCGGGGATGATGTGGAGGTGAACGAGATCAATAGAATCGACACTTTGATTGAGGAGCAAGTGGAGTTGGAAGGGATGTTGGACTACATAGAGGAGGACTTTGTTGAACTTGTAAAGTTAGAAGAGGAAGAGCGAGTGGAAGAGTTGAAAGGGGTAACAAAATGGATTCCTACATTTGAGGAGTTACCCAAGTAAGAAAGGAAGATTTTCCCGTCGGAGGAACAAAAACCAAATTTGGAATTGAAGTCGTTACCCTCGCACTTGAAGTACGTCTATCTTGGTGAGGGAGATACATTTCCGGTGATCATTAGTTTCACATTGAACAATGAACAAGAAAAAGAACTCTTGGAGGTTTTGAGAAGACACAAGGGAGTAATTGGGTGGACCATTGCGGATAGCAAGGGCATAAGCCCTATCATTTGCACTCACCGCATTTACCTCGAGGAGGATGCAACACCTTCCCAACAACCTCAACGGAGATTGAATCCCCATATGAAGGAGGTAGTGAGGGATGAGGTTCTTAAACTACTTGACGTGGACATAATATTTTCCATTGCCGACAGTAAGTGGGTGAGCCCCACGCAAGTGGTGCCCAAGAAATCTGGAGTCACAGTGGTAGAAAATGAGGAGAATGAACTGATACCTACAAGAGTGATTACTGGATGGAGGGTGTGCATCGATTACCGAAAATTGAACTCATGCACTAGGAAGGATCATTTTCCATTGCCGTTCCTTGATCAAGTGCTGGAGAGAGTGGCGGGGCACCTCTTCTACTATTTTCTAAATGGATACTCCAGTTATAATCAGATTGAGATTGCCCTCGAAGACCACCTTCACATGTCCCTATGGTACCTTTGCGTATCGTCGCATGCCGTTCGGACTCTGTAATGCTCCAGGAACTTTTCAAAGATGTATGATGGGCATTTTTCAGTGACATGGTGGAGAAAATTGTGGAGGTGTTTATGGACGATTTCTCTGTATTTGGTGATTCCTTCGACGGATGCTTGGAAAATTTGGAGAGAGTGTTTGAAAGATGTGAAGAGAAAGATCTTGTGTTAAATTGGGAGAAATGTCACTTTATGGTGACAGAAGGGATTGTGCTAGGCCACATAGTCTCGGCAAGGGGCATTGAAGTTGACAAATCCAAGGTGGAGGCCATCTCCAACCTCCCCACGCCGACGGCCATCAAAGGGATCAGGTCATTTTTAGGTCATGCAGGCTTCTATCGCCGGTTCATTCAAAATTTTAGTGCATTGGCCCGACCCCTGACCAATTTACTGTCTAAGGAGGTTCCTTTCGAGTGGTCGCATGAGTGTGAGGCATCTTTTAAGAAACTAAAAAGCATGCTTGTCACACCTCCCATCATGCGACCACCCAATTGGGACCTCCATTTTGAGCTCATGTACGACACGAGTGATTACGCGGTCGGCGCAGTACTCGGTCAAAGGGAAGATAACCGACCATATGTCATTCACTACGCTAGCAAGACACTTAATGAGGCACAAATGAATTACACTACCACTGAGAAAGAATTGCTAGCTGTAGTATTTGCCCTAGATAAGTTTCGATCATATATCATCGGTTCATCTATTGTTGTTTTTACTGACCATTCTGCTTTGAAGTATTGGTTGTCTAAGCAGGATGCAAAGCCAAGGCTAATTACGTGGATTCTCCTTCTATAAGAATTTGATTTAACAATTAAAGACAAGAAGGGAGTTGAAAATGTAGTGGCGGATCACTTATCCCGACTGGTGGCACAAGAGACAAATGAGCACATCCCTATCCCAGACTCTTTCCCTGATGAGCAGTTATTGTCCATTCATTCTCATTGTCCTTGGTATGCTAATATTTACAACTATCTTGCAACAGGACAAATCCCACCACATTGGAGCCCTGAGGATAAAAGGAGATTTATGGCGGACGTGAAGTACTTCTACTTCGATAACCCATATCTGTTCAAGTACTGCCCAGATCAAATCATGAGGCGTTGCGTGCCTAAAAATGAGCAGCGGAACGTCCTCGCCTTCTGTCACTCCCAAGCCTGTGGTGGCCATTTCTCTGCCAAGAAAATCTCTGCAAAGATTCTCCAATCAGGTTTCTACTGGCCGTCTTTAATTAAGGATTGTATTTCATTTTGCAAAGAATGTGATGGATGCCAACATTTGGGTAGTGTGACCCAGAGGAATATGATGCCCCTCTCCCCTGTACTTGTTATAGAGATATTCGATTGTTGGGGCATTGATTTCATGGGTCCCTTTCCTATATCTTTTGGCTATCTATACATTCTGCTGGCAGTGGACTACGTGTCCAAATGGGTGGAGGCTATCCCAGCTAAGACTAATGACCACCGGGTTGTAGTCAAATTCTTGAAAGAGAACATTTCTCGAGGTTTGGGATGTCTCATGCCGTGATTAGTGATGGTGGATCACACTTTTGTAACAGACCAGTTTCGTTGTTAATGATCAAATATGGTGTTACACATAAAGTATCCACCGCTTACCACCCACAAACAAATGGCCAAGCAGAGATAGCCAGTAGGGCCATGATTGAACCTTACTTGAATTCGTTTCTATGCCATATATTTAACCAAGCCAATGAAAATGAAAAATATCTACCTTACCTTGGTTGTTCCTAGTGATAAGTATGAGTGATGATAAAATAGAAGGAAGTATGGTGTGAAAATTCAAACAAAAGGGATGAATGATGTTGAAACTAAAAAGAGTTCAAAGCAAGAGAATGAAAATCCAAGGAAAGGAGAAAAAGGGGTGAATGAATGAAAGAGTGATCAAAAGAAAAAGAGAAAAAAAGGAGGAAAAGGAAGAAAAGAAATAAAGGGTGTTGTGATGGTGTGAAAATCAAAATCCCATTAAAAGGTAAGTGTTTGTCCATGATTAAAAGTCTCTCACTCGGAACAACTCTCTTTGTTACCCTATATCCTTCATTTCTTTTACCTAGATATCACCCTAAGGTCCCATTATAACCTTTAAAAGTCCTAAGTGATTTAGGGAAGCATGGGAGGTGCATAAATTCAAAGAGAATGATGAGTTGTGTCTTACTATCCAATGCCCTAGCATTCTATCCATGAGACTATGCCAAGGTCGTTTTGGTTACATGTACGAACTTCAATTTTTGGATTACATGTGAGCACCTTGTGTTGAACATAGGATTCTATCACACATGTATACATGGAGTGAATACCACGATAACTTGAGTGCTTTCATCGTGGAAGAGTGGCCCTTGGTGGGTTTTGCGTTGAAGCTGAGATTGTCTAGCCTTTCGAATGTGAATTCCGTTTTGTTAATACCTAAATTACTTGTTTAAATCCACATGCACATGAGTTGAAAAGTGATTTGTAGGTGTATACTTCAGTCTAGCATTCATGACTATAGTTTTGCTCATGTACACCCAGTTCATTCACGTGAGAAGTTTGTTATCCAGCTTCATACTTGCAAGAATGGGGGAATATTTCTCAAATTATTGATATTTGACATATTTTAGGGATGCCTTGCTCTAAAATTTATGATGTATACGTTGGGTGCTCATTTTGATAGTTGAGCACAGAAAATTCAATTTTTGTATGGTGAATGCATTATAGGTTAAAATCACTTTGCAATTTCAATCATAACGTGAGCTTGATGGTTCGAGTTGTGGTTTATTATTGGAATACACTTTCTTGAATGGAGTTGGAGTCATAAGTAATGTGATGAAGTGTCTAGGAAGTTCCTAAGTTGGTTTGGAATGGAGGTAAGTCCCAGTAGGAGTATTTTGGCAGACAAAGCAGAATGGTACCGATTTTGAGTACTGGTACCCAAAACCTACTGGAATCAAGGTACCGGTGCCCAAAACCTACTGGAATCAAGGTACCGGTACCCAAAACCTACTAGAATCAAGGTACCGGTACCAGATACCGGTACCATATGGTACCGGTACCGCGTTCTTGACAGAAAAAAAAAATTTTTTTAGGGCTTTTAAGTTAAAACCCTCGATTCAACTTCTAATTCCCCCATTTACTCCAGCCTTACCTACCACCCCTTACCCGATGGAACTCCAATGGTCCATAACCCTTCCTCTTTCCCTCTCCTAGATATACATTGTTTCCCACAAGTTTCCTCCAAGTCACCCTACCCTTAGAGCTGAATCTCAAGTCCCTTCATTTTCCTCATTTCCTTTCACAATGCCTCGCACAAAGATGCCCGGAACAAGACCAGAGCCCATTTCCCCTCCTGCCATGGCCTCTGCTAGCTACAAAAGAAGTGGAGAAGGGTCGAGTCTGGACCTGTGGAGCAGAGGAAGAAGGCCAAGAGTAATGCTCGACGCCAGTTGATCGATGGTAAGAATGTTACTTGCGAGTGTTTTTTGGATCGAATGTCCCTGTCCTCTGTTCATCCCGCTGTGAAAATCATTGAGGGGCATGGGATGAAATTTTGGTTTGAGGAGGTTAAGGGATACAACTTGGCTTGGGTGAGGGAGTTCTACAGTTCGTTGAAATGGGTTGAGGATGATGATGAAGGGGTGTTAAAAGCAAATGTTAGAGGTAGGGTAATGGTGGTGACCCCTGATGTCATTGCCACATTGCTTGGGGGTTACCAAAGGCCCCCATCCAGTCCACCCGTTTATCCTCGCAAAATGGGCAAGGGAAAGACTAAAGTGGAGCTTGTCGAGTTGATGTATGAGGATCCTGCTACGTTCAAAGGAACCTTTCATAGTGGAGGATTGAAGTATGTTTATGGGCTTCTCAACAAACTCCTTCACTATAACCTTTTCCCAAAATTTATAGAAAAGAAACCCAATGTGGAAAAGCTGGCCCTCCTGGATATCGTCGTGTCGGGTAAAACAATGAATTTTGCCCTTATCATTTGGGATGTTATGAAGGACTTTGCAACCACTGAGAAGCCACTGGCCAATTTACCGTATGGAAGCTTCGTCACCCGACTGTGTGATCATTTTAGGGTTAAGGGCTATGGTATGGAAAAACTGACCCCTCCTGAGTTTGGAGCTATCGGTAGGGCTAGTAGCCAGAAAAGGAAGGCCATGAGCCGTGGGGAGCGAGCTCAGTCTGACTCTGATGAGGATGTTGTACCTGCTGCGCCCACCATGCCATTCAAGCCCGTTTTGAAACGCTCAGTCCCTCGGAGGCTTGATGCACTGGAAAAGACAGTGCATGGCATTGACGCCTCAGTTCAGGAGATGGCAGCAATGTTGAAAGAGATGTATCTGCACACATTCCCTGAGAAGGGTGTCCCTGAAGGTCATGCTTCACCTTCAACCTCCTGAGCACATGAGGAGGAGGGAGATGATTCTGAGGAGTACGAGGAGGAAGAAGATGATGATGATGAGAGTGATAGAGAGTAGGATGTGTGTGTGTAGTTGGTGGTTTGCTTTTGTTTCTTTTCTTTCCTTTTTGGGGTTTAGCTGAAGTTGGGGTGGGGAGTTTAGGCTATTTTGTTCTTTTTGATGTCCTACTCTATTTTGTACTACAACTTTGTTCACATCAATATAAATCCACAGTTGTTCCATCGTACTCATGGTCTATATTGTAATTGCATTTTGATTTTTACTTTTCAATTGGCTGAATGGTTTTCAATTGATTGGGTGGCTATTGTTGTTTTGATTGTGCTAGAAAATGAATATTTTGCTAAGGGACTAGCAAAACTTAAGTTGGGGGGTGTGATTAGCACACAACTTTGTATACTCTCAGATGCTAATCAACTCATTTTGGTTTGCTTTTAAGTTTTAAATGATATAAAGTATGATAATTGAACTCTTAACATCAAATTGTTGTATTTGCAGTTGAATGGAGACAATCATTGCTTTTAAAGACCCTCCCACACCTCTGGGGTTGAAAGGATTTGAAAAGATAGTTTGAGGGTAGCTCGGGAGCAAAGAAATCAAGAAATTCAGATAAGGAAGCAGAACGATACCGGTAACCGATACCGGTACCCAAAACCTACTGGAATTAGGGTACCGGTACCAGGTACCGGTACCTCGTTCCTGACGTGCCCAAATTCTGCAGATCTGCTTAGCTGTCTTGAGGGCCCCACCATTCCGACTCCACGACTTTTTTGACACACACAGAATACTGATCAGCGTGCCCTCTCCTTCCTCTGAACCCTGGAGCTACAACATTTAATGAGGAGTGAGAAATGAGGTGCAAAATAGCCCTGACATGGACCTGGCCCTAGTTGCCCCCTGACCTCTTTTGTTGACTGTCACCTCCAGAGGGTCAGCCATACTCCCTTGCACGTTTTTGGAAGGAGGTAACTTACTTCTCCAGGAAGAGGGGTTGGAAAGAGACAGACATTATTATTGTATGGAATATAGAGGAGAAGCTCTGAAGATAGAAAACATTGACTAGTGGATTCTAGAGAGAGAAAGTGGCGTTTTTCATGTATTTTTCATTGTTTCAGCTTTGAATGCTTTGTAAGGATCCTTAGAACTTCTTTGAAGGGGATAAATGCTAGTTTCTCTATGTTGGTTCTTTGTTTTGATGCTCTCTCTTCACTTCTAGCATTAATGCTCATGGATTGTTCACGTTCTTTGATATAAAATACATTTTTACTGATGTGAAACCCCGCCAAGAATAACGAGAACCAACAACGAAAAGGAACCCAAGATCGTTCTACGTTCAGATTTGAATAGAAGTCCTCGACCCGTTGTTTACGACAAACAAGAACCTTGGTATATAGACCTCAACCCGCTGTTTGTGAAACAAGAACCTTGGTATAAAGGAAGACGCCACAAACGGTATGGAAATCCGTTTGATAAGTCGATAGTGAACGCCACGAAAAATCCCGATAAGTTCGTCTAGTTCTTCAAAGAACCAAAGAGAAATATACTCTCACAATTTGCTGAATCATAATCTGAATTTTCATTGATTTGAAGGCCTATTTATAAAGGCTAGTCATTACAA
>CM042192.1:25959246-25993746 GCA_023539305.1 Ilex asprella
ATCAAAATTTAGAAAAGAAAGTTCATCTCTCTTGGAAACTAGGGTTTAATGGTTGGCCCACCACTTATATTGTTTAAAGCATGTTAATATTCATGAGGATATCAAGAATCAATGATTTATAGCATACATATAAAATTTAGAGTGTAAATAATACATATAAGTAAACCTAGCCTCAATGTAAGAGAAAGAGAAGAAATCCCCTACCTTGAATCCAAGAATTTTAAGCTAACCCAAGCTCCAAAGATCTTCTTCTTGTCTTCTCATAGGGTTCCAAGAGATGTGGGTAAAGGTGTAGTAAAAGTGTAGAAGAGGAGAGGAGAAGAATGGTGTTCTTGAGAATTTTTGATTTTGATTTCTATAAGGTGTGAAGCTATCTTGATCTTGGGGTTTTTCCCTTTCTTTATCTCCTCCTAGGGCTCTAGGATGTTTGTGGTGAGAATGAGATGAAGAATGGGGCAAATAGGGCTTGGAATGGGGTTTTAAAACCCAAAATTCTGACTTTTTAACTGTTCGAAAGGCTTCAGAGAAGTGGTACCGGTACTGGGTACCGGTACCATTTAGCTACTGGTTTCAGGGTACCGGTACCATTTGACTTCCTGGACTTCCAGTGCAGTTTTGACCCCTTTAGAGGTCGAATTGGAAAATTTTCATTAGAGACACTTTTGTAGCCCTTGATGTCTTCTATCTACTGTAAAAATTTCAGATCCATTTAATATAAGGATAAAAAGTTATGGGCAAAATACTAGAAGGTGTCTAAGATAATTTTTACCCAAATTCACTCTAAAATGGATTTTAACTCGGGAATGCTTTCTAACCTCTAATACATCTCATATTACCTTTCTCAAGGTTGTTCGACCTTCCGGATTCAATGGACACCTTATTTTGACCTAAAAGTATTTAGAAATTCATCTAATCCCCATTTCCATGTTTCAACATCTTTGAAACTCAAACTTTCCAATCAATATGCGTCTCTAGTATTTATCCTATTATTAAAATCTATATGGTTTATCCTTACCTCATTATACATATCCACATATTCACAACAATATTTTACTATATATATCTATACAAATATATAAAAGAAAATAGGGGGTGTTACAGTGTTTCAGGTATTATATAAGATCTCGTATGAATACACACATTGAGAATATCCTGGTCCACACACACACCCATCCTCGTAAGGATAACAACTTTAGGAAGGGCGTATACCAACGCATTGGCAGTGACGAATCTAACTCAAGAATAGTATACTAACCCTCAGCCACGATTCCACATGAGCGAATAGTGGTTTGGTTGGTGCCCACTACAAGTGATTGGGAATCTTCAAGCCCGCATGAAGTAGGAAACACATCTAACTCACTCTACGATATCTGGTCAAAGGTCACCCATATTCACCCAAACATCCATACAAGAGATATAATATCAACCAATTTCTCAAATCACAAGTATTTCAAAAATCCCCAATTCCATAGGTATTTTCCCAATATACCAACTAAAGAAACTTACACAAGAGATCATCAAAAGATATAGTTTTGTTGTTCTGATAAAACACTAGAGCTTTTAAAATTAAGAACAAATGAATATCAAGTTTTAATATAAAAAACAAATGAATATCAAGTTGAGAAATCAAGCATAAATGATTTATCAAGTAGAGAGATCAAGAACAAATGATTTATCAAGTAGAGAGATCAAGAACAAAAGATTTATCTAGTAGAGAGATAAAAAATAAATGAATATCAAGTTTAAATACCAAGCACAAATAAATATCAAGTTTATGAATCAAGAACAACAAGAAGAAAAATACATACTTCTCGAAAAACTAGATTTTGGAAGTCAAGAACAAAGGTTTATTGGCTATCAAGCTATAACTTCCATCAAAACATGATAAGATTGCAAGAACATCAAGTAACAAGGATTCCATAACAAGTATATATGATTAAGAGTCAAAACATGCATATATAAAAGTCCTAGCATTAATGAACTAGAGTGGAAGAAAACCCCTGCCTTCTTCGTCCACAAAATTCTTGAAGAACTTGAGATTTTAATCCCCTTCAAGCTGAAAATCCTCTTTGATCTTGTGTTTCCCCCTTTCTTTCTTGTTCTCAAGGCTTGTTAGGGTTGTAAATGGTGTAGGAAGACTAAATGAGGCAGCCTTATATATTTATAGGGGAAGAAAATATCTCAGCTGACCTAAATCTGATGTTCTGATTCGTTGATCACGTTCGAACGTCATTGGGCATTCGAACGTCACTAGTGCAAATTGTCGCTTCATGTCCAAACGTCACTTGCTCCCAGTACTTTTGCTTTTCCATCAGACAAGAGTACTGGAACGAACAATTGTTCGAACGTACTTTCACATTCGAACGTCATCCCAATTTCTGTTGTAACTTCCACTGAATTTTTATCCTATTTAGAGGTCAATTTAGAAAATTTTCGTGAGATACACTTTTTTAGCCCTGGAAGTCTAGTATCTAGTGGAAAATTTTAAGGGCAAATAGACAATAGTATAAGAAGTTATGATCAAATTACTAAGGTTGTATCCACACTCTTTTTTATCCAAATTCTCTCTAAAGTGTGCTTCACTCCGAAATACTTCCAAACTTCTTATACACTCCATATTACCTCTTCCAAAGTTTCTCGACCTTTCAGATTCAATGAAGACCTTATCTTGACCTAAAAATATTTAGAAACTTATATAATCACTGTTCTCAAGGTTAAACATATTCAATACTAAGTTTGACCCAAAAGTTAATTTTTTTGAAACTCAAACTTCATGATCAATCTTTTAACAATGATTCTAAGTTTATACCATCATTTTATTCATCTTAGGCGAACTCTTAATATAATAATATCCTTATTTAATTTTTAATGAGGTGTCTTACAGTATATTTGCATAGAAGAATCTCCAAAAGACACAAATCAAGCTTCCAAGCTTTGATCCCTAAATCCTGTCTTTAGATTGTGTGAAAACCCTCAATCTTTGGTATGTGTGCATAGCTCTTGTTGCATAGAATAACTTTATCTCTTGGCCCAAAAAAATCCAACTGTAATATCACCGTAGATCAGAGAAGTGAAGGTGTGGAGTAGTTTTCTCTTTTCGTTCTCTATCTAGAAATAGCTGAAGACATGGATTTTTCTCCCCTTTTATGTCCCTTCAATGCTTGACCTAAAATGCCGTACACCTCCCTTTTTTCTGATAAATTTTCTTCCCGAATTGATTAAATCTCATCTAGGGTTAAGTTTAATACAATTTTTTGAACTAAATTTAAATTATTTCTGGAGTTTCAAAATTTAGTCTTGATCGTGTTTATTTTTGTCGCGCGCTTACCAACTGCCTCGTAAAATGTAACAAATTTGACTATCTCAGAATTCGACAAAAATTGATTAGGTAAGTAGATTTTGCAAGATGAATCCAATAGTATAACCCCCCCCCACATGGCAAGATATTGTCCGCTTTGGGCCCATTGGCCCTCACAAATTTGTTCCTCCCAGTATCCCTGGGAAAACGCGTCTTGCAAAGTAAGGATTAGGGGTTTACTTATAAAGCCCAGCAACTCCCTCTCCCTAGCTGATGTGGGACACCAGGACTGTGCATTTTTTTTACCAAGAACCTCACAATCCACCCCCTTAAGGTTGCACATCCTCGTATAGCATAGACAAACTTACCAGAAACCTTTCACTCACACACGAGCACGGTAGTGGCCCACCATCGAACCAGGCAAGAGTCAGCCTTGATACCATTGTGGGATTCCTGGTAAAAAGATGCACAGTCTTAGTGTCCCACATCAACTAGGGAAAAGGAGTTTTTGGGTTATATATGTAAGCCCATAGTCTTTACTTGAAAAGACACATTTTCCCTAGGATACTGTGAGGAACAAATCCGTGAGGGCCAGTGGGCCCAAAGCAGAATATATCTTGCCACATTGGGGTGTTACAGAATGGTATCAGAGCCGACTCTCGCCTGGTTCGAGGGTAGGCCCCTGCTGTGCTCGAGTGTGGGCGGCAGGTTATTGGTAAGTATGCTGGTGTTGCACGAGGATGTGCAGCCCCTAAGGGGGTGGATTATGAGGTTCCTGGTAAAAGGATGCATAGTCCTGGTGTCCCACATCGGCTAGGGAGAGGGAGTTGCTAGGCTTTATATGTAACCCCCTATTCCTTACTTAGCAAGATGCGTTTTCCTAGGGATACAGGGAGGAACAAATCCATGAGGGCCAGTGGGCCCAAAGTAGACAATATCTTGCCACGTGGGGGTTGTTACATATAGTGAGGTCCGTTTCATCATCCGAGTTCAAAAAAAATTTAGGTTTTCAACCCATACCGTAAATTTAGTGTTACCCTTCTTATTGAAATTTTAATTTTTCTCGAGTTTTACAATGAAAGTCAAGTGGAGAAATAGTCGTAGTGAGTCCACAACGGATGATGACTCTTCTTCTCAAGAAGGTGAGGAGAACATTACCTTTTTTGTACACATTCCTCTCCCCTAAGAGAAACTTCAAGAAGTGAAGTTTAAGAAGAATGTCTAAGTCCTACCACAGAGGTAGACGACTTAATTGAAGTAGTATTGTCAAGTGAGATTGACATGGAAACTGTTGAGGATCTACAAGATGCATTCGAACAATTATATATGTCATTCCTCAAACAAAAGAGAGAGCAATCACCTTGAAGTCGAGGCTCAATACTAGTGAAGAAGAAAATAGAACTCTCCATGTAGACTTAGAGAAGTCCAAAACCCAAATTTTTGGGCTTGCTGAAGAAAATGTATCCTTGAAGTACAAATTGGTCTTTCTTGAGAGAGAATGTCATGGGCTAATTGAGATCTTGAGTAAAAAATTCTAATTGAGTCAAAATTGATAAAATTAGATAAAGACCTTCATGAATCGAAAGAACTCTCAAAAAGACTTTCCCTAGAATCCAAGAATTTTGAGAACACCACCACCACTTGCAATCACCCCTAATGAGTCAAGACTTTTCCACCTAAGGCTCGAATTGGTATGGTATGCACTTAAGGAAGTCGATCATTAAGGAAACCCAAGACAAACAATTTGTGTGTTACACATGTGGAGAGCATGGTCACTATAGTTCACATTGCATGAATTATAAGGCAAATGGAGAGGTCATGATATCCTAAGCCAAACATTACATCATCTAAAAAGGGCTCACAAGCTTGAGTGTATATGGCTCCTTCAACTTCAAAGGTCAAGGTTGACTTATCTACATTCATAGAGAAGAGAGTAATTACAACACTTATTTCCCATCTAAACTCGAGAAGCTGGAAGGGAAAGTAACTTTTGGTGAGTATAGAGGACTTAGAAAGGCTCATCGCCCTAACAAAATTGGAAGCCAGGAGTGCTACCAAGGAGTTTAGGTCACCTAAGAAGTAGGTGAGGCAATTGAAAATTTGAAATTCAAAAATATTTTTTATGTCTAACTGCACACTCATTTCAGGATTTATGGTAATTTCTTTCTCTCTCTTATTGTTGTATGCATATGCATATTTTTCTATTTTCATGTTAATAAAAAAATAAAAAAATGAATTTTTTTTTTTTTGTGTTTGGTTTTTTGTTTTTCATTATTTATCATGGTATTCACGCTTTGATTTGATTTAAATTGTATCCATCATTTATTTAAATTTGTGTGTATTACAATGAGAGATACTAGATAAAGAAATTGATGGTTATAAGTCTTAATGCTTTATCTTTGAACCAATTCTCTTTTGCCCTAGGGTGCTTGGATTATGTGTTATTTGTGAAAATTTAAAAACCAAATATATTTCAACCATTCAACTTCATGCTTGGGAGTCTAGCTAGCTTAATAGATTAATGATCTTACATGACTCTAAGTGTTGGTGATAGGTGAACGTAAGACTATAGGTTAGTAAAGCTCCAAATCCCTTAAAATGATGCCAAAGAGCCCAATGTAACTAAATTTAGAAAGATGAGGCATAAAAGAAATGGCTAAGTAATAATTGCACTTGAATTGTTAAGAGTACTACATGCTTAATGTCACTGCTCATTTTTAAAGCTCAAAGAGATACACTTGAGACACTTAGAAGCACAATATTTAAAGTACAAAATTCACAATCCTGCTAATTGAAGCTATATGAGTAGAAGGGATGTAAAAATAAGGGTGACTATTTTTAAAAAAATAGAAAAGATGCATTTAGAACACTAACTAAATGGTCATTTTTTTCAGTTAGATGATGCATTAGAAATTTATGTAATTATTAATCCATTAATCTAGATGAATTCTTAATAGAGTTTTGTTTCACTTATGTCACACTTGAATTGACCAAATCTACAATATTCAAACATGTATGAATGAAATTAAACTAAATGAGAGGACATTGTTCTACGATACATGAAGATTAAGCTCTACATGTCACACCCCACCCTGACAATAGCAATTTATGTCTATTCCAGTAGAGTGGACCCTACTAATTAATATAAACCTATTGTGGCACCCCAAAATTCGGGGTTCAGTTGATTTTCTATTAACAAGCGGACTATCCGTGGATACCGAGTAACTCGATATCGCGCCCTTATACCCCATTTATCGGGGTCCATAATTTAACGAAATTCGGACAAAATCTCCTTTGTACAGGGAGCTCTACCGAAAATCCAACATGTGCAATATATCTTCACATGGCCCATCTGAGGCCTAATATAAAACATTGACCACATCAGGTCCATTTATAAGTAAACATTGACCACACCGGGTCCAATTATCCATACTTATATCAAAACATGCAAGGTTACTTTAACAATGGTTCATATATGTCTATTATAATCATTTGCAAAGGATTATATGTCCAAAACATAATTTTCACAAGTGATGTACATTAACACAAAATAAAGCAACATTCGGCTTTCTTAAAACATGAGGGTCCAAATAGGATCCATCCGTCGGTGTATTTCTCCCACCTGAAATATTTTCCTGTATAGGGTGAGCAATGTCCAGTAGAGTAATTTCCTACAGAGGCTACTCCCCACCTAAGTGCACATGTAATGTTCACATACAATATTTCATATTCACATCAACATTCCAAGTAAGAATAGACAATTCTAGGTTGGAATTCTACCATGCCATGCTATGAAATGAGATGAAATTCACTCATGCATCATGACCTGAGTCCTCACCGACTCCCACAACACAAAGCAATGCACTCATGCAGTGTAACCGTCATTCGACGAAAAATCCACCCAATGATTGTTTGAAAATAAAAGTTGTTTTATTATAAAACCAAATCATTGATGGGTGTTACTCATTGAATGAGTACTTTTATAAATCAAAATCTTGTGTCTTCTTGGGCAACAAATTTTGGATTTTATACCGCCGGTTCCATATACCATACTACACATTTTCAAAATTTTAACACAGGAGAGTGTATAACCAAGTCGCCAGGTCTTGCACCCAAGGAGGGGAGCTACCCCATCTTGCTATTCCCGACGTAAGTTTTCCATGCAATATGTAGTTCAATGGGATCTTCAATCCGACTTTACCGATTCCACATGTCAATCACCAAGAATGGTGTTTGATTAACCATGCATACACACACTCACACTCATGCCTAAGCCCATGAATGTGATGTCTCTGTACATATGCAATGTAATGAACCATATGGAATGAGTACCATATGAAGCAATTAAACCATACATTTTCATATGTATCATGGACAATTATATCATATGCATATTGATGGTGTAAAACCACGTGGATGAGCTGAAGACGGGAACGGGGTGATCCTACATAAAACTGAGCTACTAGACTAGTGTGAATTGTGGTTTAAGAAGGAGATGGAATCAAGAATCAACACAGTGGAAATATAGTGGTTCACCAGCTACAAGAATGGCTAGTCCACTCTTTAATGGAGGCTGTTGCTCCATTTTCTTTATTGATCACTTCAATTGAATTACAGAATAGTATTTTTGCCTCTCCGATCCCCCCATCAATGGGGGCACTGTCAAGCATATATAGACTGATTCCTAGTTCAAAGGGATCTTCATCGAAATCTTTGCCTTGCATTCCTAAGATCTCCCTTAATTTTCGAGAGGAGATCTTGGTTGGTTGAGAGTTTTATGCCTTAACTCTAACTTTCCGTTCTCACTCCCTTTATTGTGGGGATGCTTATTGTGTATCCAGCTTTCCCTATGTCATTCCAGTTGGTTGGTTGTTGGTGATAGGTTGGACTTTGGTCACCTGAGCTCTTCATCTTCTTTGTCTGACCTCCCGACCTGCTCTAGAAATCTGAACTCAACCTTGGAATTATTTTTGGTGTCATCAGTTGCCCCCAGCCCTTGGCTCAGATGAGCATGGGCAAGGGCTGAGCTGTTTTAGATCGAGCTAAACTCACACGTAGCGGATTTTGACTTGCACGTGCATGACATCTCTTGATGGTTCCAAGTAATCATGAATCCCTCGATTCTCGTGCATGTTTTAGTTCGTGTCCCCCAGACTTTAAATGCTCAAACGGCTAACAAAACTGCCTTTTTGCGGTTCATCTTCTTCCTTCGTTCTTTGGTTTCTTCTCCTCTTCGCGATTTCAGATCCTTTTGTGACTGCAAAATCTCTGATTTCTCTTACGAAGCTGTACTTTTTGTGCTTGATTCGAGCGTTTGTAGTGCTTTCTTCCTTCGATTTGGCTCTGGGTTCTTGTTCGTTGCTTCCTCATAGCTAGGTACGTCTTCCTGCCCCTTTTAGCCTTTTCTCGTTCTGGATCCCTCAAATTCGAGGTGGTTGCTGCATTTCTGGGCTTATTGGTTCTTTTTTTTTTTGGAATCATGATCTCTGTCTGTCTCCCCTTCCTTATTTTGTGAACTGGGGTTCCATTGTGATAATCCTTAGCGTTGGTAGTTATTTACGCCAGCCCCATAGTTATTAGGGAGTGTCTGACCACTATCCCCCTTCCCTATTGCCTCTACAACCTTCCTTTTTCTTGCCCAACCATGTCTACCTCTACTGGTGCCACCCCTTCGTATGCTTCTCTCCTCGGAGATAGGTCTGTCGAGGACGATGTTGATTTGGGAGAGGTAGGAGATGAAATGGACAACTTTCCAGGTGTCGATTCTGTTAATCTTGAGGTGAATGATGATGAACCCTCCAGCCACTTCCTCACCTCTACCCTCACAACCTAGCAAGGGCAAAACTAAGGTTAGTGGAGTAAGGGTCTCTAGCAGTGCCGTGAGGGCAGGAGCTGCCTTTCGGACCGCTGAGCGTGTAGGTTCTAGTGACCTTACTGTCGTCGACCTGAAGGCCATTGGTGCTTGTTTCAGTTTTTCCTCAGGGGTCAAGTTCTGGGACCCAGAAAAATACACCTTGTATGTTTCTCAGGTGCATGGGAAGGTCTGCTTCTTCCTTGCTGCTTTTGAGAATAGGCTGAGCTTTCCCTTTCACCCCTTTATCAAATGGGTCCTCCAACACTTCAATGTTTGTCCAGCCCAGCTTCCTCCCAACTTTGGGGGCGTACTGGTTGGTCTTCTGGTGTTTTTTAAGTGAAACAAACTTAGAGTCCCTATCGTTTCTCTACTCTTGGAGTTGTTTAACGTTAAGCTCAACACTTCTGAGGGCTTCCTGTATATCTCCAAGAGACCCACGACTCCATTAGTCATAACCGATCTCCCCAGTTCTCACAAGAACTGGAAGAAACGCTTTTTCTATATGGGTAGCTTAGGATGGGAGTATGATCCTTTGAACAAGAAAGATACCCTCCCCATTCCCAAGGGCTGATCGGTTCCTGACAACTTGGGTGAGTTCTTGTTCTCAGTTTATCAAAGTCGGGCATGGTGATCGTATTTCTGACTTTGCTTTATTCATGCTTTGTGTCAGGCTCCCAACCAGAACTTAGTGCCGAGGACGAGCTGGTGTTGTTAGAACTTAAGAAGTACAAACCAAGGAGGTATTCTGAGCTCATTCAGTAGAGCATCATTCTTAGGAGGGGGTTCAATCTCCCTGAATTGTCGTCAGAATCTTCCACTCCCCTCTCCGTTGAGACTCCCATTCCTCTCCCTCCCGTGGTCCCCCTTCCCCTTTCCGTCTTTGTCCCTGACGAGGTGACAGGTACCCATGATTGATTCCTTATTCCTTTTCCTTGATTATTATTATTATTATTTTATTTTATTTTTTATATCTTCTTCTCTTTTACCCCTTATCTATTTAATTACCCTAGCTCAAATCTTCCAAGATCTTCCAAAATAAAGTTGACCTCTAAGAAGCTTGAGGCCAAAATCGCCAAATTGTAGAAAGCTGGGAAAGGCAGCAAGAGAAAGGCTGAGGCCGGTTCTAGAGGCAGCCCTACTATTCGAGCTAAGGCTCAGAAACTAGGGGGTCCTCTTCCAATTTAGCTTCGGCTATTGATAGCCGAGTCCCATCCCTGGGTATCCCACCAGGTGAAGGGGTGCCTTCTTCTCAGCTACAACAGCCCCTTCCCAACAAGCCTGAAGGGTCAGGTGAAGCTTCCCCCACCTCATCAAAGGTCGAGAGGGCCTTGGGGTTCTTTACTCAGGTTTAATCTCAGACTGTTCTATTTAGCCCATCTAGCAAACTTATCAAACCATCCAAGACGAGGCCTGAGGCTGATAAGGAAAAAACTGCTAAGGTGGAGGGGCAAGAGGATTCCTTCTTCGAGAATGCTGAGCTTGTGGCTGGCGCTATGTCCTCTATCCTCTCTGACTCTAACGTTAAAAGGGCTTGCTCCATGCCTCTCGAGGAAACCATTGCTTCAGCTCTTCAGGGGGCTACTACCGTGAGTACTTGTACTTTCATGTTCCTAGTTGGCTTTATTGTTGTATCTTTATGCTGACCTTTTTAGGCCACCCTCTCTCCCTTTTTTTTTATTTAGCTCTTATTGTGAAGGGTCTACTAGGCAAGGTCCAATCTTCTGAGGATTCTGTCAAAGCCCTGAAGGCTTATGAGATCAAAGTTGTCGAGCTTTCCTTTGAGAATGAGGACCTCAAGGCTCAGGTGAGTAGCCTTCAGGATAAGGTGGAGAAGCGAGCCTCAGAACTCTAGGACTTCCAGACAGCTAAGTCCAAGGCTGAGGAGAGAGAGAAGAAGGCTCTAGATGAGCTAAGGATTTTGGGGGATGAGCTGAAACACAAGACTGAGCTCTGGTCCAATGCTAATCAAGATGCCTTTGATGCCCGCTGCTCTCTTAATACATTGAAGCAAGAGCATTTGGCTATCTGCGAGGAGAACAAGGCCCTTTACGAGGAGCTCAAGGAGAAGATTGACCTGATTTTCGAGCTGGAGGACGGTGTCACCACTCAATGGGCTTTTGGGTGGCTCACTTTTCAGCGCAAAGCCTCCAAGACCTTCAAGGATTTGGACTTTAATTTTTCTGTCCTAACTGAGGAGGAGTTGGAGGAATCTGACTCTGATGGTGAGGAGGACACCTCAACTCTTCCTATCAAAGCATCAGACCAGGAAGTGTCTGTCCCTCCAACTATTCCTCAAGTTGCTTCCTTTTCTGCTGACCTCGTGAGAGATGCTCTTGCCCAAGACCCTTTAACAAACCGAGTAGAGGTTCCTGGGGCTAGCATCCCTGAGAATCCAACTCCTCGGATCAGCATCCCGGGGAATCCAGCTTCCTCAGCCTCTGGGTCCTTGCCTTCTAAGCTACCAGGCTCTGGTCCTTCTACTGAGGTTGTATCTGCTTTATCGCAGGATCTTTTGTCTACTCCTCCTCCAGAAGTTTAGAATTTTTGTTTGTAATTTCGGTTAAAATCAGTTGTAATTTTTATACTTTATCTCTCTCGAACTTTTGAGATATTTGGTGAAGCCATGATGCAGATGTCAATATATATGCTTCCTTGAATCTGGACTTGTGCATTTTCTTGCTCTGCTTGACATGCTCCTCTTGAGTACTTTATATTTTTATGTATGCCCTTGCCCCCTCTTTGCTTTGAGGGGTGCTGAGCTCCCCTTGAAGTAAGGATTATTGTGTTGTTTGGTTGTCTCGTGATGTTCAGTCAAATGCTAAACATACCTTGTTGAGCTGAAAGTACTTGACTGTTCTTGATGATATTTATCGTGATCTTGACACATCTTTTTGTCTGACCCTTAGTGTGAATTCCACTCCACATTCGCTCCTATGACTCTAACGTATGGTCTCTTCGTAATTTTCACCTTTGACTTCGATAAGTCTTTTGCTGAGCTTGTTCCTGAGAGCTTTGTATGCTCAGCTCCTTTCCCTCTTCTTGGAGGGAGCTTTTAGGTTTCTTGGGAGCAGTCTTCTTGAGTTTCAGCTTAGGCGTTTCATGTGAGGGACGTGTCATGGAGGGTCTGAGCTGACTTTGACTCAGGGAGATCTGTCCTGTTCCCACTAAAATATGACCTCAACTATGCATTAAGGGTTTGGAGGTCATCCATGGTGGGTTCTGTGTTATACCTGTGGCCACAGGCTTTTAGTATACCCCAAAAATTTGGAGCTGTAGGTTATTGCACCGGACTAGTGTGAATATTAAGCACGACCGAGGTGGATAAAGGTCTGGTTTTTGGTCCCTTCCTTAGGCAAGAGGTTTATATTGGATCCCTTAATGCTTTTAGCCGTGTTTATGGTTTCCTCAAGGGAGCACTAGGTGGTTGACTAACACTTCTCAGTGGTGAAGAGATGCTAAGGTTCATCACAAGCCAGTTGCTGACCTTGAGTTGGTGACCTTGAGAGGACCTCGAATCTGGTGACCTTGAACTGACCTCGAGTTTGGTGACCTTGAGCTGACCTCGGCCTTGCTATTCATCATGAAGCCTAGAAATTTTCTCGAGGGGTATGACTCTGGGTCAAGGTATTCTGTACCTCTAAGGTAATCCTGGGACTGAGGCTGAGGAAGATGATGATGAGTGTGTATTGTTGTTTGTCTTTCTTTCGTTTTAGACTACTTCCACCGCCTTTGTGAACTTTAATTGCTAGGAGATTCCCATCACTCCTCCACTTTCCTTACAAATCTGGGAAGTCTTTAGAATGGCCAAGGATTTAAATTAGGCGTGGTTTTTGGGTCCTTCCAAAATTGGCCAAGGTTATAAATTCTGTGTTCTCCTCTTTCTTTCCTATAGATGTTGGAGGCTTTCTTGAATCTTTCTTATCCTTTTGGCATCCTTGCTTGTGACTTCTAATGGTTGTTCCTACTTCGTCTTTGTTCAAAGATCGCTCTTCTTTCGGAATTGACTTGGAATTTCAGTCTCGTTTCTTGACTCCTTCCTTACTCAGCTCCTTTGACTTGAAAGGGATCAAGAAACTGTTCTTCCAAGAGTTGGGACTGCCTCTCCGAGTTCTTACTCCAGATGAGCCCCTTAACTATAATCCTTGAGGTGAGGTCTGTTTTTTTGAGGATGCCTTCGATATGGGCCTTCGTCTTCCCATCCATCCCTTTGTTGGGTGTATCTTGGCGTATTATGGTTTGCCCCCTCCCATTTATCTCCTCAAGGGTGGACTGTGCTCATCAACTTCTTTTTGTTTTGGCGTCTCCAGGGCAATTGCCTGTTTCCCACGACTGCTGAGTTCCTGTATTTCCATTGTCTCGAAGAAGACGATGTTCCCTACTTTAGCTATTTTAGGTGGAGATATTTCTCTGAACGCCAGTTTATACTTGACATTCCTTCTTCGTCCCTTGGGTGGCTTAGCCGCTATTTCTTTGCCTCTGGGGATTCTTGGAGGTCTGTTGAGGACCGTCGACGAGGGAATAGGGTCCCACGTTCTTGGAGGAAGTTTAATCACATAAGTAAGGGGGCTTAGCAGTTTTCTTGATTATTCCCCCTTTTCCAATGTTCTTGTTCTGATCTTTACTTTATTGTGCAGTTGTGCCTAACCCATATTTGTCGGAGGCAATAAGGATTGAGCAAGTGAAGCAGTCTGCATCCATTTCCTTCCCAGAATTGATGACATCTGGTAATCTTTTCCTGTTCAGTGCAGTGTTAGCTTCCATTGATTTTCACTTTGATTACAGCTCGCCAGACCTTTCTCTCTCAGAGTCTGAGGAGGTGGGAACATCTTCTAAAAGGTGCAAGCTGTATGAGTCTCCTTCATCCCCTGATTCTTCTCTTAGCGATTTTTCTTTCTTCCGTAGGGCCAAACATCTCAATGCATTCTCGAAGGCGGAGAAGGAGAGGGAGGAATTGAGGGAAGAGAATGCCCGCTTGAAGGAGGAAGTGGTTGAATTAAAGAAACGCTTGGAGGAAAACTAGCAGTTCTGTTTTGGGAGCTTCTAACGCCTTCTGAGCGACTTTGTTTTTGACAGTTATTTTTTCTTTGATGCAATCCGAACAAATTTTCCTTCTTTGTTGCTGGACCGTTGGATGTTACATGGCATAATCTACTTTCCTTTTATGGTCTGTTTTGAGTGGCTGAGCTTTTTCTCCGAACCGCCTAGTTTGTGGTTAATAGTTCGTAGTGCCTTTCGTTCCTTCGTGAATGCCCTCACTCCTTCTGAGCTGTAAAGCTCTTTTCGAGCTGTTGAGCTCTTTCCGAGCCGTTGAACTCTTTCCTTGATTTATAAATCGAGGAGTTTATTGTGAGCTCTGGGGCTCCACTTGAGCTATAGGGCCCTCTTTTAATTTATAAACGATAGTTTATCATGAGTTACTGGGCTCCCTCTGAGCTATGGCATTCTTTTTTGAACAGAAGAGTATACCGCGAGCTTCTGGGCTCCTACTAACTTATAAACTGGAGAGTTTATCGTGAGTTCCTGGGCTCCACTTGAGCTGTAGAGCCCTCTTTTAATTTATAAACAATAGTTTCTCATGAGCTACTGGGCACTTTCTTTGTTTATAAACGATAGTTCATCGTGAGCTACTGGGCTCTTTCTGAGCTATGGAGCTCTTCCTTTATTTATAAACGAGAGTTTATCATGAGCTACTGGGCTCTTTCTGAGCTATGGAGCTCTTGCTTTATTTATAAGCGAGACTTTATCGTGAGCTACTGGGCTCTTTCTGAGCTATGGAGCTCTTCCTTTATTTATAAACGAGAGTTTATCATAAGCTACTGGGCTCTTTCTGAGCTGTGGAGCTCTCCTTTTGGCCTTCAAGCTATTTCAGAGAATCATACTTGTCTCATATTTGGCTGAATCAAAAGTTTGCCACTTTATTAGAAACAATTCTATTACAGGGAGTACTTACTCAAAAAACTTTTTGAGGTGCTCTGCATTCCAGGAATGAGGTAGGACTTTCCCCTCTTCGGTCTGCAGCTCGTAATTTCCAGGTCTTATCACCTTGGAGACGATGAAGGGACCCTCCCAATTGGGACTTAACTTTCCATGAGAGGGGTCTTTTCTGGCGAGTAGAAGTTTCCTAAGCACCAAATCCCCCACCATAAAGCTTCTGTGCTTGACTTTTCTACTGTAGTACCTCACAGTTTTTCTCTGGTAATCTTGGATGCGCCGCAGAGCTCTGTCTCTTTTTTCATCCAAGAGGTCGAGGTTCAATAGGAGTGACTCATCATTGCGCTTCGGATCAGAGAGCTCAGCCCTCGGGGATGGGATCCCGATTTCCATAGGGGATACTACTTCCGTTCCATAAGTCAAGGCGAAAGGTGTTTCCAGGGTGGCTGACCTTACAGTTGTTCTATAAGCCCATAACACCTCTGGAATATGCTCCACCCATTTCCCTTTCAGGCCTTCAAGTTTGGTTTCAATGCAGCTTTGATGGTCCTGATGGTTACCTCTGTTTGTCCATTGGATTGTGGATGAGCTGGAGCTGAAAAGTAATTTTTTATTCTCAACTCAGTGTAGAATCTTTTGAACTTAGGGTAGTCGAATTGCTTCCCATATGTTGAAGACTATAGCCCTGGGGATTCCAAATCTACAGACTCTAGATTTCCATGTGAAGTTCTGGACTTTCTGCTTCGTGATCGTAGCCAAAGGTTCCACCACTGCCCACTTAGTGAAGTAGTCCACCCCAACAATGGCGAACTTGCACTGTCCCAAACCAATCGGAAGGGGCCCGAGTATGTCCGGACCCCATTACTGAAAGGGCGAAGGACTAATCACCGAGGTCAGGAGCTCTGGTGGGCAATGGAGGAGATTGGCGTTTATTTGGCAGACTGCACACTTTTTAACTAACTCCATGGCATCCCTGAGCATTGTGGGCCAATAATATCCCTGCCTTAATGCTTTTCCTGCCAATGTCCGTGCTCCGATGTGATTGTCTCACACTCCCTCATGAATTTCCCTGAGTATGTAATTGGCGTCTTCACTTTCCACACATTTAAGGAGAGGTGTTGAAAAACCTCGCTTGTAAAGGTTTTCCTGCAAAATAGAAAACCTGGCTGACCTGGCTCTTAGCTTTGCTGCTTCCTTGGGGTCCTCTGGCAAGATGCCATTCCGAATGTATCCCAGAATAGGGTCCATCCAGCCTGGTGAGGCTTGCACAGGGAATATTCCTTCATTTTCAAGGTCAATGGAGGGTTTTGCTAGATGTTCAACTGGAATTAACCTTTCAAAACTTTCATGTGAAGCGGTTGTAAGTCTTGCCAAAGAATCTGCTCTTGAGTTCTTAGATCTAGGAACATGCCTGACTTTGACTTGTATAAAATTTCTTGATCAGTTCCTTCACCTTTCTAAGGTAATGGATCATCTTCTCTCATTTGGATTCATAAGACTCCTCTATCTGCCTTACTACAAGCTGTGAATCACTGCATATTTCTAATTGCTCTGCCTCCATTGAGCGAATTAGATTGAGCCCTGCAATTACTGGCTCATACTCAGCCTCGTTGTTTGAGGATCTGAACCCAAACCTCAAGGCGTATTTGACATCCACTCCGTCTGCTGAAGTCAAAATTAGGCCTGCTCCACTTCCTTGGGCATTGGCTGCACCATCTACCGAGAGTTTCCATATTGGGAGGTCTGGTACTAGCTGCGTGGTCTCCATAGGTGTTCCGGTTGTGAATTCTGCGATGAAATCTGCCAAGATCTAACCTTTTACAGCAGTTCTGGGTTTATACCTGATGCCGAATTCGCTGAGCTCGATGGTCCAATTTACCAATCTCCCAGAGGATTCAGGCTTATGTAACACCTGTTTCATTGGTTGGTCTGTCGGGACTTCTATTGTATGGGCTTGAAAGTAGGGCCTGAGTCTTCTAGCTGTGGCAACTAAGGCTAAGATAAGTTTCTCCATATTCGAGTATCTCTCCTCTGCACCCCTGAGAGCTCTACTACAGTAATACACTGGTTGCTGAGCTCTGTCTTTTTCTCTAACGAGCGCTGCGCTGGTAGAGAAATCTGAGATAGCCAAGTATAGGGTGAGCACCTATCCTTCGACGGGGCACACCAGAATTAGGGAGAAACTCAGATAAACCTTTAAGGATCAAAATGCCTCTTCACACTGGGCATCCCATTCAAAAGCTTTCTTCAGTATTCGAAAGAAAGACTGGCATTTGTCACTTGATCGAGACACGAAACGACTCAGGCATCTATTCTCCCTGTCAGTCGCTGAATCTCTCTCGTGTTTGAGGGTGGTTGCATGTCTAATACAACCTTTACCTTGGTAGGCTTGACTTCTATTCCTCTGCTATTTACTATGAAGCATAGAAACTTTCTTGTCGAAACCCCGAAAGCACATTTGGCAGAGTTGAGCTTCATCTTATACTCCTTGAGAACCATAAAGGATTCTACTAGATGTTGGATATGGAGCTCGGCCTTTAATGACTTTACCAGCATATCATCGATATAGACTTTCATTGTTACCCCAATTTGCTACTGGAACATTCTGTTTACCAGGCGTTGATACGTGTCTTCTGCATTCTTTAAACCAAAAGGCATAACGTGGTAGCAATATGTTCCTTGTTCAGTCACGAATGAGGTCTTCTCTTGGTGATTGAGGTCCATTCTGATCTGGTTATACCCTGAGAAAGAGTCCATGAAGCTGAGAAGCTCATGCTCCGCAGTAGCGTCTACTATCAAGTCGATCCTAGGTAGAAGAAAGTTGTCCTTAGGGCAGGCTCGATTAAGATCAGTGAAGTCTATACACAATTGTCACTTGCCATTGGTTTTCTTAACAAGGACTACATTGGCTAGCCAAATAGGGTAATCTACTTCCCTGATGGCCTTGGCTTGGAGAAGCTTGCCGACCTCCTGATTGATGGCTTTCTGGCGTTTCTGGGGCGAAGCTTCTTTCTTTATTTCTTGACGGGCTTGCAAGCAGGGTTTATGCTTACCTTGTGGGTGATGACCAAGGGGTCAATGCCTTCCATGTCTTCTTTCTTCCAAGAGAATACTTCAGCATTTTCTCTCAGGAATTGGATGAGAAGGTCTTTAATCTCCTTGTTTAGCTTAGACCCGACGTAGACGAGGTGTTCTGGTTCGCCATCAAGCTGAACAGGCTCCAGCTCTTCCGATGGCGTTGGTCTAGCTTCTAGCTCATCCCTCATGTCAAGCTCGTCCAATTGGATACTTTCCACCTCTTTCTGCTTCATAGAGGCCATGTAACATTCTCTAGCTATGCGTTGATCTCCTCTGACCACTCCGATTCCATTCTCTGTTGGGAACTTTATGACGAGGTGGTATGCCGAAGGGATGGCCCTCATTGTGTTTAAGGAAGTTCTTCCTAATAGCATGTTGTACGCTGAAGGAGCATCGACCACTAGGAACCTTACGATTGTGGTGGCCTGGTAGGGAGAATCCCCTATGGTGAGTACGAGCTGAATTGACCCTAGGGGCAATACCCTTTCTCTGAGAATCCCAACAGATGGGTATTCACTGGCTCTAGCTTTTCTCTTCCTATGCCCATTTTGTCAAAGGCAGATGCAAAGATGATGTCTGCCGAGCTCCTATTGTCTACCAGAAACTGATGCACTGTCTGTTAGCCACGACGACTCTTACTACCAACGGATCATCGTAGGGATGGTGGCAGCCTTCCAAATCTGAATCTGAAAAGGTTATGGTCGTGTCTAGCCGTGGTACTTAGGTTGCAGTACACACCTCTAACATCTCATCACCTCGGATTCGGCGCAGATGGGCCTTTCTGGCTATGCTGGATTCTCCTCCTCCTACAAATCCTCCTAATATCTCTCTGATCTCCCCCCACGGATTGCTGGAGATGCGCAGGAGCCTATTGCTGGGGTGGTGGAGGCAGAAGAGCTCGATTTGGGTATTCCTGGCCCACAAAGCGACGTAATTTTCGGCGTTGGATTAAAAACTCAATTTCCCTCTTAAGCTGAATGCAATTATCTGTGGGCATGATCTCTATGGTAATCACAGTACTTGGTGGGATCTTTCTTTGTCGGATCTGCCTTCATCCGAGGTGGCCATCTCAGAAACTTCTCGTTCTGCAGCTCATGCATAACTTGTGATATGGAGGTAGTAAGGGGGGTTAGCTGTCGAGGTGGGTACCTCGGCTACAGCTCTGGCTGCGGGCCCCAGACAATCTCTCACATTGCCTCTCCTCTTTGGGGATCGATCTCTGTCTTTTCTTGGAGATCTGCCTCGCTCCTTTTCTTTCCTGGGACTTCTCTCCCTCTTATTTTCTTCATTTTCTCTCTCTTTTCGTGATGAAGAAGTTCCTATCTTTGAAAGTAGTGCTTCTTCACCATTGATATACTTCTCTGCCTTAGCCAACACCTTGGTCATACTTGCTTGAGTGTTCTTTTATATGAAAAACATCAGATCTTTTGATTGTACCCCGAGCCCCGCAATGAAGGCGGTTGTGGCGAACTTTTCATCTGGGACGTCTACCTTCGAAGATTCAGAATTGAACCTCTGAACGTATGATCTGAGGTTCTTGTCTAGTCCTTTCTTGACATTCAAGAGATGATAGCTCGGGCTTCTTGTATATCTGAGCTCCTATGAAGTGGGATACGCAAGAGATTGAGAGTTTTTTGAAGGAAGAGATTGAAGTTGGGGGGAGTCTGTTAAACCATGCTAGGGCTGAACCTTTAAGAGTGATGGCAAAAACCCTGCACCGCACAGGATCTTGATACCCATGCAGCTCTATTTGGTTTTTGTATGTGTTGAGGTGATCCATAGGGTCTTTTGTCCCGTCGAAGGCCTTAATCTGAGGCAACCTTAATTTTAGGGGGAGAGGGAAGTGCAGCACCCCCGTGGTGAATGGTGTCTCGGTCTGTTGTACCAAGGCATCCATCGTGACAGGAGCCTTGCTTCTTGCAGCCTCCTTCTTGTGGCTGAGCTCCTGCTTGATATCCTTGAAACGTTGTTCCCAATACTGTTCTCTTCTTTCTTGCTGGTGGGGGATGAAATCGCTCCTTGCTTCGTTAGCCCGACTTTGTACCTCTTAGTTGTGGCCATTCCCGGGAGGCAGTTGGGGATCTCCTCCCCTAGTCTGGCTATTCTCTCCTCCTTCGTCGACTTCTTTGAGGGGGTCGAGATAGCACTATTTTCTGCGAGGGAGATTAACTGGGCCTTCTTGGGCTGGTCGTGCCTTCTGTTGGCATTTCAAGAGTTTTAGCAACTCCTCATTCTGCTGTAGTAGACGCTGATTGACAAGACGAAGAGCATCGAACTCGTTGTTCGTTGGGGGGTCTCCTGTGAGGGGATTAGTTTTCGGATTATTTTCAGCTTGTCTACCGTTAGTGGCTTCCTGTTGATCCTACATGCGTGGCCGGTTGGTTTGACCTCGGCTCATGTTGCGGGTTGAGACCATCAGTCATTGAAAGATCAGCGTATTTGTAAAATGAGCACGGTCCTTCCCACAGACGGCGCCAAACTGATGGTGTAAAACCACGTGGATGAGCTGAAGACGGGAACGGGGTGATCCTACATAAAACTGAGCTACTAGACTCGTGTGAATTGTGGTTTAAGGAAGAGATGGAATCAAGAATCAACACAGTGGAAATATAGTTGTTCACCATCTACAAGCATGGCTAGTCCACTCTTTAATGGAGGCTCTTGCTCCATTTTCTTTATTGATCACTTGAATTGAATTACAGAATAGTATTTTTGCCTCTCCGGTCCCCCTTCAATGGGGGCACTGTCCAACATATATAGACTGATTCTTAGTTCTAAGGGATCTTCACCGAAATCTTTGCCTTGTATTCCTAAGATCTCCCTTGATTTTCGAGAGGAGATCTTAGTTGGTTGAAAGTTTTATGCCTTAACTCTAGCTTTCCATTCTCACTCCCTTTATTGTGGGGATGCTTGTTGTCTATCTAGCTGTCACTATGTCATTCCAGTTGGTTTGTTGTTGGTGCGAGGTTGGACTCTGGTCACCTGAGCTCTTCATCTTCTTTGCCTGACCTCCCGACCTGCTCTAGAAATCTAAACCCAACCTTGAAATTATTTTTGGTGTCATCACATATAATCTCCAAAAATTCATAACAACGTCAAAACATCAACTAGCATGTATTAACATTTATATCCAATACAATTCGCAAGCATGTTATAACACATAATGACCCACAAATTCAGCCCATGAAAGTGCACAAAAATAGTCCATGAAAGTCCAAAAATTCAGCCCATGAAAGTGAACAAATTCAGCCCATGAAAGTGCACAAAAATAGTCAATGAAAGTCCATAAAAATAGTCCATGAAAGTGCACAAATTCAGCCCATGAAAGTGCACAAAAATAGTCCATGTAAGTGCACAAATTCAGTCCATGAAAGTGCACAAAACAGTCCATGAAAGTCCATAAAAATAGTCTGCAAAATGGCCTAAAAACAGTCTGCAAAGTGGTTTAAAAACAGTCGGCAAAGTGGCCTATATGCAGTCCACTTTTTAGCCACTAAAACATTCCAAAACTAGTCCAATTTGACAGCCCTTGGACAGCCCACATACAACTCAACTTCAGCCGCTAAAAAAGTCCAAAAGTAGTCCATTTGGATAGCCTATATGCAGCCCCTTTTTAGCCACTAAAACAGCCCATAAATAACCATATTTCAGCAATAAAACAACCACATAACATTCACATTTCAGCCACAAAAAACAGCCCCTAAGGTAGGATTAAAACCATAGTAGGACAAACTCTACCTCTTGTAGCGTGTAGGAAGTAGTAGAAGTTCTAAGAACACCCAAAATCAACCCCAAAGCCTTGATTTCCCAAATCTCCTCTTTTGCATCTTTGGTGAAATCCCTTGTTTTTGGTGTGGTTGCGTAGCTCTCGTCACGGTGATCGATTTCCTCTCTGGGCTCGATGGAATCCGAGCGACGGAACCCCGGGAAATCGAAGAAGAAGATTGAAGAACTATTTGTTTTTTCTCTCTTTTCTCTCCTCTCTCTCTATGGCCAGCAAAAGGATGAAAATATGAGATATTTCTGCTGAAATATCTCAATTAAGTCCCTATTTATAATTTCAAAGACTTGGCTCACAGCGCCACACGGCCTCCTCTTTTTCGGGTCCGTTTTTGCCCCGAAACGATTTATTACATTACGTGTTTAGTCCAAATTAATTTTATTAGTACTTTAGTCCAATCATACTTAAATTTTAAAATATTTATTTTTGGGGACCTTCGTGAGGTCATGATGATCACATAATATTGCACATTTCATGGCCTCATTACATTCATTATAACTCAACTTTTGCATTTTACTACTTAGTGTTAGCCTATTTTATGAATAATGTTGAATTCTCGATGTTGCATGTTTTGATAGCTTAAATGTTGAATTTTAGGACCTTGCAACTATGTTGGATATGTGGTAATGGCATGGACACAATACATAAAGAATTGGAGGCTTAAAATTGAAGAAATCAAGGAGGTATTGGTGTTTTGGAACAAAGGCACCAGCTGCCACATCACTGGGAAGCACTGCCTCGGTTGTCCTCCATTTTGACCATGATATACTCAGAATCTGGAAAAGTTCAAAACATAAAATTTGTATATCTGGATGTCTTCTGTGTCGTGTCAAAATTTCAGCCTAATCCAACGGTTAGATCAAGAGTTATGTCATTTCTACCGAAGGTGGTCCAGTGCAGAAAAAAACAGTACCGGTACTTGGTACCGGTACCATATGGTACCGGTACCACGAACATTCTAGCCGAAAAATAGCATGTAACTCAACTTTGAGGCTTAGGGGTCCCACCTACACTTCTCCCACTTGCCCCCCAACATTTCCTG
This sequence comes from Ilex asprella, assembly GCA_023539305.1. Lineage (NCBI taxonomy): Eukaryota > Viridiplantae > Streptophyta > Magnoliopsida > Aquifoliales > Aquifoliaceae > Ilex > Ilex asprella. The sequence goes on from CM042192.1 coordinate 25,982,231, forward strand.
ACACAAGAGCACGCCTCCCGTACACATTTGTAAGACTTGGAAGGCTTGGCATTAATGAAGCATGGGAGAGGAATGGGCATGCATGTGGGTTCCTTGGCTAGGCTTGCCCTAGCCTGTGCAATGCATCATTTCAGCCCCCTCTTGATAGGAGCTAGAGCAGACAGCTAGGGAGGACCCTCATGGACGTTTTCTGCAAGGCATACACTCCATATATCTCAACAATATTCAGCATTTTGGGGGGTTGGCTACCTAAGCTTAGAAGTAGTTTTAGTTTAGCTCCAAGGAGGAAGAAGATGAATAGTGACGTTTTTGCATTTTCTTCTCCATTCAAGTTTGTAGAAAGCTTGTTAATCTCTTGTAAGGATCTTCTAAGTTTAATTTATTGTCTTTAATTTCATTCCTTTCAAGTTATTGCAAGTTTAGTTCCATGTTCTAGCTTTCACCATTTATGTTTTCAAGTTTTCTTCATTTCTTAGTTGAAAATGGGTATTGTTGATTTCTTTTCTTAGTTTAAGATTTCTTGCATTTAGTTAAGTTTTAATCTCCATTTCATCCTTGTCTCTTTACATTATGAATGTCTTGCTTTTAATATGAGTAGTTAGGATTTAAGTTGGTTAATCCAAGGGAAGACCTCCTCTTGGGGCTTCCATTTCTACTCTTCTTCATTCCTCCCTTTTGAGTCAAATGGTTCGATTTGACGGGGTTGAGAGTGGATGAGTTGGTGAGCCTTTGATATCCCGTAGGCCTAGTCACGGGTTATGCTTAGATACTCACCAATCTCGTCCCTAGCTTCCCCCGAATCAATCGTTCATTCATGCTCAATCGGAGGAAGACTTTGAGTTGATTTGGTATTTCCATTGGAATGAATCCTTTGGATTAGCCAACACTTGCTTTATTTGCATTTTCATTTACAAACACAACCCCAAAACATAAACAAAACATTTTACATTTTCTTTACCTTTTTGCAAAATCACTTTCACAAAACTCCCTTTCCTTCCCTGAGGAGACGACCTTGGAATACTTTCCAAGTAAAACACCGACCACGAAAGACTCCTTGCGATTGGGGAGCGCTTTTGTGCACATTCCACATTTCCATTTCATATATTTTGTTCATCCATTTCCCACCATTAACATCCATTGTTCCCTATCTCTTGTATCATCCCGAGGGAGAGTGACACTCCCTTAACACATAAGCCATACACATTTGAGGGTGGTGTTGAGAGGTTGGGAACGACAACTATTTTTAATCAATCAGGTCATTCGCCGACCAGTCACCTCGAACAACGTGCAAAAAAAATTGACTTTTCTCAGAATTCGACGAAATTCGACAGGGTGACTATATTCCGTGATACTAGTCTAACGGCGAAGTTCGTTGTGTCATACGAGGTCTAGAGAACACGTATTTTAATTTTCACATTATAGTGGTAAAATACCATTTTACCCTTTTTCGAAAAAAAAAATTCAAATTTTCTTGGATTTTACATTTTTCCCCCCTTAAAAGAATTTCGTCCCCGAAATTCACATACTCATGCACATACAATCACATGCATATACAACAGTCATCTAACACTAAATGACTATAAAAATGTACCTCCATCTTAGAAGAGGAAAGGGTAATTGGTACGAATACTGTCCTCGCACTCCCATGTCGCCTCCTCCACTCCTCGGTGCTGCCACAACACCTTCACTAGTCTCACGGTCATGCCTCGTAAAACCTGCTCCCGACTATCCATGATACGCACCGGTTCTTCCTCGAAGGTCCCATTCCCATCAACAAAAAGCTCGCCCCAATCCACCACATAAGTCAGATCTGGGGTGTATTTTCGAAGCATGGAGACATGAAATACCACATAAAAACCAGATAGGTTTGACGATAATGTCAACTGGTAAGCAACTGTACCCACCCTCTCAAATACCTCGAAGGGCCTGATATATCTCGACGACGGCTTTCCCCACTTGCCAAACCTGACCACTCCTCTCTTGGGCATTACCTTCCAGAAGATATGGTCTTCCATCTCAAAATCTAGATGTCACTGCCGTCTATTAGCATTGCTCTTCTGCCAGCTCTGAGCCATGAGAAGATGCTTTTGTATCAAGTCCACCTTCTCAGAGGTGTCTTTAACTAAATCTAGACCTGTTGAAGGTCTTTCTCCTACCTCCGTCCAACAAATTGGAGAGCGACAAGGCCTCTTATATAGTGCCTCAAAGGGTGTCATCTGCATGCTCTCCTGATAACTATTGTTATAGGCGAACTCCACCAAAGGTAAATGATTTTCCCAGCTACCCTTGAGATCTTAGACGCATGCTCGTAGCATGTCCTCTAATGTCTAGATGGTCCTCTTAGACTGACCGTCCATCTAGGGATGAAAAATAGTACTCATCATCAGCTATGTCCCCATGGCTCGTTGAAAACTCTCCCAAAACTGAGCCATAAATCTGGGATCCCAGTCCGATACTATAGATACGGGTACCCCATGCAATCGGACAATCTCTCGTATATACAACTTGCAGAATTCCTCAAGTGTGAAGGTTATCCGCACCGCCAAAAAGTGTGCCAACTTAGTAAGCCAGTCCACTACCACCCATACCACGTCATGTCCCCGCGATATGACATATTTCTGCTGAAATATCTCAATTAAGTCCTTATTTATAATTGCGAAGCCTTGGCTCACAACACGCCACGCGCCCCCCTTTTTCGGGTTCGTTTTTGCCCCGAAATAATTTATTACATTACATGTTTAGTCCAAATTAATTTTATTGGTACTTTAGTCCAATCATACTTAAAATTTTAAATATTAATTTTTGGGGACCTTCGTGAGGTCATCAGCCACCCAGTCACCTCGAACAACGTGTAAAAAAATCTGACTTATCTCAGAATTCAACGAAATTCGACAAGGTGACTATATTCTGTGGTACGAGTCCAACGACGATGTCAGTTATGTCATACGAGGTCTCGAGAACACGTATTTTAATTTTATATTATAGTAAAAAATTACCATTTTACCCTTTTTGAAAAAAAAATTTAAATTTTCTCGGGTTTTACACCTATGGATTATCATAATAACCCATAATACAAACACCGACCAGGTGCGTCAACACAAGAATAAATATCCATGCATATCAACATAGCACTTTACGAACTAGCCTTACAAATTTACAACCTTGTGTCTAAACACTCTCACCTCATATACATAATGTCATTGTATAAAGTGATGTAGCATGACTCAAGTCTAAACTCCCACTCGACTATCTAGACTCAGTAGTGGACATCCCTCAAGCTCGATCAGAAACACAAACTTTGGGGGTTGAGCACAATAAGTTCAATGCATGTACACAATTCATATAATCATTAGTAAAATTAGTATAACTCATAGGTCAATATTCTTGATAACTACATAATCAAGTTCCACCATGAAAACCCCCATACAAACAATGTTGTACATATACATACAAGAATAACCACCACTACGAGTATAATATCACCAGGTAGGCCATATCCACCACAAAGGCTACATAACAACCATTAAGGTTATAATCCACCACTAAGGCTACATATCTGCCACCAAGGCTTTGTAAAAGCCATTATGGCTGTAATTCGCCACAGAGGCCATACATCTGCAACTAAAGCTACATACATGTTTATAAGCTTATAATTTCCTTTAAGGCTATGTACCGTACTCACAATGGCCTTTCATTTTCAACAATAGTCAATACGATAACACATTAATAGCAAGTACGCATTCTCATACCATATCAAATAGGCAAAATAACACACTCGCGTGTAATTCATCTCTATTTCAAGTTTAGACTCTAGATGAGGCATAGAGAGTATAAAACATTAGCATAATTGCCTCTATTCCTACCACGTATCATATGAATTTTTTCCATACATGCATTATGTTCTAAATGCACAACTATGTATATTTGTTCAAGCTTGAATTATCACATTACCAATCCCCTCCCAAAATGATATAACATAAACCCCTTAAACCTCTCTTGATGATTACCCCTTTTACTCAAGCTAGGTTTGTGTTTAATATTTAAATAATGTAGTTATAGACAATTGGATTCAACGATGGTGGATTTATACTCATTCAAATATCCTGAGAAATTGTTGAGAATAGGTAGTTGAAGAACCAAAGGCATTACAACAAAATAGAAAAACAATCTTATTGTATCAATACAAGTCATGTGACGCCCCAAAAACTGGGGGTCATTTATAAGTCTACGTCAACCCACGAAAATACCCGTGAGTGTCGCGCGATCCGACATCATGTCAATAGCATCCCTTAAGTTGGGATTATAACCCACACGTATGACTAGTGTATAGGTTATCATTTAATCAACTAGGGTCCAATATATCTCATTTGAGGTTCATATGTGTCCTTTGAACCAAAGAAACCCAAGCCCGAAAGAATAGCACAAAATATTTAAAATTTTAGATTCACGTTCAAACTTTATTTGGTGTTTGAACGTCACTAGTTACGTTCGAACGACACTTGGACTTTGAACGCCACTTGCTGTTAGTACTTTTGCATTTCCATCAGAGTTCTGCAGAAACCAAGTACTAGGACTCACTATTGTTCAAACGTCGATTATCGTTCAAAGGTCATCCCAGTTTTTGTTGTAACTTCTAGTGAAGTTTTGACCTATTTAGAGGTTGATTTGAAAAAAAAAATTGATATACATTTTTGTAGCCCTGTATATCTATTATCTACAGTCAAAATTTCAGATCCAATGGACAACAGAATTAAAAGTTTTGGGCTCAAATACTAGACTGTGCCTAAAATCTCTTTCCTTTTTGTCCATTTTTGCCTAATTCAACCATTTTTTATTTTAAACCCATTTCAATCCTTTTCAAATCCAAACCAAACCTTTACAACATATATTTATACATCTAACATAGTTGTCACAAGTTCTATTACAATCTTTTACATAATTTTACATGCCAAAACCAAGTTTTAACAAGAGTTTTACAAAAACTTGAATTCAAGCCGCATTCTGGCTTTTCTTCACCTTTGATGGCAAGAATGGGGATCTGTCCATCAGCGTGTAACTCACACCCGAAATGTGTTCTTATATAGGGTGAGCCACGCTCAGTAGAATATTTCCTACAGAGGCTACTCCCCACCTCGATGCATATGGTATGAGCACATACAACAATCAACAATATTCATCCATTCCAACGAGAACATATCCAATGCTTGTTTGAAATAAATCATGTGTTTATAAAACCAAGCATTGTTGGATATTGCACATCCAAGAGTATGTTTTTAAAACATAACCTTTAACAAAATCTCGTGTCTTTGTTAGGCAAAGGATTTTGGGATCGCACCTCCGGCTCCGTACACCTAATTCACTTTTTTTAACTTGCACCGACGGAAGTGAATAAACCAATAACCGGGTCTTGCACCCAAGGGATCTTCTAGCCCTTCTTGCTTTACCCAGGCACAAGTTTTTTCATGTATGCAACTGTGGAGCTTTGTTGAACTTTGGTCCAATGATACCGAGCCCACTTATCAATCAACAAGTATGGTGTTGATCAACCATACACTCACACACCCACACTCTTAACTCATGCCCATGAATGCTATGCCAATATCATGCTCAATATCCAATGGATGGCAAAAGAAAAATATCAACGCATATCATTATATCCCATGGAAATTTACATCATGTGCACATAATTTCCATAATCATCATCATGCTAACATATCATATAGTATATGTTCATATACCAACAACAAGCTCGAACATGTTATTTCAATTATATCAAAACAACAATTCCAATCATTCAAGGCATTTTATCAAACACCTTCAAGGCAACCATCACGTTAAACACATATCATGCCCAAATTTCACCAAGTTACAGGAGATTACACAAGTAACTACCACACATCAAACTCAAGCTAGAAGTTAGCCTAAGTCATTTTCATGCTCAGTTTCTCATTTCCATAACTATATGCCAGTTATAGGTCATACATACATCTAACCTTTTTCCTATGGACACCAAAGGTTAGGAATAAAACTAAAGTAGAAGAACCCCAACCTCTTAGAGCGTAAACCAAAATGTAGAGGTTCCAAGAACACCAAAACTAACCCCAAAACCTTGATTTCTCAAATATCCTCTTTTGGATCTTCGGTGAAATCCCTCGTTTATGATGTGGTTGCGTAGCCCTCGTTGATGTGATCGACTTTAAGTCTTGGCTCGACAGAATTCGACCGACGGAACTCCATGAATTGGTGAAAAAATTCTTGTTTTCTCTCTTTTCTCTCTCTTTCTCTCCAACATGTGAAGGCTGAATATTTCAGCTGATATTTGTCAAAATATCAAATTTTAACCCCTATTTATATTTTTCAAGGCTTTGCTTTCATCGTACCAAGTGTCCCTCACTTATCTAGGTCCGTTTTCGTTCCAAATCGATTTATTTCATTTTGGTTTAAGTTCAAATTAATTTTATTTGAACTTTTATCCAATTTTAAGGAAATTTTATATTTTTTATTTTTGGTGACCTTTGTGAGGTCAATCGTCACCTTGTCACCTCGAACGATGTACAAAAATCTGACTATCTCAGAATTTGACTAAATTCGTCTAGGTGACTAGAATTCATGATACGAGTCCAATGGTAAAGTTCGTTGTGTCACACGAGCTCTAGAGACTACGTATTTTAATTCCGCATTGTAGTGGTAAAATGACCATTTTTTCCTTCTTCAGAAAAAAATTAAATTTTCCTAGGTTTTTACAAGTCATACCGATTCAACGCTGCATCGATAAAACTTTTCACCAGTTCATTCCAAGGCAAAGAGCCCGGTTCTTCGTTGTACCGAAAGTTTTCCACTCATTCCAAACACCTCATATTACCATCGTCCTCCTTCCTAACACCACCCAAGCATCTACCACAACACCCTTAAGAATTTAAATGCTTACAAACATACAAAATGAGAGGAAAAGCTTTATCTTCGATGTGACCATCTTCTCTGACTTCCACCGCCATAATCCTTCGAATGATGAGCAACCCAAAGCCATTGAATTCTTCAACTCAACACCAAAGCAACACTGGATCTTGAAGCTAGCTAGGATTATGGAAAATATGGAGAGGAAAAGGGTTATTTTAACTCAAGAAGCAATAACTCCATCCACTTTATGTTGAGTTCTACAATCAAAAATGAAGAACACCTTCAATCCCGTCCACAATTATCTCAATTAAAAACAATTATCCCGGTTTGGAATCCTTGGAGATTCCCCCTTTCCCCACGTTCACCGCTGGTGGTCCCCCATCTTCTCCTTTTTTTTTTCTTTTCATCTTCTTTTTCCATTTTCGGTAAAAATGACCCAATCCCATGTCTATATTACCTAAAGACCCAGTCCTTTGTCTCACTGTATACATTTGTTTACTCTATTTGTACATGGTTGTTCTTTTTCTATATGCACTCACATTGAAGGTCTACCAGTCCATCAAAAATCCAGATCTAAGTAAAGATGATTAAATCTATGTATTTTAGTTTGTAGGTTTCGGAAGATGAATAGATCTCTACCTTTAAACCTCATCTCCAAGCTCCATGCACTAATAAATTTGAAACATTGGGGATAATGTTCAGTTTAGGTTGGGGGTGTGAGAACTATAGTTCATATTTTGTGTCTTCATGTGCCCCGTAAATTTTTAATTTTTTTTTGTTGTTTTGATCATATTGTGTACCTTGTCTTGTATTTTGTATAAATTGATGATCATGTCTATAAGCTAGTTTAAATCGTCTTTGTGAGTGGCAGACGTTAAAAAAACAGATAGTGAGTCTTAAAGCATGGGAAGCATGGATGTTAAACTTTTTTAGTTTAGTCTGGGAGTTCTATGAACTTTTTCGTCTGATATGCATACTATGATCATGAGAAAAGCAAGACTTATAAGAAAGAATGAAATTCGAGAATAGCAAGTGAAACCCCTCTGTGGCATAAACACTTTTGTTAAACGTCGTCGTGTCAAAAGAAGTGGTGCCTGTAAAAAGTGTGGCAGAGACTTTCACGAGAAAAGATATAACCAGTGTTTAGAACCAATTTCTCGTCACGCACTTGATTGATTAGATTGGATAGTTAATGGGCTGAGTAAGGATTACCCTGAGACGCCATGCAATTCAAGAACTGTGCTTAACCAGTTTGTAAGAGAGGAAATTGAGAGACTCACTAGTTGTCTAAACTACACAGATATAGAGGATGACTCGGATTAGGCTACCTACTAAATTAAAAAAATTGTGTTGGGATGAAAGCCAAGGGTCCAATTTTTTTGTAAAAAGTGTAAAAATCTTTTTATTTTAACTCTTTTGACTGAAATGAAAACATGGGCCAAGTAAGGAATGCCCCAAAATACCAACCAAAAGCATAGGTGGGGACTTATCCTGAGACGCCATAAATTTTTGGTTTAAACTTGTGTGTTTAACCCTCTCTGATTGTGTATACTAAAAAAAAAATTCAACGTTCGAACGTCAATTGACATTCAAACGTCACCTACTTACAGTACTCTGCCTCTGATGAACTCTGACAAAACCAAAAATTACTAGGAGCTAAGCTCGTTCGAACACCAATAGATCGTTTGAATAGCACTTAACGTTCGAACGACAATAGATCGTTCGAACAGAGAGAGCTTAGAGTACTTTGGTCTCTGAGATAACTCAAAAGTACTAGGAGCTAGCCACGTTCGAACACCACATACAGTTGAACGATTCTTTTAAAAACCTTTTGAACACAGTCAAACGATGTTGACGTTCGAACGACGCGACTCAAACTACAAATTCCTGGCTCGCCTTCTCCATTCCAAAATCCCCAAAACCTTTCAAAATCTCCCAAACCCTAGAACCCCTTTTCGCTACCTAGAACAAAACATTCTCATTACCCATTTCTACATAAAATTGACCCTCCCCAAGACCAGTCCCACATCAAACATTCCCATTTTTACCAAAAACCCATATTTTCAACACCCTCACAAAATAAAAACCCAAAACACCATGCCAAGGGTTAAGCTACTTGCACGCTGCACTCCACCAAACCAAGAACCAAATTTCATGGAGGAAGTGGTTGAAGTAAAAGAGGGGAGGCCACCACTTACGCTAAGATACGAAAAAACCCGAATCCCGACAGCTCTTAAGGCTAACAGGTACGATAATTTCTTCCCACAGCAAGTTGTGTTTTATGATAGGGATGTTACCTTATCTTATTTTATTGAACTAGGTATCTTTGTGGAGATGAAAAAGAGATGTTGGAGTTTGTATTTGCAAAATGGCAGGGAGGCCGTGATTGACTTGGTGCAGGAGTTTTACTCCAACACCGAAATAGTCAATGGGGTGCTAAAAAGCTATGTGAGGGGGTCCATATAGATGTCCATGAGAACTATATTCGAGAAATTAGGCAAGAGGTGCCTTGAGTCCCAAATCCCACCTATCCCTCGAGAAGGGTATGGGGATGAATGAAGTTGGGAAGGAGCTGACTGGTGTGCCTAACTTTTCTTGGACTGGAAAAAGATTTTTTATACAAGGGGAGCTCACTGATCAATACAAAATGTTAAACTTGATTGCAGTGTCAAACTTTGCCCCAATAGGAAGAAAAAATGAAATTCTACCTGAAATGGCTCATCTTCTCTACGCTCTCGGGAAAAGTCATAGCATAGACCTCACCTCTCTCAGCTTGAGTGAAATGAAAAAGTGTTGTGATGTGAAGAGGAATTCTCTTCCCTTGGCACCCTAGTGACTGAAATATGCAACGACCATGGAATTAGGGTACAACCAGAAATGGAGATGCAAAGACCAATGGGCCCACTAAACAAGGCTTCTTTCTGACGAAGCCAATGTCACAATGGAAGCCTAGCTGCTAGACACGAGATACACCCAGATCGAGGAATGGATAAAGTGTAGGATGAGCTTGATCGAGAGGAGGAAAGAGTGATAGAGATAGAAAGAGAGCAGACACAGACTCAAGAGGAGCCAGGACCCAATTCTAGCACCAGCACCCAATGTTCTTTATGAGAGATCATGCTTAGCAGGAAGAGATTCCTATACTCCTGAGGGGTGGACATGGTGCACTTGGCAGAGCTAGTAGAGATGACAAACTTGGTGGAGATGGAGGAGATTGAGAGAGGGATCCCTGTTCTTCATTATGACTTTTGTGTGGTTGTTTCTTCTTTTTATAAATTTTATTCTTTTATAATTTGTTGTTGATGATTGTTCCTTCTTTTGTGGGTTGATGTGGATATTTAAAGTTTTTGTGTGTTTTGGATGACTTGAATCGTTGGTGTCTGCATTAAATGATGATATTTTGAGGAAATGAATGATTCTGTTTATCACTTTTATTTTGTAAAAGCATGTGTAGGATTAGCATTATACTGTTATGGGTTAATGAATGATGGAAAAAATGTGGATGTTAAGGCTGTTTGTTAAAGTAACTAATCACATGATCAGTTTGACACACAACTTAGCATTTTAGACCTAAAACCACGACTCTTTAAATGATGATATTCTCTCTATGCTTAAAATTATCAAATGTACGTCGGTATTTGTGATTCTTAAGATACAAGATGATCAGACTCGAAAGTGGAATCGGTATATAACCGACATTCCCCGTAAAACTCGACCTAACCGGTGGAGATAACAAAGGATACCATGGTAAGTTTCGAGCTATACGATGCTTCTGAGAGGATATCAACATTTACTCAAGTAAGCTTTTTCACTTCAATTTGTTTCAATAATCTCATTAAATTTGCTTTGATTGATACAACAAAAGCAATCTATTGGCAAATATGTTCATACGACACATACATATACACATATTTGAGAAAGGATTTTAGGCCATCTTTTGATTTAACTTTGAGCCTTAGCCATTTCTTTTACAAAGTTATATCCCTAGTTAGTCATGCTTGAGCCTTCAAAGAATGATTTCTTTTTCAAGAAACCCATATGACAACTGAGCCACGAAAAAATATGCTTCACATACCTTTGTTATCTAATTTTCTTACACCCTCTTAATAAATCAGTATGATACAGAAATGTGAGAGAAAGGAAAAAAAATATGTCAACTTTTGTTCAATAAAAAGAAAAGTCGGTGGAAACAACCGAAAAATAAAATGAACAATAAGACAGGGAATTGCCAAGAAAGTGAAAAAATGAGAAAATTGAAAGAAAGAAATACCATTTCTTGGCAAAAAGTCGAAAAGAAATAGGTGTGCAACATTGCATAAACAGAGGATAGCTTTTGAATACCATTGACGTTATTTCATCAACCACTGACCTCTGGCCACATTATGTAACACCCCGTATTTTCTGTTATAAATGTATATAGTTATATGATAGATAACTATTGTGAAAATGAGGATATGTATAATGATGTAAGGATGAATCACATAGGATAAAACATTAGAAAAGAATGATTGGGAGGCAAATGGATTTGGGAAGTTAAGTTTCAAAGACGTTGGGAATTGGAATTAGTTATTAGACAAATTTCTAAATGTTTCTAGGTCAAAATAATGTTTCCATTGAAT
>CM042192.1:26008100-26016620 GCA_023539305.1 Ilex asprella
CTTTTATGAAAACTTAATTTTTGACAAGTAAATTCATGTATATGATTGTAATAGAAGTTGTATGGATCAAGAGTTATGTGTGTAATACATGTTGAACAAGTTTGGGTTGGATTTTGAAGGGTTTGGAATAGGTTTGAAATAAAAAATGGTCGAAAAAGGCAAAATTGGACAGACAGTACCGGTACTGTGCACTGGTACAGTCTACTCGAGAGAGCAAACCGTACCGATACTGAAACGTATCGGTACATAGTACCGGTACACTTTCCCAAATTTTCAAAATTTTAAATTGTTTTGCCAAGCTTTTGGACCTTGATTTCTTTAACTCCAATGATGTAAATGTACCCTAATGAGGTATAAATCAAGGCATATCGGACCTGAGTTGGATCCGGATTATAATTATGGGTTAAAATCTCGATTAAAGGGATGTTTTTCGACGTGGTGGTGGGTTAAGCGACATCCACGGGTATTTCTTGCTAGTTGAGGGGTTAACAAATGACCCCCAGATTTTGGGGCGCCACGTTTAGGGAATGAGACTACTTGGGTGGACATTTTTCTCAACATGAACCAATGGCTCTGATACCACTTTGTTAAAAGAGGAGGATTATTGGTTATTTATGTTGGAAGGATTTTTGGAAGAGGGACATACTAAGACAAGAGTGGGAAAGTACTTTATATTACACTTGAACACATAATTTTTGGACATAGTACAAAATGGCTTAGAACCCATCCATATTTATATACTGATGGAAGGTTCTAGATTTCTTTACAAGATAATATCTAAGTAGATTTTAGATTTTTACATAGAACAAATATCTAGTGTATTTCTCAAGACTTTTCTAGACATGTTCTAAAATCTAAGTATTCTAGAACTCTTCTAGAAATTACATGCGTCTTCTTTCAAAAATATCTTATATTTTGGGCTTTTTGTATTGGGGTTTATCTATTGATTTTCCTTGGGCTTCATTTTTTGAGCCAAATCAATTTTATACTTCAACAAATGTTGCATTGCAACATTTATCCCAAGGGGTATGATAAGATCAATTTGTTGTATGAGTTCATGGCAAGAGCGAAGATGGATATTGCACAAATTATTTGGAGGATATACGAGAATATTGTATGATGAGGAAGTCAAAGTGGAACATGCTCTTTGGACTTATGGTTACGGACCTTTGCCTGAAAGCTAGGGTGAAGAAGGGACCCTCAGACCAGTTTAGCTTTCCTGAGCTTGAACGTATTAGCTGCAGGAGAGAGACAACGAATTCAACAATGTTTAAAGCGGGTGGGTCTAGGAGTAAGACCACACTTACTTCTTCTATTACTACTCAGCCATCAGAGTGTGACTAGATTGGAGGTATTGAGAGTCAATTATTTGGGGTGAAGCGTTCATATAATAGGTTGGAGATGAAGGTAGATGATTCTGATTTTGGGAGAGACACCTACGAGGGTTACTGCTTTTGAGTGATGTTGGACTTAGGATGTCTTCTTTTTATTTTATTGTTTTTAGGGAGTCAATAGGCTATTTTTCTTTTCTTGATTTATTTATCCTTTTCATTTTTGGAGTGTGTTGGAATATATGTGGGTGTCAAAAGTGGTGTACCCTCAAAATTATGATAGTGCAAAAGTTGCTCTCCAAGCGAAGGGAGGCTTATGTGTCGTGTATTAACTCAGAAAAGTTCCAAGTTCATCTCCTCAAGGAAGGTCAAGACTAAGTGTTTCAAAATTGATTTTGTAAATAGAAGTCAAAATTGGTGCTTCGATAGTGTTGGTCAACTATGAGATTTGGGGTTTAAAACTTTGTAAATAAAAAGGAGTTGGCTAATCCTTGAAATTCATTCCCCCGGGTATGTTTAATCAATCCTAATTATAATTCAATTGAACTCAAAAGTGTTTTTGTTGAATCGGAAGATAAGAGTTAGAAATTAAGAATTACCAAATGTGTGTATTGGTGATAAATTTATTCATAGGGAGATTTATTCGCATATGCTTGAAGGAACGATAAGCATGGTCGTGGCAAGTCTACGGTGCATCATATGTATATAAAGCTATACATTGCAATTTACCTTGTCAAATGTGCAATGTTCCTTGCTCATCACAATAACGTGACCTTGGGGTTATTTAGGGTAAGAGAAAAAAGTGGATTATCCCAAGAGTAAGACATTCTAATCACAATTCATCTTCATTTCAATTTCTCATTTTCTTTTCTTTCTTTTCAGCCCCTTTTTCCATTTTCCTTACTTTTACCTTTTTTTGGAATTTTTTTCATCCATTTGTTTAATTTCCCACAATCACATCCTCCCTTCTTTCAATATAATCATTGTTCATCTTTGGGATAATTAAGGTAGGGTAAACATATTAAACATGACTTGATCACGCATGTGGTTAAAGAAACAAAATTTATATTTGTAGCTCAATCATGGTGACCTGGGACAATAATTTGAACCGAAAGGCTATGACTCAAAGTTGATCAAAGAAAGCCTAAAATCATTTCTCATAGATACATGTCAAAGTACTACTTATGCATTTTAGTCAAGTCAATTAACTATCATTTTGTGCACTAACCAAAACAAGAATAATGAGATTATTGAACATAATTGAATTTGAAAAAATTGTTCTTCTGAGTACATGTAAGTTAACTCACCAACAAAGAATGGCACAATAACTCAAACTGGTACTTCATTTGTCTCCACTATTTATGTCAAGCTCTATAAGATGTGGATGTCATTCAATAAATTGAAAAAATTACACTTCCATGGTGCACTTTGGTTGAGTCAGAATGAAGACATGTATGTGATACTTAAGAATAAGATAAACTTTTTGTGGTGCACTCACATGTTAAAATTTTCACCACAATTGACTTAATCCGAAATGTGTACACCCAAGGGCAGGTGGTCAAGTTGTAGTAATAATCCGGTTTGAGCCCGGAGTCGAATCCACAAGGAACTAGTAGTTGTGGTGTTTCAAAGTAATCAGTAAAGGAGACCAATTGATTGTAACCTTTTTGAGATTTTTTTTTAAGTTGTGGATAGTGTATGATTTCTTGAACAGAATATTGAGTTCTTTCTAAGAAATTTTCTAGACAAAATATAAGATTAATTCAAATGGCAGGGAAGTCACTCTTTAGTTCGAGGATCGGGACATGTGGTCAATTTTTCGGTGTATTATATTTGTACTTGATAACTCAATTAACTCCCGTGTCAACAACAAGTTAATTAGAAAATAGAGATGGATTGTGAGAATTAAAATCGTGGTTCCAATGTCTTATAGAGATTTACAAGAATTGTTTGCACCGAGAGTCATCGCGTCCACAAACGAGCAAGTGTTCCCACGTGACATCCAACCACGATTTTAATAATCCACTCTTTTAAATAAGCTCCTGAATGGGGATGATTAAAGGGTAGTCATGAAGATCTAGGCGGGGTACTTGCCTTGAAACGAGGAGTCTTTTCATGCAAGAGTCATCCGTGTCATAGAAAGACTTTCGATTATACAAAGTACCTTAGCTTTGCTAGATGCAATCAACCATCCAATAATCAAGGGGATGTAAACATTAAGCATTAGAATAAATCATCATAAAACTTTCGAATAATCAATACATGTCCTTCACCTTTTACTAAAGAGTGAACGAGGAACTACTCACTCTTTATAGCTTTGGTAAAGCTAGAAAAGTGAGTGATGCTCATCCCTCTAAGTAGAGGACTTCTCAAAGTAAAGGTATAATTAACAAGGAGCTAATCTTCAACGAAGAATGAGTGAATCACATTCCACCCTTTATGGCTTTGGCAAAGCTCTAAAAAAGTGGAAGAGTTTCACTCCACTAAGCAAGAAGGGAGCTCAAATAATGAAAGTGCAAGACATAATTAAAAGCATGTACGTAAGAACATGAATGTAAAGACTAGAAATAAATAGAGACATAAATGTAAAGACTTGAATTAAAACAAAAGCATAAATGTAAAGACTAGAAGTAATTAAAGAAACTACAATTCTTAAGTAAGTGTAAATGTAAACATTAATGTAAAGAAAAATGAGTGAGAATCTAAACTCCCCACTTCCTAGCAAAGAGACAATACTAAGACAATTAGAAGAACTACAAATGAGAAGTGTTGGCTACAAAGTGTTGAGTTCCAAGTCCCTCCTCTTTGATCTACAAACTAAGGGTATATATAGGCAAGGAGAAGGCAGGGGAGGGGGTAAAAGAATAGAGCTGGGAGTCAAAGTCAAAGTGAAAAGCCAACTACTCTGTAGGCAGTCTGTCAATACCGTTCAAACGGTAAATGGCGTTCGAACGGTTTCTTTTTCTTTGCTCTCTACCGTTCAAATGTCAGATGGAATCAATGTCTGCCAGTTATGTCAGAAGACACGTGGTTCTCTGTAGAAAATCTTTCTCCAAGTCTTTGTGCAAATCTCCCTCCAGGTCCCTGTAGAATCTTGACTGGTCTTTCCAATAATTCCAGGGGCGTTCGAATGTGGCACTCAAGTGCCTGGGCCTTCTGACTGCAAGTCTGCAACATGCCATGTCTTCAATTAGTCTGTTATTGTCATTGCTCCAGTGGACGTTCGAATGCTGATGATCGTTCGAACGTAGTACTCAAGTTTCCAGAGCCTTGGGTCTTGCCTGCAACACAGATTATAATAGCTGGCTTGGTTTTCCATGACCGTTCATACGGTATTTTACGTTCAAATGTTGCTTCCTTATTTCAAGCTTCTACAATTTGTTCCTTAATATGCTATGATTGCCTTCAAAGGTTCTTTTGGTGCCTTTGAACCCTTGTTCACTTTAAGACCTGAAACATCATCACTTAAACTCCATCAAAGTAGAATTAGTCCAAAAGAGGGCATAAGAATATGCTATATTTGAGTATTAATAAAAAAATCACCTACAAAACGATTCAATTCCTTCCGTAAACAGACAACCTTGGAATACAATTTTCAAGTAAAACACGACACTCAAAAGTCTCTCCGTGCTTGGGGAATACTTTTGATCACACACACACATTTCATTCTACACACCCGTTTTCTCATATCTTGCATCAAACCTGAGTGAGAGTGACACTCACCCACACACATAAGCCATGTACACATTGAGGGTTCACGTTCAGAAATTAGGGTGGACGAAAAACATCAATCATTTTTGGCACCATTGCCAGGGAAGGCAAAGTGTTGAATTGAGGAGGTGATTTTTGGACGACGGAGGTTAGTCATGTGAATTCTCATCATGGGCTGAGGTATTTCGCTCTGTGTATATACTTTTGTTTACTTATGTTAATTGTAGATATTGAATTTGAGGACTGGACGACCATAATAGATTGGTTAAACAATCCTTAATCCTGAATATTGACCAAGATCTACTCGAGGATGCCGGTGACAACTTTGAGGAGTTGGTTGCCAATGTTAATGTCCGAAGGGGAGGAGGAGTGCAAGAACAGAGAATTCTAAACCCTAGAATGCATTTTCTTCTAGGAATGAAGGGAACCACATCTAAATTAATCCTCCGACGAGACCAATGAGGGATTACGTTCAACCCACTCGTAGCACCACTCACTCATCCATTCTCATGCCTCCCTAGTTACCGGTCCAAGCTCATGCCTCCCTAGTTAAGCTAGGAATGTTACAACTACTTCCTACATTCCATGGAATTGAAAGGGAGAATCCTTATTTACACATTAAGGAATTCGAGGATATAGTTGCAACCTTCATCACTAACTATGCTATGGAAGACAACTCTATTGAAATTATTTACCTTTACCCTTATGGACAAAGAAAAAATGTAGTTGAATTCTTTGCGGCCTCGATCCATAACCTCTTTGGCACAAATGCTCTCCAAGTTTTTAAACAAGTTTTTTCCGGTGTCGAGAACCACTGCTCTTTAAAAGAAAATTCAAAACTTCTCGAAAAGCCTAACGAGCAATTTTATAACTATTAGGATCGCTACAAGAAATTACTATAATTCATTCCACACCATGCTTTCGAATCGTGGTAGTTGATAAGTTTCTTCTATGAAGGAATCACACCTGGTCATAGACAATTCATGGACATGAAGTGTAATGAAGGGTTCTTAAATAAGGACCTCGATGAGGCCCTAGAATACTTTATTACATTGGCGCAGAATGCCCAATCTTGGGATATCACGGATCACACTGATGTACCGAGGTCTTCTCCTCGGGGTAGTAATCAAGTGTATTGGGGAGGGATATAAGATTTAAGAGACCGTGAAGATTTTCTATACAAAATTTCCAAGTTGTCTTGGAAAGGTTAGAGCCTTGAGGTTAATAGGAAACACCAGGTGTCGAATGTCTCAAAGACCGAGGAGGTTTGCTCAATTTGTGAGAGTGTGTAGCATTCCATATCAGATTGCCCTAACATTCTGGAACTTAAGGAAGTGCACCAAGAGCAAGTCACTGCCTTCAACCAAACGAGGCAATCATTTTTTCCACATTTGAACAGTTATAATGCGGGCTAGAGAAACCACTCGAACTTTACTTGGATAAATGAGAATCCTACTCCTCATGGTTCTAATGCTTATTTACCTCTCATGCCTGCTAATCAAAGTCAATACCAAGGCCATGGTCATGTGTCTAGCTCCCAATACCCCCGGTCCAATCTGCAAGGGTATTCAGAAAACCCGCCTCCATATAAATTTTTCCTAAAGTCCACCTCAACAAGTTTTTCACAACAAGGACCATCCCATCCTCCCACCTATCAACCTCCCCATAAGAGGAATTTGGAGGATGTTCTTTACAATTTCATTCAAAGTCAAACCGCCTTTAACGACAACATTTTGGCTCAAGTCACAAAACTGACCATGCCATAAGGATATCACAACAAGAGAAGGGGAAATTCCCTGCTCAACTTCAAGAGAACCTAGAAGGCCAACATATGATTGAGTCATCTGAACCTATAAAGGAGAGTTGTGAGTAACTCAAGGTTGTCACCACCCTTCGAAGTGGCCAACAAATTGATAAAACCATTGTGCCAAAAGTTTCACTCAATGCCACATTACTAATAGAGGAAGAGACCAAAAATGACACCGAAGGGGTGAGATGAGTGAGAAAGAATTTTTTTTATGAAAGTGTGCATGCATCCCCCATTCCTGCCCCTTTTTCTAATCGTTGGAAGCAACCTGTCAAGGTGGCTAATTATTCTGATATAATTAAGATGTTCAAGCAGGTAAAAATTAACATTTCATTCCTTGATGCCATAAAGAAAATCCTTCTTGTACCAAGATCTGGAAGGACTTGTGTACCATGAAGAGGAGACAAAATATGCACAATAAGACATTCCTCCTCGAGCAAGTGAGCTCCATCTTGAGGACTAGCACTCTACCAAAGATCAAGGATCCTGGATGCCCTACCACTGCTATCACAATCACGAATTGCCAGATGGAGCAAGATCTTCTTGATTTGGGGGCGAATGTCAACCTCCTACTGCACTTGGTGTACCAACAACTTCAGCTTGAAGAGTTGAAGCCAGCCTAATCACTTTTCAACTGGTAGACCGTAGCGTCAAAACACCGAGGGGAGTAGTCGAGGAAGTTTTATTCCAAGTTGATCAATTTTACTTCCTTGTTGATTTTATTGTGCTTGACACTCAATTGGTTGCAAACCTAAGCTCCCAAATCCCTGTCATACTTGGCAGAACCTTTCTTGCCACATCTAATGATGTGATCAATTACAGGAACGGTCTTATGAAACTTGCATTTGGAAACATGACTATGGATCTTAATATTTTTAACTTGACTAAACAATCGGGGGATAAAGAGGAAGTGCACGAAGTCAACAAAATTGATACCTTGGTGAAGGAGCACTTGGATCTGTTGGGCATGTTGAGCAATAGAAGTTGGAGAGCTTGAAAGGGGTAGAAAAATGGACCCCTACATTTGAGAAACTTCCACATCAAGATAAGATGATATTTCCATCGAATGAGCAAAACCCCATCTTGGAGTTGAGCCATTACCATCACATCTTAAGTATGCATACCTTGGGGATGGCAATACCTTTTTGCTGGTGATTAGCTCAACATTGGAGAGCAAGCAAGAAGAAGATCTCTTGAAAGTATTTAGAAGGCACAAGGAAGTGATTGATTGAACAATTGCTGACATTAAGGGGATAAGCTCCCTCATTTGTACACATTCCACCTACCATGAGGAAGACTCCAAGCCATCCCAACAAGCACAAAGAAGGTTGAACCCAATTATCAAAGACGTGGTGAGGGATGAGGTGCTAAAACTACTTGATGTGGGCATAATTTTTTTTATTTTTTTATAGTAAGTGGGAGTCACGATTGTTGCAAATAAGTAGAATAAGCATATTCCTACAAGGGTAATTAACGGATGGAGAGTGTGCATTGATTACCGAAAGGTTAACTTGTGCACGAGAAAAGACCACTTCCCATTCCCAATCCTCGACTAACTGTTGGAAAGAGTAGATGGTCATCTATTTTACTGCTTCTTAGATGGATACTCCGGGTACAACAAGATTGAGATCGCTTTGGAGGATCAAGAGAAGACCACCTTTAATTTCCCCT
>CM042192.1:26016720-26029687 GCA_023539305.1 Ilex asprella
GTAGCCACAATAACCATTAAATACTAAATTATTCATCCATCTGACAAAGAATAAATATTAAAGCCAATAAAATATTGTAACTTCCCCGACTTACAATTCAAAACCAAATAGTATCTACCAGTGGAATAATTAAAACTAGCTGAAAGATTGTTTCATATAAATCTCTCAAACTCAAAACCGAAAAATAAAACAGCTTTGTTCTAAGACAAGGTGCACATCTTGACCCTCCAACGGCTCTTACTCAACATGCTCTTCCAAATCGACATCCTATTCCTTGCAAAAATCTGTAAGTGTGTGGTTGTAGGGGGTGAGCAAAAGCTAGTAGAAAATTTCTCTCAAATCCGAACAAGGTTTTAAAATAATATAAAGAAGGCAAATATCTTTTGAAAAATAGCATATGTAATTTTTTGAGAGTAAATCCATGACAGTTGTAATGATTTCAAGTGTACGAAGTAGCCTCCGGATTTCATTATGGTTCTTCTTTACATTTCAGTTTTTCTCATGAGCTCAAAAAGCATCAATTCATGCAAATAAAAGTAATTAAACATCCATAACAACACACTTAATTAAACTTAAAATTTAACACACCAAAATGTAAAAAAAAATCACAAAATCGTAAAACTTAACATTCTTGATTGTGACAAAAGGTCAATTTTGTCAAATTCCTCTAAACTCAGTAAATAAATAAATCAAGCAAGATGATCTAATACTCGACTTGAAATTGGTTTAGAATATTAACTGAATTCTTTCATATGCATTAAACGACCAACCTTCATACAACCAAGACTAAACCAAAAGAGTTTTTTGTTTTTTGTTTTTTTTTTTGTTTTTGGAAAAAAATTCAAAATATTTTGTAAAAAAACTCACTATCAGGTTTTTTAACCTTTGTTAATCACAGAGATGAATATGGATTGAAAGACAAATGATAATAAGGTCTAGAAATGAAACACATCCATAATTGTGGTGTCCCAAAATTCGTGAGTCATTTGTTAACCTCTCAACCCGTAGAAATACCCTTGGATGTCGCTTAACCCGACACCACGTCAAAAAAATCCCTTTAACCAAGATTTTAACCCACAATTATAATCCGGATCCAAATCAGGTCTGATATGCCATGATTTATATCTCATTAGGGTCCATTTACATCATTGGAGTTAAAGGAATCAAGGTTCAAAAGCTTGGAAAAGCACTTTAAAATTTTAAAAATTTGGGAAAGAGTACCGGTACTGGTACGGTTCAGTACCAGTACTACGTACCGATACGGTTTGCTCTCTGGAATTGACAGTATCGGTACTGTCTATCCAGTTTTGCCTTTTTCGACCATTTTTGGTTTCAAACCCATTCCAAACCCCTCCAAATCCAACCCAAACTTGTTCAACATGTATTACACACATAATACTTGATCCATACAAGTTCTATTACAATAATTTACATGAATTTACCTGTCAAAAACTAAGTTTTTCATAAAGTTTTACAGAACTCAAAATAAAGCCACAAGTCGGATCCTTCACCCTTGAGGCTCTACATAAGAGCCAATAATCGGTGTATGTCCCGCTCTTGAAATGTGTTTCCATATAGGGTAAATCACGCCCAGTATAATAATTCCTATAGAGGCTACTCCCCACCTAGATGCATATAAAATGCATACATGCAACATTCAACAATCCATAACAATTCTAGTCAAGAATATGCAACCCCATGATGGAATTCGTTACGACATGTCATGGAATGAGATGAGACTCACTCATGCAACTAAACCCGAGCCCTTCCCGGCTCCCCCACACATGCAAGTTCCAATATGCGTGAACCCGTAATTTATGTTACAATGACATTTACAATTTAGGGTCTTTCTTGGGGGTGGATATTTGTGGACTTACAAAAACGATACCCAACCGACACGGAATTCATGGACTTCAACCAACGGTTCCACGTACACCGACACATTTCATGGGCTCTTATACCAACGAAGTACATTTCCAATCACCGGTTCTCTCACCCGAGGGATCTTTTAGCCCCTTCTTGCTACCCCAACCCAAATTATCATGCTTCCATATAGCTTAGCTAAGCCTTCGGTCCAACTTTACCCAATCCATCCATCAATCCCCAAGTGTGGTATTGACGACAACCATGCACACACACATGTAATGAGATGTTCCGTGCAAATGCAATATATTGAACCATTGCATATCAAATTCATGTCTCACAAGTGATGAATACCATATGGACTAATCAACACATACCATTCAATTTCGAGGTAAATTATATCCAAGGCATATGATTTTCACAAGTTATGACATAACTTAATCATGTTATTTCCATTTAATCAAAACAACAATTTCTACCACCCAAGGCATTTGATCAAACACCTTCAAGGCAAACAATCATGCTAAACACATTTAATGCCCACAATTTCACAAGTTATAAGAAAATACTTAAGTAACTCCCATGCATCAAATTCAAGCTAGAAG
This sequence comes from Ilex asprella, assembly GCA_023539305.1. NCBI lineage: Eukaryota > Viridiplantae > Streptophyta > Magnoliopsida > Aquifoliales > Aquifoliaceae > Ilex > Ilex asprella. The sequence goes on from CM042192.1 coordinate 26,019,189, forward strand.
TTGGTCTAAGCCCTTTCTATGCTCACTTTCTCCTTTACATATTAAGAAGCAAATGATATATATATATAAACACATGCACCCCATCGATCCTATAGACATTTAGGTTAAAAATCAACCCAAGTAGGGGAAACCCTACCTCTTGGAGCTTAAACCGAAGACTAGAAACTCCAAGAACACCACCAAAACCTCTAAATCTTGATTTCTCTAAAGTCTCCCTTTTGGATCTTTGGTGAAACTCCTCGTTCTTGGTACGCAGGCGTAGTCCTCGTCGAGGAGATGAACTTTAAGTCTTGGCTCGATGGATTCCAATCGATGAAACTCCGAGAATTAGTGGAAGAAGATTGAAATCTCACTTTTCTCCCTCTATCTCTCCCACATGTTGAAGACCAGATTTTCAGCATATATTTTTATAGAAAATCATATATTTTCCACTATTTAAAACCCGGTTTTAATCGCGCCGCATGTCATTCGCTCGTTCGGGCCCGTTTTTGCCTCGAAATGATTTATTTCAATCTAATTTAAGTTCAAATTAATGTTATTTGAACTGTTATCCTTTGTGAGGTCATTTGCCACCCGGCTGCCTCAAACGACGTGCAAAATTTAACTATCTCAAAATTCGACGAAATTCGACTGAGTGACTAGATTTTGTTATACGAATTCAATGGGGCAGTTTGTGGCATCATACGAGCTCTAGAGAGTACGTATTTTAATTCTGCATTATAGTGGTAAAATGACCTTTTTGCCCTTTTTAAAGAAAAATTCATATTTTTTCAGGTTTTATATTCTTCTCCCCTTAATAGAATTTTGTCCCCGAAATTCACGCACTCATACACACGTAATCACATGCATATGCAACAGTCATTCAATGTCAAATGACTATAAGAATGTACATCCATCCTCGAATAAGAAAGGATAATGGATACGAATAGTGTCATTGCGCTCCCAAGTTGCCTCCACCACTCCTCGATGCTGCCACAACACCTTCATTAGCCTCACGATCTTGCCTCGCTAAACCTGATCTCGACTATCCATGATATGCACTGGTCCCTCCTCAAAGGTACCATCCGCATCAACAATCAACTCACCTCAATCCACTATATGTGTCGGATCTTAAGTATACTTTTGGAGCATAGAGACATGGAACACTGTGTGAACACTCGATAGATTTGGAAATAGCACTAACTGGTAAACAACTGTACTTACCCTCTCGAGTACCTCGAAGGGCCCAATATATCTCGACGATAGCTTCCCCCGCTTGTCAAACCTGACCACTCCTCTATTAGGTGTCACGTTCAAGAAGACATGATATTTCACCTCAAACTCTAGGGGTCGTCAACGTTTGTCGGCGTAGCTCTTCTGCCGGCTCTAAGCCGTGAGAAGACACTTTTGTATCAAGTCCACCTTCTCTGAGGTGTCTTTAACCAATTACGAACCCAAAGAGGGTCTCTCTCCTACTTTCGTCCAACAAACTAGAGATCAACAAGGCCTCCCATATAGTGCCTCATAAGGTGTCATATGTATGCTCACCTGATAGCTAATGTTGTAGGCGAACTTCATTAAGGGGAAGTGTTCTTCCCAACCACCCTTGAGAACTAGGACGCATGCCCGTAACATGTTCTCTAACATCGGGATGGTCATCTCCAACTGACCGTCTGTCTGGTGATGAAAAGCAGTACTCATCATCAAGTGTGTTCCCATGGCTCGTTGGAAGCTCTCCCAAAAATGAGTCGTAAACCTGAGATCCCGATCTGATACTGTAGATACGGGCACCCCATGCAACCAGAAAATCTCCCGTATATACAACATGTAAAACTCCACCTATGTGAAGGTCATCTGCACAGCCAAAAAGTGTGCCGACTTTGTTAGTCGATCCACTATCACCCACATTGCATCATGACACCGCGATGTCCGTGGCAAGTGAGTCTCAAAATCCATCGTGATATGCTCCCACTTTCACTCAGCTACCTCCAAAGGCTGGATTAACCCCGCTAGTCTCTGGTGTTTAGCCTTCACTTGCTGACACATGAGACATCGACTAACAAAATAGTCAACGCTTTTCTTCATCCCACTCCAATAATACTGACGACGAAGATCATGATACATTTTCATGCCACCTAGATGTACAGTAAAACGAGAACAATAGAACTCCCTAAGGATCTCCTATCTCAGCTCCGTAGAATAAGGAACCACATCCGAGTGAATAGTACAGCCCTCATCACTTGTCCCCTAGCGTACTCGCTCCATGATGGACAATATCTCTGTGTCTCGCCTTTGGGACTGTATCACTCTGCTTAGTAAGGAAGGCGTTGCCACCAAACTTTCCAAAGTAACCTAAGTCTGCCCTATATAGTGTAACCCAAACTATCCCACAGTCTCGAGCATCTGCCACTTATGGGAAGCCACACTAGCTAAGACTCCCCGTGACTTTCGGTTAAGTGCATCAGCCACCACATTTGCCTTATCGTGATTGTAATGCGAAGTGAAGTCATAGTCCTTCAGATACTCCATCCACCTGCATTACCTCATGTTGAGGTCCCGTTGTGAAAAGATATACTTCTGACTCTTATGGTCCGAAAATACCTCAAACTGCTCACCATATAAATAGTCGCACCAGCCTTCAAGGCAAAGATAATAGCCGCCAACTCCATGTCAAGTGTGGGATAATTCTGCTCGTAGTTCTTTAATTGTCGAGAACAATAAGCCACTGCCCTCTCAAACTGCACCAAAACGCACCCAAGTCCATCCTTAGAGGCATCACAATACACTGTGTGTCTCTGTCCCCTTTTTGGGACTATTAGAATAGAAGTTAAAGTAAGCCTCCTCTTCAACTCTTGGAATGCCTTCTCATATAAGTCATTCCACTTAAACTTGACCTCTTAACAGGTCAACTTGATCATAGGTGCAGCTAATCGGGAGAAGTCCTCAATGAACCTTCGGTAGTACCCCGCCAATTCCTAGGAACTACTTAACTCGAAGACTAACTTCGGCCTCTCCCAATTCATAACTGCCTCAACCTTCTCAGGGTCCACGGATACACCCGAAGTCGACACCACATACCCCAAAAACTTCACCTCTATAAGCCAAAATTCACATTTGCTGAACTTGGTGTACAACTGATGGTCTCTCAAGGTCTGATGAATAATTCTCAAGTGACCCTCATGTTTCTCCTCCGACTTGGAGTAGATCAAGAAGTCGTCAACAAAGACTACAATAAACTAATCTAAATAAGGTTTAACCTTCTTGCTTATCCTCCGACTTGGAGTAGATCAAGATGTCTTCAACAAAGACTACAACAAACTGATCTAAGTAAGGTTGAAACACCCTATGCATGAGATTCATGAATGCCGCTGGGGCATTCGTCAATCCGAATGGTATCACTATGAACTCGAAATGTCCATACCGCATTCTAAACGTCGTCTTAGGGATATCTTCTTCCCTAACCCTGAACTAATGGTAACCGGTGCAAAGATAAATCTTGGAGTAGACCCGTGACCTTCTCTGCTGATCAAACAAGTCATCAATCCTCGACAAAGGGTACCTATTATTGATAATAACCGTATTTAATTGTTGATAATCTATGCATAGTCGAAGGGTCTTGTGCTTCTTCTTCGTAAATAACACCAGAGCGCCCCAAGGTGAGGTGTTTGGTCTAATAAAGCCCCTTTCCAACAATTCTTATAATTGGACCTTGAGTTCTTGTAACTCAGCAGGCGCCATCCTATGTGGATTCATACAAATGGGCGATGTAACGGGATACAACTGTATGGTGAAGTTTACATCCCTATGGAGAGGTAATTTTGGTAGTTTATCCGAAAAAACATCCTCATACTCACAAACCACCCGAGGTAGACCAAACTCCTATCTCGCCTTGTCCTCTAGGGTAAGGTTTGCTAGCCAACCCATCAATTGTCCGTGCCATCTTGAATCGTACACGACATGGGGTAAAATACCATGTTTTTCCCCTTGAAACTTGAAACAAACACCCTCAAGCGTATAAGCAGTGACCCTTTTCCGATCACAATCAATGACAACACGGTGTGCCGTCAACCAGTCCATCCCAAGGATAACATCAGACTCTGACATGTCCATGACCCTAAGGTCCACGGTGAGTAGAATCTCTAAGATCTCTAACTCACAACCCTAACACATCTGATCAATCTTCACCCTAGCTCTTATGGGAGAACTTACATGCAATGGTTCTTCTAAGGTTTCAACCTCTAAGCCCAAGTCTTTCACACAAGATGCAAAAATAAAATAATGAGATGCACCAGAGTCAAATAATATCCTTGCCCATAAACAAGAGAGTAAAAATGTGCCATGGATGACTAACTAATCCATGGGCTCAGTCTCAGATGTGATGACGTAGACACGCCCGGGGTCCCTAAAGTCTTGTCCTGAGAGCCTTGTCCTCGACCTCAACCTCGACCTTGACCCATACTTTAGCCTATCTGACCTACTTACGGAGTCTCTGCATGTGAAGTGTTAGGCATTTGTGCAGCACCCTGGGACCAATATTGGTTTCCCTAGCCCATGGTGGGGTAGGGAGGAACAAAATGTGCCTATGGTTACCCCACCGAAGACTGGGACTGTGTTGTCCCGTAACCCTGGGATCCCATTCTCTGAGGGCAATCCCGCTTCATATGTCTCGGCTGATGGCAAAATAACAACTTTTCTGTCTTGTCTGGTAGGTGGTCTTGAAGTTTTCCCTACCCTGTAAGGATCGACCTTGACCATGGCCTTGATAGACGCAGCCCTGCCCTTGTTGTCCTTGAGGAGCAGAAATCCTTTGCTTCTTCCCCAAACTATAAGAAGAGGATTGACCCTTCTTCTTCTTGTCCTTATCACCCGTTTCTTGGATGTTTCGTGTGTCATCCACTTCTCTCTCAATGGCCATAGCAGTCTCAACCATCAATTTTAAGTTTTGCAAAAGAAGACCTATAATTTTACCCTGGATGGACAATTTTAGACCATCCTTGAACTTCCTCACCTTGACCATATTTGTGCCCACATAGGCTTCAGCGAAACGAGCTAATTCGGTGAACTTAGCCACGTATTCTAACACCATCATGGTTTCTTAATCCAGGTCTAGGAACCCCCGAGCTTTTGCATGCCGGGCAGATGCAGAAAGTATTTGCCCATGAATAGTTCCTTGAACTCTGCCCATGTCATTATCCCCAAGTTCCTTGACGTCTTTACCCAATCCCACCATACTTAGGATTCTCCCTTTAGCTGGAAAGTAGCTAGGGTTATCTTTGTAGCATCAGAGGTGATCTTCATTGCCTATAAGAACTTTTCCACTTGCCAGAACCAATGGTCAGCCACCATCGGATCCGCCCCTCCCAGAAAGACTGGAGGATTGTGTGCTATGAACTTTTGGATGTTACTTGATCCTCTTCGACCCACATTTGCACTGGTTTGTGCAATAGTAGCAGTTGTAGCACTAGCGTGTGCTATAGTAGCCGCCGCAGTACCAATAGCCTCTATGATGGCTTGTTGGTCAAAGGCCAATGGTGGTTAGTTGTTGTTCCGGTCACCGCCTCGGCGTCCTCTTCCTCGATTAGCCATCTACATATATGAGATAGCAATAGAGTCTTACATAGTATCTCAAAATGGAGATCAAGTTTAAACTTTGAGAATTTTCTCATTTCCTCACTAGCAAAGTGTATGTCACCCACTAGTAGACATTTACCCCTTAAACTATCCCATTCATCCCAATTTTCGAATCCAAGGTTATGTTTTCTAAACCTAGTGTTCCTTTTTTCATATACATCACACCATGTATATATTTCACATAACATATAGCAAGTAAAGCACATAACATGAAATGCACAATGAATGCAATGGTCCAGACCCAATGCTCACCAAGCCCTAGATAATTTGTATACCTAGCCTCTGATACCAAGTTGTGGCACCCCAAAATCCGAGGGTCATTTGTTAACTCCTTAACCGCAGAAATATCCATAGATGTCACTTAACCCGACACCACGTCGAGAAACATCCATTTCACTCAGATTTTAACCAACAATTATAATCTGGATCCAACTCATGTCCGATAAGCCTAGATTTATACCTCATTAGGGTCCATTTACATCACTGGAGTTAAAGAAATTAAGGTCCAAAAGCTTGGCAAAGCACTTTAAAATTTTAAAAATATTGGAAAGTGTACTGGTACATACCGGTATAGTTCAGTACCGGTACCAGTACGGTTTGCTCTATGAAGTTGACTGTGCCTGTACTGTCTATCCAATTTTGACTTTTTCGATCATTTTTTGTTACAAACCCATTCCAAACTCTTCCAAATACAACCCAAACTTGTTCAACATGAATTACACACATAACACTTGATCCATACAAGTTCTATTACAATCATTTACATGAATTTACGTGTCAAAAACTAAGTTTTCATAAAAGTTTTATAAAACTCAAAATAAAGCCACAAGTCGGCCCCTTCACCCTTGATGCTCTACATGGGAACCATCCACCGGTGTATGTCCCGCACCTGAAATGTGTTCCCATATAGGGTGAGCCATGCGTAATAGAATAATTCGTACAAAGGCTACTCCCCACCTAGATGCACATAGAATGCACACATGCAACATGCAACAATCCATAACAATTTCAATCAAGAATATGCAACCCCTTGATGGAATTCATTACGACATACCATAGAATGAGATGAGATGAGACTCACGCAACTCAACCCGAGCCCTTCCCGGCTCCACCACACATGTAAGGGCCAATATTCGTGAACCCGTCATTTATGTTACACATCAATAACATTTATAATTTAGGGTCTTTCTCAGGGGTGTATATTCATAGACTTACACCAATGGCACCTAACCGACACAGAATTCATGGACTTCAACCAACGGTTCTGCGTACACCGACACACTTTATGGGCTCTTATACCAACGGAGTGCTTATCCAATCACCAGATCTCTCACCCGAGGGATCTTCTAGCCCCTTCTTGCTACCCCAACCCAAATTATCATGCTTCCATGCGGCTCAACTAGGCCTTCGGCCCAACTTTCTCCAAGCCATCCGTCAATCCTCTAGTGTGGTATTGACGACAACCACGCACACATGTAATGAGATGTTCCATGCAAATGCAATATATTGAACCATTGCAAATCAAAGTCATGTCTCACTTGTGAAGAATACCATATGGACTACTCAACACATACCATTCCATTTTGAGGCTAATTATATCCAAGGCATATAATTTCCACAAGTTATCACATAACTTAATCATGTTATTTCCATTTAATCAAAACAACAATTTCAACCACCCAATGAATCTTATCAAACACCTTCAAGGCAATCAATCATGCTAAACACATATTATGCCCACAATTTCACAAGTTGCAAGAAAATACTAAAGTAACTCCCATGCATCAAAATAAAGCTAGAAGTTGGTCTAAGCCCTTTCTATGCTCACTTTCTCATTACCATATTAAGAAGCAAATGATATACATATATAAACACATGCACCCCATCATTCCTATAAACATTTAGGTTGGCAATCACCCCAAGTAGGGGAAACCCACCTCTTGGAGTGAAATCGAAGACTAGAAGCTCCTAGAACACCAACAAACCCTCTAAATCTTGATTTCTCTAAAGTTTCCCTTTCTGATCTTCAGTGAAATCCTCGTACTTTGTATGTAGACGTAGCCCTCAATGAGAAGATAAACTTTAAATCTTGACTCGATGGATTTCGACCAACAGAACTCCGAGAATCGCCGGAAGAAGATTAAAATCTCACTTTTCTCCCCGTTTATATCCCACACGTTGAAGAACAGATTTTCAGTAGATATTTCTGCTAAAAATCAGTTATTTTCCACTATTTATAATTTTTGAAACTCGGCCCTAATCGCGCCACATGTCATTTGCTCGTTCGGGCCTGTTTTCGCCCCGAAACGATTTATTTCTACCTGGTTTAAGTTCAAATTAATGTTATTTGAACTTTTAGTAAATTATAAGGAAAATTTAATTTTTTTGTGGACCTTTGTGAGGTCACCCCTCATCCGATCGCCTTGAATAACGTGCAAAATCTGAGTCTTTCAAAATTCGACGAAATTCAATAGGATTACTAGATTTTACGATACGAATCTAATGGTGAAGTTCATTGCATCATACAAGCTCTAGAGAGTACATATTTAAATTCTGCATTATAGTGACAAAATAACCATTTTGCCCTTATTTTAGAAAAATTTAAATTTTTCTGGGTTTTATAATAATGCAAAACCCTAATCTGCAAAACAAACAAAGTAACTACGAAAACTCAAAAGAAAAATTCTAACTACTATATACAAGAAGTGCTTAGGGGATAGATCTATCGGACCTAAGTTCCCAATTAGAATTAATGTCCAATTTCAGTTAGGGATCGTTTCCTCCAACAAACTTCTTCGTGCCTAAGTCTCTTGCATCTCCTGATAATTCTGACAAAAATTTAACAAATTTGCATAAAACTCCACATCGGGATTTCCATTATCTTGACCAGAATTTATCAAACAAACTTATGGGGTCAGAACAAGAAGATGTGTTGAATTTATCCTCTACAATATCATCAATTTCATCTACCTCATAAATTTCTCCTTCCTCAACTGGGTGCTTTGTCACATCAAAGATGTTCAATTCACTGGTCACATTTTCAAATGGAAATTTCATGACTTTATTTCTACAATTAATTAATGCATTTGATGTGGCTAAGAGTGATTGTTTTAGAATGACAGGAATTTGGGTAGCAGCATGCATAACAAGTTGGGTATCCAAAATAATAAAATCCAAAGGATAATAAAATTTATCAACTTGAACAAGTAGATCCTCCACAACTCCCCTTAGAATTTTTATGGAATGGTCTGCCAATTGCAATGTGAAATTAGTGGGATTTAATTCACCTAATCCTAACTATTCATAGAGAGAATATGGAAGCAAATTAACACTGGCTTGAAGATCAAGAAAAGCTTGCTCAATCCTGAAGTTCCTGGTTATGCATGAAACTATAGGACTCCCATGATCTTTATACTTTAGAGGGGCCTTGTGCTTAATGATAGCACTAGCCTCTTCAGACAAAATTCTCTTTTCTATGCATTAATCCTTTTATTAACTGTGCAAAGGTATTTCAAAAAACTTGGCATAGAATGTGACTTGCTTGCTTAAACAATTCAAATATTTCAGCATGATTGTTCAATGGCTGGGGTTTTTTAACTCTTTGAGGAAAAGGTAAAGGAGCAGAACTTGATTTTTCTTTTTCACTGGCAACTTTGTTTCCTTTTCAACCAAATGTTAAGGCTGAATTGGTTCATTAACAAGGACTGACTCAGCTATGCTCTATCGTTTTTGATTTAATGATCTTGCCAATCATCTTTCCACTTCTTAGGTTGGTGATTGCTTGTACTTGAATTAGAGAAGGTTCGAAATACACGACATTAGTCTAATTTTGACCCTGTGGAAAGTTTAAGTTGAGATGAGAATTTTCCCTTCCTTATTGTGCTCAAAGACTAGGTCAATTTGGCTAAATGAATCTTGATATCCTCAATATTTTGTGAAGTTTGAGCTTTGAAATCATTAAATGCATGAGTAGACTAAGTATTAAAACTCATTTTACTTTTAATGAACTGGTTCATGGTGTCCTCTAAACTCCTCTTATGTGGGGGTTGATAAGGATAATATGGTAGTCAAGTCTGGGGTTGTGTTGAAGCTGGACCTAGTGGCTGTATGTTTTTTTTTAACTAAAATTTGAGTGATTCCTCCACCTTGGGTTACATTTTTTCAGATTAGGGATTGGAATAAAGCTTGTTAAAATTAGAAAAGGCATTGGTTTGTTCCATCAAGATCTCTTTGAATGCTAGAATGGTCCCCCGTGGGATGATTTGACAAAGAATAGATTCCACACAGCTAATGAGTGGGTGACACAACATAAACGTCCATGATTTTTTTCATCTCTAGAGCTTCAAACATTCAAGACAAAGTAACAATCATAGCCCAAAGGTCATCATCCTTTTTTAAAACATATTTCTCTCCCTGGGATGAGGATGGCTTGGTTTCAACAATAATTTGTGAGGTCGAGTCCCACATTTTGGAACTCTCAGAAATGGTGGATGTGTGGGGTTTATACCAACGAATTGAGTATTTTTGGTTAGATGAAATTACAAATTTTTATTTATTTTATGTTCTTTTTTATTTGTTTTATGTGTTTTGATGTTATTTTGTAGGGATCATCATTTGGAAGGAAACAAGATCAATTTAGAGCGTAAGTGTTGGATTTTTGAATGCTAAGCAACAAGGGAGCTTTAGGCATAAAAAGGGGCAGCGGCTTTTTAGGGCCCAGGTGGCCACATACTGTCCATTCAGCGCCAAGGTGCTTGAGTTGGCTTTGGATGCGAATTCTGACTTGTTTTGACCCGATATTGAACCCTAACGCCTCATATATTCTAGGGTTTGAGTGTAGATAAAAATATACTATTTTGGGGGGCTTCTATGATTGAAAAAGGACCAAG
>CM042192.1:26029787-26051886 GCA_023539305.1 Ilex asprella
AGTGTGGGTCATTGTGGATAGACTCACCAAGTCCGCTCACTTTTTGGGTATGAAGACCACGGATACATTCGAGACTTTGAGCCTGATGTATTTCCGTGAGATAGTGAGGTTACACGGCATTCCGCTCTCGATTGTGTCGAATCGTGACTCTAGGTTTGTGGCGAGATTCAGGCAGAGTCTACAACAAGCGATGGGGACGAAGTTACACTTCAGTATGACTTTTCATCCCCAAACGGATGGCTAATCTAAGAGGGTGATACGGATTGTGGAGGATATGTTATGCTCTTGCGCGTTGGACGTCAAGGGGAGTTTGAGCGACCACTTAACATTGATGGAGTTTGCTTATAACAACAGCTTTCAAGCAAGTATTGGGATGGCATCGTATGAAGCATTGTATGGAAGGCCATGCCGATCACCGACTTGTTGGTTAGAAGCGAGCGAGAGTAGTTTGTTTGGACCAGACATTGTTTGAGAAACTACGGAGAAGATTCAACTCATCCGAGAGAGGCTACGAATGGCCCAAAGTAGACAGAAGAGCTATGCGGACCACAGACGATGACCCTTAGAATTCAAGGTTGGAGACTACGTATTTCTCAAGGTGTCACCCAAGAAAGGTGTGTTTCGATTCGGCAAGAAAGGAAAATTAGCGCCAAGATATACCAGACCGTTTGAGGTGATCAAAGCAATAGGCAAAGCGGCGTATCAATTGCAGTTACCAGCTCAGTTGTCGGGGGTACATGATGTGTTCCACGTGTCCATTTTGAGAAAGTGCCAATCGGATGCAACGCCCGCCGTAGACTTGGAAAATATTGAAATTCAAGACGAAGCAACCTATGAAGAACAACCGGTGAGGATTCTCAACGCCCAAGAGAAGGTGCTCTGCAACAAAGCCATCCGACTATTGAAGATTTTGTGGCAACACCATGGAGTGGAAGAAGCTACCTGGGAACTGGAGCTAGAGATGCGGGAGAAGTATCCATATTTGTTCACGACTTGAGGTAAATTTTGAGGACGAAATTTTCTTTAAGGGGGTGGATTGTAACACCCCACATTTTCTTTTCTATATATGTATGTAGATACATAATAAATAATGGTTGTAAAAAGGTGGATATGCGTAGCGATGTGTGCTTGAATTTGGTAGATTGAAAAAGTAGAGATTTAGAACGTTAGTGGGAATAATATAAGAATTTTTATTTAAATAGGTAAAAATATGAAACTTAAGGTCTTAGAACTTGTTCTAAACAGGTTTGATATAGAAATAGCTGTTGGATATGCATAACATAGCTTTGGAAGGGTTTAAGTTGGATTGAAAATAAAAAATTGAGGAAATAGGAAAAACAGGGAAAAATGGTACCGGTACTGCGTACCGGAGCAAACTGGTCCAGAGAGTTCGACGTACTGGTACAGCATACCGATACGGTCGAAAGTGATCTGACTATTAAAAGTCACAATCTTGGTCCACTTTTTAGCCTTATAAATACCCAAGGTCATCTATTTTGACTCCATTTCAGCCCTACAACCTTAGAAACCCTAAGAGAGAAAGAAAAGAAGAGAAGAGAGGAGGAAAGGAAGAGAAAAACAAGAGTTTAAAGGAGTTAGTCAAGATCAAACCTAGCTTCCAAGAACAAGATTGGGGATTTCTTCGCTTTCTCTTTAATTGAGATTAGGGTTATGTATATATGTATTTTTTGTTATAAAAGTGATATAAAAGATATGAAATCATTCTCTCTTAGTCTTTTGGGTAAAGATTACATGTTTTTATCAAAGTTAGGGTTGAATACCCATGAAATTCCTCTTTTGTTTGAAAAACCCTATATTTTGGAGAGTGATGAATTTTCTCTTAAATTCTTCCTTTATTATTGAAATTGGAACCATAGAAATTTGTGTGGAGTAATAAATTATTGAATTTTGATCTCATGGACTTTTCATAATTGTTTATTGGAAATTTGCATATGATGAAATTGGGGATTTTGTTCATACTTTGGAAATTGTTAGTTAATTGAGAATGTGTTGGTTTTCTTATTGTATAGTTGTTGTGAGGGACTTGAATTGCCATCGAAAGGTGCCATAGAGTGTTATAGGTTTGTCTACCCCGGTGGGGGTGAGATAGTTTCCTAACACTTGTAGTGGGTTGTCATTTGGTAATGCAACCACTATCGTTTACTAGAGCTCGAACTAAGGGTGGTATACTCTTCCTGGGGAGGGATTTGTCACTGCCATTGGGATGATAGACGCCCTTTCCCAACGTGTTTGTGATGTGATTGTGATTGGTGAACTAGGTATAGTCGTTGGGTGGATTATTGAGAAACAATCAACGTACATGGCATGGAATGAACCAATATATATCAACATAGCTAGATGAGAACATGAATTGGATTAAGTCGGAGCCGGTGCATTGATATGGGAAAATGCAACGACAAGCGCCTTTCCTAACCATTTTGGAATGGTTTCCTTTGAGACATACTTTTTAATGTTAACATGTATTTATCGCGGTTGTATAAACTTGAGATCGATCTAAATGTCCTTGTTTTATTTCAAAATTTATATATGTTATTTTGCTAAATGAGACCGACATGTTTTACATTTTTCTAGACCTTGTTTGAATTTCAGAAGATTTTGCTACAGAGCTTCGTGCTCATCCCCTATAAATTACATATTTTCAGATCATGTACTAAATGAGGAGTTGGGAGTCGAGGGGCCCGTACACTGGGAGACTCAGCTAGACGGCGAGGTGGATCCCGAGGTGGACGCTTAAAGCGACACATTCTTTTGTACTAGACTAGGATATTCTTTTGAAATAATGTAATGTCTAGTTTATATTTTGATATTTCCGCTGCGCTACATTTGTTAATTTTTGGGAATGTAAAGGCCAAGATAGGTCTATTCTTATGGGACAATATTGTGAACATTCTATAGTTTTGATGAATGAAATTTACTTATGGATGGATTATTTAGTGCTCTCATGATGTAAATGGATGTTAGAAGGTAATGTCGTCCAGGGTGGTATTTGAGGCGTTACAAGAACCATTTGGTCTAGTGAGTTAACCGTTTCGGTACTATTCTCCGAAACTGTGTACCGGTATGACTAAAAGAGATCTGACCTATTAAAATTTCAATTTGTGGTCTATTTTTGACCTATAAATACATTAAGACGCCTCATTTAGCCCCATTTCGGCCCCTCTAACCCAGAAACACTGAGAGATGAAGAAAGAAGGAGAACACACAAGATCAAAAGGAAAAAATAAGAGGTTTAAGAGTGATTCAAAATTCAAGCCCTAGTTATTCAAGAGCCAAGGTATGGATTTTCTTCCATTCTTGTTCATTGATGTTAGGGTTATTATATATATATATATATATATATATATATATATATGTTTTGACTCCTAATCATATGTATTTGCTATGAGTTCTTTGTTTCTTGGTTTTCTTGCAATTATTCACAAGTTTTAGACAAAGTTAGGATTGTACTCCCATGAAATCTCTCTTGTTTTTTGAAAAACCCTAGTTTTCAAGAGTGGTGGGTTTTTCTCTTGAACTCTTCCTTTATTCTAGATTTCAAAACCATAGTGTTTTGCGTTGAGTAATAAAATGATATTGTTGCGATCTCTTGCATTTTTCTTAGTTAGTTGTTGAAAATGTCACATGCTTAATTTTGGGATTTTTGAGATATGCTCGTAAATAGAGAAATTGAGTTTGGTATTGTATCTCTTATGAGTGTTGGATGACCATGAGTGGCCTTTGATGAGATATCGTACAGTGGGTAGACGTGTTTCATACTCCGTGTGTGTTTGAATTTCTCCTACCACTCGTAGTGGGGTTAGTGCTTTGGTAAGACTAAATCACTATTGCTCACGGGTATTGAGGCGGAGGGTTAGTATACCAATGCCTAGGTTTGATACGTCACTGCCATAGTTATGGCATACACCTTTCCTAAAGGATTGATATCTTTGAGAAGATTTGTATGGGTGTGTGTGGGATAGATATTACTCAATGTGTTGATTCATGGGGTATGCCTCGCATCATGTTTGAGAGACACATACATATTATTGTGGAATATTCAAGTTATGGATACTATTATTGTTGTGGAAAATTATTTCCTACAAGAACTTGTGAAAGTATGGGATTCTACAAGGTCTTGTGGAAAAATGGTTATATTTTGGTAATGGTTATTTATTGTAACATGACTGTTACTGCTTCATTGAAATTAATGTTGCTACTGAAACTTGAGATCTGCTTTAAAATGTCCCTGTTTTACTTCAAAGATTATATATGTTATTTTTAAAATGAGACCGACCACTTTTGGATGCTTTTCTAAACCTTGTTCAGGTTTGGAAGAATTTTCCTATAGAGCTTCGTGCTCACCCCTACTTAACAACCTTTTCAGATTATCCTCTAGAGGAAGAGCTAGAAGTCGAGGAGCCAGCACACTTGGAGACTCCGATAGACGGGAGCGTGGATCTCGAGGTGGACGCCTAGAGCGACACTTTCTTTTGATGCTAGACTAGGAAATTCATTTTGGAGACATTGTGAAGTCTAGTTTTCTTTGTTAATTTCCGCTACGCTACAATAGTTAAATTGTTGGGATGTAAATGTCATTGTTTTGGCATATTCTTTTGGATAATGTTGTAAGTAGTTTATGGAGGATGAATGAAGTCTCGTTTATTTGTGGATTATATTTGTGCTCTCATGCGGTGAATGATTTTTAGAATGTAATGTCGTCCAAGGTAGTTTTTGGGGCATTGCAATGAATCTATTCTAACTTATTTTGAACAGAAATATGGTAATTTAATTGGGAGAGAAATGTTTATCTTACTATCTGAAGAGGTTTGATAATTAATTTTGAAGTCTCAGTTTACAACTTATTTTGATCAATTAACTGGAAAAAGAGTGGAAAGATTGATACGACGCATTAGGGGAAGTTGTAATCTTAAATTTGGTTTTAGATTGATACAAGGCATTAGAGTAATTTTAGATTTTGTTTTAAATTACTAATTTCAGAGTTGAATTCCAATTGTTTAAATAAAATTGAATTGAAATAAAGTTAGTACTTGGAAGTTATTAGCAATAATTCTTCGTGGGAACGATACTCTACTTTTCACTTTAATACTTGATGATCATGTATACTTGTACATAAATTGTCAATACCAAATTCGATCAACAAGTTTTTGGCACCATTGTCGGGGAATTATTCTAGTAATTATTTCAATATTAATTTCAATCAATTTGATCTTAGTTTGAACTTATTTAACTTTTGGTTTTAATTTTTTTTCCAAGCACTCTTGAATTTTGTATGCAATCAAAATCTACAGGTCAAGAGCTACTACCATACGAAGACGAAATTAAAAGAAGACTCCAAAACTTGTGAAAACAGTATCAAGAAGTAAATAATCAAGAAACTATGGCTGAAGAAGAATATAAATCGCTAAGGGATTACTCTATGTTGCTAGTTACATAAATACAATCGAACATTCAGAGGCCCGCATTTTAAGCAAATAGTTTCGAGATCAAGTTGGGTACCATCCAAATGATTCAAAATTCAATGCAGTTTGGGGGTTTGCCTAACGACGATCGAAATGAAATTATCATTTGGTGAGTTTTCTGGAGATTTGTGACACATTCAAGTATAATGGGTCTCAGAAGATGCAATTAGACTTTGACTTTTCCCTTTCACGGTTCGTGATAAGGCAAAGAGTTGGTTGCATTCCTTGCCACTAGGTTCTATTACTACGTGGACAAATTTAGCTCAAAAATTCTTAGCTAAATTTTTTCCACCAGCTAAAACTGCAAGGATGAGAAATGACATCACTTCATTTGCACAGCATGATTCTAAGACTCTATATGAAGCTTGGGAGCGATTCAAGGATTTTACCGCGAAAATACCCTCACCATGGTATTCCTAAGTAGTTGCAAGTTCAGACGTTCTACATCTGGTTGTTTAGTGCTACCCGAACTAGATCGATGCAGTTCCAGGTGGGGAATTAATCGGGAAATTTTTTTATGAAGCATATGTGATATTGTAAATGATGGCTACCAACAATTAATAGTGGCCCTCTGCAAGAATCAATCAGCCAAAGGTGTCATGGATTTATGAAGTCGATGCAGTTACTACATTGGCTGCACAGGTTGCTACGTTAATAAAGAAGATTGATGCTTTAGGAGTGCAGTATATTTAGAGTGTGGCATTGTTTATGAATTGTGTGTCCATAACCTTCCGAGCAATCAATTTGCAACTAGTTCAGAGCCGGTCCAATACGTTGGTAACTTCAACAGGTAGCAACATAGCAATAATTTCAAAAATTATGACCTTGGTTGGAGGACTCATCCGAGCTTATCTTGGAATAATAATTAAGCCCGGTCTTCTGTTCCAACATAATCATACCCATAAGGCTTTCAGAATCAAGCTCCACCACAACAGGAAAAGAAGTTGAATTTAGAGGAGCTTCTTTCTAGGTACGTATCACAAAAATGAGACAAGGATGAACAGTATGAAAGTACCTATCCAAAACCTAAAAAACCAAATGGGTCAACTTTCTCATGCCATTAACAATCATCCTCAAGGCGCTCTATCTAGTGATACAGAGATCAATCCTAAGAGGGAAGGTAAGGAGTATTGCAATGCTATTACATTACGAAGCGAAAAATAGTTACCTAAGGTTTTTGGTGGAACTCCAAAACAATCACATGGAGATGATACTAAGGGTAAAAAAAATAAAAATAGCAAGACTGTGGAACATGAAAAGAAGGGAAGTGATCCGACTGCAATTTCTAAGGGAGGAAATCTGAGACATATTGTGCCTTTCGTGTCGTTTGCACAATGTTTGCAAAAACATAAGTGGGATAAGGAGTTCTCTAGACTCATGGAATTTTTTAAGAAGCTCCAAATAAATATTCATTTCGCAAAAGCAGTGGAGAATATGCCTAACTATGTGAAATTTTTTAAAGAAATTTTGTCAAAGAAGAGAAAACGAGACAATTTTAAGACAATGGCACTTACGGAAGAGTGCAGTGCTATTCTTCAAAAAGAGCTACCACCAAAGCTCAAAGATCTGGGTAGCTTTATAATTCCATGCACAATAGGCAATCAAATTTTCGGGAAGGCATTGTATGACTTAGGAGCTAGTATTAACTTGATGTCACTCTCAATTTATCAACAATTGAGTTTGAAAGAAGTGAAGCCTACTAATGTCACATTGCAACTTGCGCATAGATCACTCACTTATCCCAAGGACATTAAAGTGGATAAGTTCATTTTTCTAGCTGATTTCATAGTTTTAGACTTTGAGGAAGATAGAGAAATACCTATTATTCTTGGGCGGCCATTCTTAGCAACGGGGAGAACACTTATTGATGTACCAAAAGGTGAGCTAACTATGCGAGTCCAAGATCAAGAGGTTACATTTAATGTATTTTCAGCTATGAAATTTCCAAAGGAACCGGAAGAATGTTTACGGGTTGATTTGGTGGAAGATGTAGTGAATGGGGTATTCATAGGAAGTTGTATTTCAGATCCTCTTGAGAATGACAAGCTATATAAAGAGGAGGTATTCCTACATGGAACGTTTGAAATCAAGGAAGCCAATTCAAAAAGAGCTTTCAAGGTGAATGGGCAGAAACTGAAGCAATATTGGTGGGAGACATTGATCATGAAAAGACCTTAATTACGCTTGCTGACCCGAGATGAAACAGGTAGTAGTCAGGCTGAAGACTATAAAACAAGCGCTAATTGGGAGGCAACCCAAATTTTAGTTTCTAAGTTTTATTTCATTTTATTTAAATTTAGTTTTTTTTATAAGAAATGATGTAGTTATTTAGTTAGTGCATTTTAATTGGCATGTAAATTGCTTGAAGGTGCCAAGGATTGAACATAAAATTGGATCACACACAAAGCCTAACTAGGAGCCAAGAACAGCCTACCTATGTTTCCCGAATACACTCCCAACTCAGCAGATAATGAGGATGCTAACAATGATGCCGACTAGCAAAGTCTCAGGGAGTGTATTTTTGTTTAATTTTTTCCTACTTTATACATTGAGAACAATGTTTAGTTTAAGTTTGGGGGTGTATTTTTGTTTGCATTATTAGGTATGCATTTAGATTGCATGTTTTATTATAACTTGAGTAATGGGTTAAGTGAATTTGAGTATGGCCAATGATAAATGGGATTAATTGTTAATTCAAAGGAAATTAATGAACATGTTGAGTTTGTAGTTTGACGTACTAGTTGGTTTTACGTTGTTTGTGATTCTTTCATTTATGAGCACATATTCATCTGTTTGGTTAGTTATTATTTAGAGAATTTATTTGGCTAAATGCTTGTGGGAGATATCAGTGAAACTCTAGAAAACTTATTTAAGCATCATTCAAAGCAAAGTTTCGACATTCAGGTAAGTTTGGGGGAAATTTTTTATATGATGGGTTATTTGAAAAAAAAATTAGAATTTTGAAAATTCGTTTGATTTGATCCTTCACAAGAAAAAATATTTTATTTGAAAAAAATACAAGAAAGGGGAATGTGGTTAGTAAAGATGGAGTGTAAAATGCACTCACTCATAAACACATGTTGAGAACAAGATGGATCGTAAAACACACTTGTTCAAGAAAAGACAAGATCGAGCCTAAAACGCACTCGCTCAATAAAAGGTGAGATGGAGCATAAAATGCACTCACCAAATGAATGAAAAGAAAAAAAAAAGAGAAAAAAATTGTACCTTCTAGTTATAATTTTGCCTTTATTAGTAGAGGTTGATGTAAAACGTAAGTTCATAGAGTTGATATTGAGTATCTCCTATGGAGCGCTTGACTACGTAAATGTATCTAGGTGATGACTAGCTTGACAATTCGAATATGTATAGGTATTTAAAGGGTCATGAGCAAAGGTAAAATTAAGGAGTATGTGAATTGATAGACTTTGCATTTTTTTAAGTTTCCCACGAATTATTATTTGTTGTAACTTTTTGGGGTCATTATTCAAATTTAGATTGATCCCTTGTTTGAGTAATTGGTTGACTAATTTTTATAGTTTTGGTTCTTAGTATTTTGCTTGAGGACAAGCAAAGATTTAAGTTTAGAGGTATTTAATGAGTGGGTTTTATACCTACAAATTTAGTATTTTCGGTTTGATAAAATTGAAAGTTTTCAATTATTTTATGTTCTTTTTTCTTTGTTTTGTGTGTTTTGATGTTATTTTGTAGGAATCATGTAAACCCCCATATGTAATAGAACTTGTACCAACTATGTTTGATGTACAAATGTATGTTGTATAAGTTTGGATTGGTTTTGGTTGGGTTTGGAATGAATTAGAAATGAAAAATCGGCCAAACAGGCAAATCTGGGCAAAGGGTACTGACACGCGTACTGGTACACAGATGTCCAGTAGGTATCGCATAACGGTACACTTTCTCAAAATTAGAATTTTTTTTAATTAATGTTGCCAAGCTTTTGGTTATGTATTCTTTTCTTTAAATGTTATAAATGAAAAATAATAGAATACAAAAGGTAGTATGTTGGGCTTCGGATGGGTCAATCGATTAAAGATATACCCAGACCTTGTATTTTAAAAATTCTGGTAAAAATTATTTGCTATTAAGATAAATCATAAAACTAAAAATTTTTAGGTTAAAATAACATCAAAAATGAATCCACAACGTCAAAAACTTTAAGGAAGTCATAGAGATCAAAATGGAGATCCATAGTGGCCAAATTATAATTTCGGAGAAAAATACAATTTTTGGCCCTATGAACAGTGAAATTCTGGACTTGCTGGCCTTATAACACCATTTTCTCTCATTCTACCACTCCACTCCCACACCAAACCTCTTAGAACCCTAGGGGAAGATTAGGGGAGAAAGAAAAGGGGGGAAAGAGGTCTATAGAGCTTGGGCTTTACTTGGAGATTTTGGTTCAAGGTTAGGGGGTCTTCCTAGTCTCTTACACTGAGGCCAAGGCTTATATATATATATATATATATATATATATGTTTTGACTATAAATCATATTTATTTGTTAGTAAATCATTGATTCTTGATATTCATGCAAAGCCTAACATGTTTAAAACAAAGTTATGGTTGAGTAGCCATGAAATTTCTTCTTCTTGACTCAAAACCCTAGTTTTCAAGAGAAATGGATTTTTCTTTTGATTTTTCCTTTGTTCTTGATTTTAAAACTTTAGTACTTTGTATTGAACAACAAAATGGTATTTATGATGATCTCTTACATTTTTCTTCAATTGTTCTATTGAGATACTATATGTGAAATTTAGGGATTTTGGATTTTACGTGGAAATTTGAGAAATTTGTCGGATATTGTATCTCTTCTGGATGTTTGGATGACCATGGGTGGCCGTTGACTGGGTATTGTAGAATGGGTAGATGCGTTTCTTGCTCCTTATGGGTTCAAATTTTTCCTACCACTTGTAGTAGGGTTGGCGCCTTGTGAGAACCAAACCACTATTCGCTCACGGGTGTCGTGGTAGAGGGTTAGTATACTATTCCTAGGTTGGATTCGTCATTGGCATTGTATTGGTATACGCCATTCCTAAAGTTGTATATCCTTAAGAGGATTGGATGAGTATGTGTGGGCCAGGATATTATCGATGTGTTTATTCATGCGATATCTTACATCATACCTGAGATACATAATGTGGTTGATATACAGATACATATACATAATGTTGTAAAAGATACAAGTGGTGGTTTGATATACATTGTAGGAAATTGGTTTATTGTAAAAATGTTTATTGTGAAATGGTAACTTGTTGGAATTGTAATTTTTGGGAATTGGTTTTACTTTCTAATTTAATTATTTGTTATTGCGTAACCTTGAGATCCAGTGAAATGTCTCTGTTTTCCTTCAAAAGCTATATATGGTAATTGTGAAAATGAGACCCACTGTTTTATAAGTTTTTCAAACCTTGTTCGAGTTTGGGAGGATTTTCCTATAGATCTTAGTGCTCACCCCTACAAATGACATCCTTTTAGATTATGGCCTAGAGGTGGAGCTCATAATTGATGAGCCGGCACATTGGGAAGCTCAAGTAGATGGGAACGTGGATCCCGAGATGGATGTTTAGAGTTATATGCTCTTATGTTCTACGTTAGGAAATTTATTTTGAAACAATGTGAAGTCTAATATTTTTTGTTATTCCGCTGCAAGTTTAAGTTTGATGCTTTTGGATGTAGTTGTCATCATTTGGCATATTCTTTTGGGGATGATGTTGTATATATATCATGTATGATGAATAAAATTTATTTATTGATGAAAATTGTTAGTTGCTCTCATGATGTGAATGATTTTAGATAGTAATGTCATCTAAGGTGTATTTTGGGGCGTTACAGATCATCATTTGGAAGGAAACAAGGTCAATTTAGAGCCTAAGTGTTGGATTTTTGAAGGCTAATAAATAAGGGAGTTTTAGGCTTAAAAAAGGACAGCGCCTAGGCGCCCACATACTATCTATTCATTACCAAGGCACTTGAGTTGGCTTTGGATGCGAATTATGACTTGTTTTGACCCAATATTGAACCCTAATGCCTCATATATGCTAGGGTTTGAGTGGGAATAAAAATATACTGATTTTGGGGGCTGCTATGATTGAAAAAGGACCAAGGAATGATATAAAATTGAAGACAAAAATTGAAAGAATCGACACGAAGAAAATCGGACTAGAAGGCTAGAGAGAGATTGAAGATTGCAACTAAGTTTTCATTCTTTTCTCTTACTTTTACTTCTTGATTTTTTGAGATGTTGTTTAATTTTAGAATGATGTCTTTCAATTACATTATGAACTAATTTTTTATTAAGATTGCAACGGAACCTGATGTCTAGTTAAATTGATCTACTCTCGATTATAGTTCTATTGATCATACATGAGTTATTTGTCATATTTTGTGCGTAACATAAAATTGTTTGTCCATCAATTAATTTGATAACCTAGATGAAATTGGGAGATGAATTCTAGGTTTAGATCTAAATATGACGACATGCGTCTGGTTGATTCTTCTTAGGATTGAATAGTTGTGTTTATGTATATGATAGGAATATACTTATATGTCGTGTGTAATTTTTGAGTCTAAACTTAATGAATCTATTCTAACTTATTTTTTATAGGAATATAGTAATTTAATTGGGAGAGATATCTTTATCTTACTATCGAAAGAGGTGTGACAAATAATTTTGAAGTCTCAATTAACAACTTATTTTGATCAATTAACTGGAAAGAGAGTGTAATGATTGATACAAAGCATTAGGGGAAGTGATAATCTTAAATTCTCCTATCCGTTAAATTCAACCTTTGATTATTAAATTTTGGTTTAGTTTTAAATTAGTTAATTCATAGTTTAATTCCAATTGTTTAAATAAAATTGAATTGATATAAAGTTAGTACTTGAAATTCATTAGTAATAATTCTCCGTGTGAACGATACTCTACTTATCACTTTATTACTTGTTGATCGTGTATACTTGCACATAAATTGTCAATATCAAATTCGGACAACAATGGTATCAAAAAACTCAAATGCCTCAATGGGATTATTACCCATTAATTTCCCCTGGGCCATCTTTTTAACAAACTGACGCATTGTGGATGGGAGGACTTCATAAAAGAAACAACCTAAAGTCCAACTTTTAAATGCATGAAGTGGGCTAGCTTGGAGAAGATCCTTAAATATTTTTCAACATTGATAACAATTTATCTTTGTTTCACATAAAAATTCATAATTTGACGTCTCAATGTATTAGTGCGGTGCACTGATGAGTGAGTTTTATACCTACAAATTGAGTATTTTCGGGTTTATGAAATTGTAAGTCTTCAACTATTTTATGTTCCTTTTTATTTGTTTTGTGTGTTTTAATGTTATTTTGTAGAAATCATCATTTGGAAGGAAATATGATTATTTGGAAGGATTCAATGTCATTTGAGAGTCTAAGTGTTGGGTTTTTGAAGACTAAGCAACAAGGGAGGTTCTAGGCTTAAAAGGGGATTGTGCCTACCCAGCGCCTAGGCACTTGAAAAGTAGCAAGTAAACGCCCATGTGCTGATTTATGCCCTAATGTGCTTGTGTTGGCTCTGGACGCGAATTCTGACTTGTTTTTTCACCGAAATTGAGTTGGGATAAAGATATACTGATTTTGGGGGCTGCAAACATGAACAAAAGAAAGACTAAGGATTGATAGAAAATTGAAGGTAAGAATCAACGGAAGCGACCCAATGAACATGGAGATAGAAGGCTAGAGAAAGATTAAAGATTGCTACTAAGTTTTCATTCTTTTATCTTACATTTACTTGTTGATTTTCTGAGATGTTTAATTTTAGAATGATGTTTTTCAATTACATTATGAACTAAGTTTTTATTAAGATTGCAACGGAACTTAATGTTTAGTTAAATTGTTCTACTCTTGGTTCTAGTTCTTATTGATCATGTATGAGTTGTTTGTCATATTTTGTGCTTAATATATGATTGTTTGCCCATCAATTAATTTGATAATCTAGATGAAAATTGGGAGATGAATTCAAGGTTTAGTTCTGAATATGATGACATGCGTCTAGTTAATTCCTCTTAGAATTAAATAGTTGGGTTTGTGTATAGGATAGGAATATATCTATATGTCGTGTGTAACTTTTATGAGAGTTTGAACTTAATGAATCTATTCCAACTTATTTTTCTTAGGAATATAGTAATTTAATGGAGAGAGATATGTTTATCTAACTATCGGAAGAAGTTTGATAAATAATTTTTAAGTCTCAATTAACAACTTATTTTGACCAATTAACTGGAAAGAGAGTGGAAAGATTTATACAAAGTATTAGAGGAAGTTGTAATCTTAAATTATTTTATTCTGTGAAATCACTCATTGTTCAGTAATTTTAGATTTGGTTCTAAATTAGTAATTTCATAGTTGAATTCCAATTGTTTAAATAAAATTGAATTGATATAAAGTTAATACTTGAAAGTTATTTGCAATAATTCTCCATGGGAACGATACTCTACTTATCACTTAATTACTTGTCCGTCGTGCATACTTGCATGTAAATTGTCAATACCAAATTTGGACAAAAAGTTTTCGCCTTGTCAATATGATTTCTAGTAATTATTTCAATATTAATGTCTATCAGTTTGATCTTAGTTTAAACTTATTTAATTTTCTATTTTTATTGTTTTAATTTTTAATTTTAATTATTTTCGCAAGAACTCTTGAATGTTGTATGCTAACACGATCTAAAGGTCAGGAGCTAACTACCATACAAAGACGAAATCAAGAGAAGGTGTTGAAACTTGCTAAGGTAGTGTCAAAAAGTTAATTTTCCAGAAACTATGGCTGAAGAAGAATAGAAATCACCAAGGGATTAGCTATGCCGCTTGTTACGAAAATACAATCAAGCATTCAAAGGCCCGCAATTCAAGTAAATAGGTTCAAGATGAGGTCAGGTACCAACCAAAGATTCTGAATTCGGTGCAGTTTGGGGGTTTGCCTAACGATGACATAAACGATCATTTGGTGAGTTTTCGGGAGATTTGCGACACGTTCAAGTACAGCGGTGTTTCTGAAGATGCGATTAGACTCCGACTTTTTCCTTTCACGCTTCGTGAAAAGGCAAAGAGTTGGTTGCATTCATTGTCGCTAGGTTCTATTACTACGTTGACAGATTTAGATCGAAACTTTTTAGCTAAATTCTTTCCACTCGCTAAAATTACAAGGATGAGGAACGACATCACTTCATTCGCACAACATGATTCTGAGACTCTGTACGAAGCTTAGGAGCAATTCAAGGACTTACTCCAAAAATTCCCTCTCCATGGTATTCCTAAGTGTTTGTAAGTTCAAACATTCTACAACGGGTTGCTTTGTGCTACTTGGACTAGTATTGATGCAGCTGCCGGTGGGGCATTGATAGCGAAATTTTTTATGAAGCTTATGAATTATTGGAAATGATGGCTACCAACAACTATCAGTGGCCCTCTGAAAGGATCAATCAGCCAAAGGTAGCTAGGATTTATGAAGTTGATGCAGTTAGCACATTGGCTACACAGGTTGCTACATTGACAAAGAAGACTGATGCTTTAGGAGTGCAGCCTAATTAGAGTGTGGCAGTTGTTTGTGAATTGTATGTTGGAAACCATCCAAGTAATCAATGTGCAATTAGTTCAAAGTCAGTATAATATGTTGGTAACTTTAACAAGCAACAACTTGGCAATAATTTCAACTATTATAACCCTGATTGGAGGACTCATCCAAGCTTATCTTGGAATAATAATCAAGCCCAAACTTCTGCTCCAACACAATCATACCCACCAAGCTTTTAGAATCCAGCTCCACCATAGTATGAAAAGAAGTCAAATATGGAGGAGTTGTTTTCCATGTACGTATCACAAAATGAGACAAGGATGAACAATATGAAAGAATCAATCTGAAACCTGGAAAACCAAATGGGTCAGCTTGCTCATGCCATTAACAACTGACCTTAAGGCCCTCTACCTAGTGATGCAGAGATCAATCCTAAGAGGGAAGGAAAGGAGTACAGCAATGATATTTATTACAAAGTGGAAAAGAGTTACCTGAGGTTGTTGGTGGAACTCCAAAACAGTCGCATTGAGATGATACTAAGAGTAAAAAAATAAAAGATAGCAAAAATGTGGAACATGAAAAGAAATAGAAGATCCAGTTGCATGTTCTAGTGGGGGTAACCTGAGACCTATTGTGTCTACCGTGCCATTTCCACAATGTTTGTAAAAATAGAAGTGGGATAAACTGTAAAATCCAGGTAAATTTGAACTTTTTCTGAAAAAGGGAAAATGATCATTTGCCACTAAAATGCAGATTTGAAATACATGTTCTCTAGAGCTCATATGAAATAACGGACTTTATCATTGGATTCGTATCACAAAATCTAGCCACCTTGACAAATTTCGTTGAATTCTGAGATAGCCATATTTTTTACGTTTTACAAGACGTATGTGTGTCGAATGACCTCATAAAGGTCCCCAAAAATGAAAAATATAAAAATTTCCTTATAGTTGAATTAAATTTAAAATAAAATTAATTTGAACTTAAACTCAGATGAAATAAATCGTTTCGGGGCAAAAACGAACCCGGATAAGTGAGGGGCGTGTGGCATGATGTGAGCCAAGCCTTGAAAATTATAAATAAGAGCTAAAATCATATTTTTAGAAGAAAAATATCTCCATTGTTCAGCACACTCACACATTTGAGGAAGAAGAGAGGGAAAGGAGAAGAAAAAATAGACTTCAAGCCTTCTCTCTACGATTTTTGAAGTTCCATTGATCGAATCAACTCGGACCAAGAGCTAAAGTCGATGTTCTTGACGAGGGCTACACATCCATACCAAAAAAAAAGGATTTCACCAAAGTTTCAAAGTCAGAATTTTGAAGAAAGTGAAGATTTGAGCGGAAATCGAGTTATTGGAGCTTCCCAAGGTCATTTTTTAGGAATCAAAAGGTAGGGTTCCCTCCTACTTCAGTTTATTTCTAACCTAAGATGTCCATAGGAAATAGGGTTAGATGAATAAATGAACTATAATTTGTCAATTGTTATGGAAATGAGAAAATGAGTATAGAAATGGCTTAGACTAACTTCTAGCTTGATTTTGGTGTATGAAATTTACTTGTGTAAATTCTTGCAACTTGGTGTTTGTGCATGATATATTTTTAACATGAGTGTTGCCTTGAAGATGTTTGATAAAATTCCTTGAGTGGTTGAAATTGTTGTTTTGATTAAATTGAAAGAACATGCTTGAGTTATGTGATAACTTATGAAAATTATATGTTTATAATACAATTTGTCATGGAATTGGGGTTGTTATGGGTTAAATTAGTCCATATGGCATTCATTACATATAAGACATGATATTGTTATTACAATGATTCGTTACATTGCATATGCACGAAGACATCTCATGTTCAGGGTGTGAGTGCATTGGGACATCAACCACCACACTTGGTGGATGATGGGTGGACTCAGAAGATGTGTATCGAAGATCCCGTTGAGTCGCATGGTTTCATGAAATAAAATTAGGTCGAGGTAGCAGGAATGGACTAGAAGATCCTTCGGGTGCAAGGTCCGGTAATGGGGGTACGCACTGACTTGGTTCGATTCATAAAGTGTGTAGGTGTATACGAAACCTTAGGTGGAAATCCTTAAATTCCATGTAGGATGGGTGACCTTTGGTGTAAGTCCATGAACATCCACCCCTACAAAGACCCTAGATTTGTAAATGCCATTTGATGTGTAATATAGATGACAGATTCATACACATTGACACTTGTATGTGTTGAGGTGATGTGAAGAACTCGGGTTGAGTTGCGTGAGTGAGTCTCATCTCATTTCATGTCATGACATGATTAATTTCAACATTGAATGTATATTCTTGCTTTGAATGTTATGGATGGTTGAATGTTGCATGTGAACACTTCATATGCATATAGGTGGGAAGTAGCCTCTGAAGGGGATACTGTATTGAGTGCGACTCACCCTATACAGAAAAATATTTCAGATGCGGGAGATACACCAGATGACGGTCCTCATTTAGAGCCTCAAGGGTAAAGAGGAGCCGCCTTGTGGCCTTTAACCTTGGATAGTTGTAAACTTTAGTTAAAATTATGTTTTGACATGTAAATGTAGGAAGTTGCGTGTAATAGAAATTGTATGGACCATATATAACGTAGAAAACTTCATTATTCATGTTTTTTTATGGATGTGGATTGATGTGAAATGGTTTAGATGAAATTGGAATAGAAAAATAGATGAAGTGGGCAAAACTGGGCAGGCCCTACTAGTAGAGCCTACCGGTATGGTCTTGTCCAAAGGAAAAACCCTATCGGTAGGGTAAGAGCCTACAGGTATGGTTTCGTCCAGAGAGGAAACCCTACTAGTAAGCTCTCCAAAGTTTTCAAATTTTAAAAGTGTTTTACCCTACTGTGGGACTATATGTTCCTTCCCTCCAATAATGTAAATGGAGTATAAATCATGGTATATTGGGCCTTGTTTGGATCCAATGAATAATTGAACCCGAAACACATTTGTGAGTTACAATCCCAGTTAGGGGATGCTATTGACGTGGTGTTGGGTTATGCGACATTTACGGCTATTTTCATAGGTTGATGGATTATCAACGATTAATAAAGGACCCCTAGATTATAAGGTGTCACATTAAAAAGTTCTCTAAATTCTTGAATGTGTTTAAGAAACTCCAAATAAATATCCCTTTTGTAGAAGCAGTGGTGAAAATGCCTAACTATGTGAAATTTTTGAAGGAAATTTTATCAAAGAAGAGAAAACTAGGCGATATTAAGACAGTGGCACTTACAGAGGAGTGTAGTGCTATTCTTAAAATGAAGCCACCACCAAAGCTCAAATATCCAGGTAGCTTTACAATTCCATGCCCATTAGGAAACCAGTCTTTCGGGAAAGCAGTGTGTGACTTAGGAGCTAGTATTAACTTAATGCCACTCTCAGTTTATCAGCAATTGGGTTAGAAGGATGTGAAGCCTAATAATGTTAAATTGCAACTTGCGGATAGATCACTCACTTATCCAAGGGGCATAGTTGAAGACGTTCTAGTTAAAGTGGATAAGTTCATTTTTCCCGCTGATTTTATAGTCTAAGATTGTGAGGAAGATCGAAAAATACCTAATATTCTTGGGCAACCATTCTTAGCAACGAGGAGAACCCTTATCAATGTACAAAAAGGTGAGCTAACTATGCTAGTCCAACATCAAGAGGTCACATTCAATGTAATGTCAGTTATTAAATTTCTAGAGGAAGCGGAAGAATATTTTCAGGTTGATGTGGTTGACAAGGCAGTGAATGAGGTAATCGTAGGAAGTTGTATTTTATATTTCTTTGTGAACGCCAAGCTATATAAAGAGAAGGTAAAAATGTGGCATGATAAGAAGATCATTGAGCGGATGTTTGAGCCAGTGTTCCCGCATGGAGCGGTTGAAGTCGAGGAAGCTAAGTCAAAGAGAACTTTCAAAGTGAACGGGCAAAGACTTAAGCACTATTGGGGTGACGACATTGATCGTCAAACGACCTCAGTTACCCTTGCAGACCCAAGATGAAATAGGAAGTAGTCATGCTGAACACTATAAAAAAACACTATTTGGGAGGTAACCCAAAATTTAGTGTTTAATTTTTAGTTTATGTTTATGTTAATTTAGTATTTTTATTTATTAGTTTTTTTTAGGAGTAATCATGTTAATAGATCATTAGTGCATTTTAATTAGTGGGTTCATTGCTTGTAGGTACCTTGGATCGAGAAAAAAAAAGGGAGAAAGAATGAAAATCAGGCAGCTAACTAGCACCCAGGCAGTGCCTAGGCACCTGCCCAGCCAGCGCCCAGGCGTGCCCTTGCTGTTGCAAACTCAAAATTTCAGCCTTATAAACACCCAAAACTGCTCCAAACACAGAATTTCAGCATTATAAAACACCCTTTAGATCTACATACATGAAAAACAAGCCAACCAAATCAACTCATGCTTCTCTTCCAAAATTTCAAACTTCTAATAATCTATTCACCTCTACTCATCTTCACCCATAATTCCATTGAATCATCTTTGATTTCCCAAACTCCTTTACACCGCAATCTTAACTCTCATGTGCATCAATGAGTTTTAACTAGCACCAAGGATTTCCCCATTCTTCATGGGTATATATTAAGCTTTGCAACGTAAGTTTCCTAGTCCACCTATGTTTCCCGAATACACTCCCGACTCATCGGACGACGAGGACACTGATAATGATGCCAACTAGCGAAGTCTCAGGGAAGTCCTCTATCTTAATTTTTCCTATTTTATACATTGAGGACAATGTTTAGTTTAAGTTTGGGGCTGTATTCTTGTTTGCATTATTAGGTATGCATATAGTTAGTGTGTTCTACATTTAGAAAGTAAGTTTTAGTACAACTTGAGCAATGGGTTGATTAAATTTGATTATGGCCAATGATGAATGGGATTAATTGTTAATTCAAGGAAAATTGATGAACATGTTGAGTTTGTAGTTTGATATACTAGTTGGTTTTACACTATTTATGATTCTTTCATTCATGAGCACATATCCATCTGTTGGGTTAGTTATTATTTAGAGAATTTATTTGGTTAAGTGTTTGTGGGAGATATCATTGAAACTCTAGAAAACTTTTTTAAGCATCATTCAAAGTAAACTGAGGTATTCATATAAGTTTGAGGAAAATTTTTTATATGATGGGTTCGTAAAAAAAAAGAACGAAAATTTTGAAAATTTGTTTGATTTGATCCTTCATGTGTTAAAAAAATTATTAGAAAAAAAAAAGAGAAATGACATGTGGTGAGTTGAGATGGAGCATAAAACGCACTCACTCATAAACACAAGTTGAGAATGAGATGTAGCGTAAAACACACTCGTTCAATAAGAGGTGAGATGGAGCATAAAATGCACTCACCAAACAAATGAAAAGAAAAAAAATGAGAAAAAAAAAAAGAAAATCTTTGGACCTTCTTGTTATATGGTTGCTTTAATTAAGTAGAGGATGATGTGATACGTAAGTTCATAGAGTTGATATTGAGTATCTCCTAAGAATTATTTGATTACATAAATGTATTTGGGTGATGACTAGCTTGACAATTCGGATATGTACATGCATTCAAAGGGTCATGAACGGAGATAAAATTAAGGAATATGTTGAATTGCTAGACTGTGACACCCCAAAAATCCGGGGGTCCGTTGATCACCCATCAACCTACAGAATACCCGTGGATATCATGTAACTCCATATCATGCCATTATGCCCCATTTATCGTGGTCCATAATTTAACAAAATTCAGGCAAGGTCTCCTTTGTACGGGAAGTTTTACCCAAAACACAACCTGTGCAAATATACAATCACATGACTCATACGATGTCCAATATACAACATTGACCGCACTAGGTCCATTTGATTACACCATGTACACACTCATCTAATGCGATGTCTCTGTGCAAATGCAAAGTAATGAACCATTGCATGTCAATATCAAGTCCCATATGTAATGAATGTCATATGGATCAATTTAACCACTTACTTCAACATATGCCATGGTAATTTATATCTAATGCATATAATTATCACAATTCATCATGATGCTAATATATTGATAGCATATATCAATTACCTTTTTCTCAAGCATGACATACATAAATTATGCCATAACAAGCTTAATTCTCACATAGGCATTTAGCAAAATACCTTCAAGGCACCAATCATGTTATCACATAACCTAGTAAATAACTCATTTCTTTCACAAGGTACAATATAACACAAAGCATGCCCACACAATTCCAAGCACCAAGAATTTTCACATGGAACTTCAAATATCAGTTTCAAACTAGAAATTGATTAAATCATTTTTACACCTACACCATAACCATAGGCAAGTGAAATACATAGTTCTACATACCTACCCTTTTCCATTAACCCAACTATAATAGGAAATTTTAAAAATACACAAAAACAGCCCACATAAACCTAATTTCCGAGAGCTTACACCAATAGCTTCCACACATCAAATTTATGCTAGAAGTTGGTCTAAGTCATTTCTATACCCAATTCCTCACTTCCATAACAAGAGACACGTGACATGTATAGTTGCATATACCTACCCATTTCATATGGACCCATAGGTTAGAAAAAAAATAAAGTAAGAGGGAACCCTACCTCTTGGAGCGTAAAATGAAGTATAAAACTTCAAGAACACCAACCCCAACCTCAAACCTTTGATTTTTCCAAAATCTTCCCTTTGGATCTTCGTTGAAATCCTTCGTTCTTGGTACGTAAGTGTAGCTCCCATCGAGGAGATCAACTTTGATTCTTGACTCGAGTTAATTCAAGCGACAGAGAGGCAGAAATCATATCCAAAAGCCTTGAAAACTTTATTTTTTTCTCTCCTTTTCCTATCCCTTCCTTCACACGATTTTACCACTAAAAAATTCAGATTCTTCTACCTAAAAAACAGATATTTGTTTATATTTATAACCCTAAACACTTGGTCCACGTCGCGCCACACGCCCCCTTGTCCGAGTCCGTTTTCGCTCTGAAACGATTAATTTCATCCCGGTTTAAGTTCAAATTA
>CM042192.1:26064254-26078521 GCA_023539305.1 Ilex asprella
ACAAAATGTAAAAGGCTTTCGTAGGGAACGATTGAAACACAACCACTCTTATTATCAGTTAAGATGAAAAAGTGGCGGCACTTCAACTATCCGAATGGAAAGCTATAACAGAAATGTAGAAATACAGTATTGGAACTGAAAGTGTATCACGGACCGGATCGTGGTTTCACTTTCTTCTTTCTTTTTCTTCCTTTCTTTTCCTTCCTTTCTTTTCCTTTTTCTCTCTTAGAATTTCTTCATATGAACTCTCATTTCCGGCCTGCTTTGCAAAGGAGGAGGAGGTGCCTATTTATAGGCAAGCAAGGAAGCATGAGGTGGAAGTCTTGCATGTGCTGACTAATGGCCACCGTCCGGACGGCAGTCCCACCGTCTGGACGGTGGTGCAAGTGGATTTGCAAGTTGCATGATGTGCTGGCTCTTCATGTTGGACTATTACACTTTGACCTCCTTGAGTTTCCATCTTCTTGACATTGCTCCCTTCTTCTTTAATTATTTCTGCATTTATCCTGCAATTGTATATAAAAACTGTTAAAATAAATAATTTCCGCACTAGCCCTAATTCACTTTAATTCTAAGTTTTTAGTGTGGTAATTCTACTAATTCGATTTTTTTAAATACTTCTAATTTACATCGAATTGATGTTAATCAGTTTGCCTATTCACTACCAAAACCTTCCATACTGTTTTGTCTACTTAAATGAACCTTGTGGAAGGTTTTGCCTATTGGTTTGCTTATTCAATTGTTCCTGCACAAATCTTCTGGAAGGTTTTGCCTAAAATGCCTATGACTCAAGCTCTGCAATTTGGGGGTCCCACCTACACTTTTCCCACTTGTCCCCTGACTTCTCTTGCACATCTACATGCTTGCCAACACCCATGATTGGAATTTAAAGGCAATGACATTAATGAGGAGGACAGATAAGAGGCAATGCAGGGAAAAGCACCAAGGCCATCCAATCAGCCCCTTATGGATGGGAAGTCTATCCCACACCTATAGGTAGCTCCATGGACGAAAATAGAGAGAGTCTTGGACATTATTTAGCTGGTATTGCATTGTAGAGAGAGAAGCTCCATGAAAGAAGACATACTTTAGAGAGAGAAATTTATGTTTTTGCATTTTCTTCTATCCACTTCACATATAGTTCCTTGTAAGACTTGTGTAAGCTTCATTTAATGTCTTTAAAATCATTTATTACCAGTACATTTTAAGTTTAGTTCTACATTTTGGATTTCACCATTGTTGTGTTAAATTTTCTTCATTATAAACTTTTAAAATGGGAATTGAATATTTTTCTTCATAGTTTAAGGTTTCTTGCATTAAGTTAAGTTCCAATCTTCATTTTTTCATTATGTCCCTTTATATTATTCATGTCTTTCCTTTATTCATGAGTAGCTAATCTTTAAGTTGGCTAATCCAAGGGAGAACTCCTCTTAGGTATGCTAAATCAAATCTTTTTCAATCCTCCTTGTAGTGTACGCTGATTTGGATTGACTAGGTTCAGTGTGAACGTGGTTGTGAGTCCTTGATATCCCATAGACTTGTCACTGGGTATGCTTGGATCCTCACCTCCATTTTAGTCCCTCGCTTTCTATGAATCAATTGATCAACTAGACACCATTGGAGGAAGGTCTTAAGTTGATTTGGCATTCCCATTGGAATGAGCTCTAGGGATTAGCCAACACTTGTTCCATTTCATTTTTTTATCACAAACACAAATCAACATGCTCAAACATCAAACGTTTTTACACTTTTCCTTTTTCACCAAAATCACCTTCAAAACAATTCACCTCCTTCCATGAGGAGACAACCTTGGAATACGATTTCCAAGTAAAACATGACACTCGAAAGTCTCTCTGCGCTTGGGGAGCACTTTTGTTCACACATACACGCACATTTCATTCCACACACCCACTTTTCAATTTCTTGCATCAAACCCAGTGAGAGTGACACTCACCCACACTCGTAAGTCATATACATATTGAGGGTTCATGTTAGGAAATTAAGAAAACACGGAAAGAAGTCAATCACACCACCATCTGGACTGTGCTGATCGTCTAGATTTCCCTTACTGCTATAGGATCCTGTCCCCTCATCTTCTTCCTATTTTCCGACATTAGTTTCCAACCAACAGTTACAGCATAAGTTTAAATTCATACAATTACACATTAAACTACTTACATCCTACCTTATTAGCCTAATTCGTCTATAGTTATTTTCATTTATGCAAATCCCAAAATTATTCATCTTTTGATCATAATCAATTTTTAATCAGAATCTTCTAAATTAAGGACTTCAGCGAACCGATTAATCTCCTGTCTCACATGTCTTGCAAGCCTGGTACTGGAATAAGATGGAATCTCTAGGTAATCCTTACTCTGCCCATAATTAATTCAGTCAATACAATTTGAAGCTCGACTTGAAATTGGTTCCGCTCACTGATTATATTCTCTCGTATGCATTAAACGACCACACTTTAAACAACCACCGAGTTGATTTAATCATTAGCGCTTGGAAAATGAACTTTTTCCGCACTAAGGTTTTGCTTGACTACCAAAAATTTGTAATTTCCCAACAACCTTTGCTTTTGCTATGATCGAAGAATTTATGTCTTTTGGAAAAGTACGTAGCATACCCAAGCTAAACCAAAACAATTACTCATCCATTTTTGAAAAATTATTGAAAATTTTGAGAATTTTTTAAAATTGACTCATTGTCCGGTTCTTTAATGTCTAACAGTCACAAACACAAATATGGATCGTTCGCTCCCGCCCCCCACCTAAATTAAACATTGTTCCGAATGTATAGCATCATGAAATAGAATTTTAGACAATTGTTAATAAGATCTGGAGGTGAGACAAATCTATAGTTCAAGAACCTAATCTGTAAAATAAACAACAAACAATTAGTATTACTATTTACAATCAAACACTTAAAAAAATAATTCAAGACACATATAGGTTCCATTAACTAAACGAAATTCACATTTTGAAAAAATCCATCGTGATATGGTTTAAGTCTCAGACCATTCACATTGAAAACATTTCTAGTCAATGGGTTCTCAATTTTAATTGCCCCATGTTCAAAAAATTGCTTAACAATATAGGGGTCTGTCCATCTTGATCTTAACTTCCCAGAAAATAGACGAAGTTTTGAATTATATGACTTGACTTTTTTAACAATATAATTGCCCACTCTTCCACACAATATTCTAATCATGAAAAATTTTCATTCTGGACTTGGCAATTTTTGCATTCTCATATGCTTCATTTCTTAGTTCTTCCAATTCATTAATCTGAAGCTTGTGGGATGCACTTGCTTTTTCCATATAAAAGTTTATCATTTTGATTGCCCAATATGCTCGATGTTCCAATTCCACAGGCAAGTGACATGGTTTCCCGTAAACTAACCAATAAGGAAACATTCCCAAAATGGTTTTATATGCAGTACTATAAGCCCAAAGCACATCAGTCAGTCTTAATGACCAATCTTTGTTGTCTAGATTTATTGTTTTTCTAAAATGTATTTTATCTCCCTATTGGCCAATTTGCAATAAAGTGATGGGGTTCAAATGCATCATGCTTCTTGTTGAAATATTCTCCATTCTTTGAGATATGTCATAGTATAGACAAAAGCCATGCACATTTAAAAAGAGTGGGCTAATAAAATCCAGTGGTTTTCTTTGAAGAAAAATTCCCTCCACAATTTTCATAATGGAAAAAAGAAATGACCAGATACAACGCCTTATTATTTGATCGTTACAATACTTAAACATATATTAGTTTACCCAAAAGAAATTGCGTACCTCTCTCAAAAATCGTTTTCCATCAGTTGAGGTAAAATGAAAAAGGAATAGTACATGTGACTAAATAATTGGCTATATCTGCATACTATGATACTTCTATTACTACAAATAACTGCTCATTAGGAAAGGTTTCTCTAATTGCTATTGGTTCTTCCTTTATATCATAATTCAACATTGATAAATGATGAGCTACCACATTTTCAACTCCTTTTTTGTCTTTGATGATAAGATCAAATTCTTAAAGCAATAGTATCCAACGTAGGAGGCATGGCTTAGTATCCTTCTTGGTATGCAAATATTTAAAGGTTGCATGAGTAATAAACAAAACAATTAAGGATCCAACCAAATATGAACGAAATTTTTCTAAAGAAAACACAATAGCAAGCAATTCTTTTTCTGTAGTAGAATATTTTATTTGTGCATCATTCAAAGTTTTAGTTTGATAGTAAATCACATAATTTTTCCTATCTTTTCTTTGACCCAAAACACCTCCAACTACATAATCACTAGCGTCACACATTCACTCAAAAGTTAAAGATCGGTTAGGAGATTGCATAATTGATGCAGAAATAAGCATGCTTTTTAGTCTATCAAAAACTAATTGGCATGCATCATTCCAATCACATGGTGCATCCTGACATAGAAGACTACACATAGGCCTGCATATTAAAATGAAATTTTTAATGTATCTTCTATAGAATCCTGCATGACCTAGAAAGGATCGGACATTTTTTACAGTCTTTGGTGGAGGGAGATTGGCTATCAAATTAGTTTTAGACTTATCAACTTCAATTCCCTCTACAAAAACTACATGTCCTAAAATAATACTCTGTGTGACCATGAAATAACATTTTTGCCTATTCAAAGCAAGATTTGTTTCCTCACATTGAGTAAGGACTTTTTCAAAATTTTCTAAACAAAATTCAAATGAATCACTATACACTGAAAAATCATCCATAAAGATTTTCAAAAATCACTCCACCATATCATTGAATATACTTAACATACAACGCTAAAAACTAGTTGGAGTGTTACACAATCCAAAAAGTATTATTTTATAAGCAAATGTGCCAAAAGGACATGTAAAATTGGTTTTTTCTTGATCATCAATTGCTATTTCAATCTGCTTATAGCCAAAATATCCAACTGAAAAATAATAACATGTATGACCAACTAATCTTTCTAAAACTTAATCTAGAAAAGGTAAGGGAAAATGATATTTTCTGGAGAGGGAATTCAACTTTCGATAGTCAATACACATACGCCAACTAGTGACTGTACGCATAGGGACTAATTCATTTTCTTGATTTCTTATGATTGTGACACTAGAAATTTTAGGCATTACCTCTGTTGGGTTGACCAAATAATTATCAGATATAGAATATATGATATTAGCATCTAATAGTTTAAGTATTTTAACCCTGACTACTTCCTTCAAATGTGGATTTAATCTTCTTAGCAGTTGTCGGGATGGTTTAGAATCTTCTTCTAAGTATATACAATGAGTACATATAGGATGACTTATATCCTTTATATCTACTATTGACCAATTAATAGCACTTTGATGATTTTTTTATGATCTTTGTTAATTTCTTTTCCTAGACTTCTGACAATTTTAAAGGTATTATTACTAGATGAGTTTCATCATCCCCCAAGAAGACATATTTCAAGTCAGTTGGGAGAGGTTTCAACTCTGGTTTAATAACTACAACATTGGGCTCTACAGTCTTAGGTTCAGAAGGTAATAATTCTTCAAATCTAGGACTTCATGTTTCAATGAGTGACATATCTATAGACTCCTCATTATGTACATACTATAATGCATGCGACTCTTTCTTTGTACAAGTATCTTCAAATAGATTTTAAGGTAACATCTCAACACAATTCACTTCATGCAACTCTTCCTTATCTCTGGGTTGTTTTGAAATATCAAACACATTCAATTCTAAAAGTCATGTTCCCGAATGAAAGTTTCATGATTCCATTTCTACAATTAATCAATGTATTTGATGTTGCAAGGAATGGTCATCCCAAAATGACAGGGATTTGCGTAGAGACATACAAAACTGGTTGGGTATCTAAAATAATGAAATCCACTGGGAAATAGAACTTGTCAATTTGAACGAGTACATCCTCCATAAGTCCGCGTGGAATTTTTACGGCACGATCAACCAATTTCAATGTGACATTGGTGGGTTTTAACTGACCCAGCCCTAACTGCTCATAAACTGAATATGGAAGAAAATTGAAACTAGCTCCAAGATTAAGTAGGGCTTGCTCATTTTGGAAATTTCTGATGATGGATGACACTGTCGGCCTCCCAAGATCTTTGTACCTGATAAGGGCCTTGTGTTGAATGATGACACTAGCCCGTTAACTCAAAAATACTATATTTTGTGTACATTGATCCTTCTTTTTCACTATACAAAGGTCTTCTAAAAACTTAGCATCGGATGAGACTTGTTTGATTCAATCCAACAAGGGGGATGTTAATCTTTACTTGCTTAAACAACTCAAAGATTTAGCACGATTATTCAGAGATTGAGGTTTCTTGACTCTTGGAGAAAAAGGTAACATAACAGGACTTGAATGTTCTCTTTTATTTGGCGATTCCGGTTCCTTTTCAACCAAAAGTTTAGGCAGGCTCCATTGGTTTATTTACAAGGATTGACTCAGCTATGTGCTCATGAGTTTTAGCTTTAATGATTTTGTCAATAACCTTACCACTTCTCAAAGTGGTAATTGCTTGCACTTGACTCGGAGAAGGTTCGGAGAACACAACATTTGCTAGGTTTTGACCCAGTGGGGGTTTAGGTTAAGATGGGAATTTTTTCTTCTTTGATATGATCAAAGACTAGGTCAATTTGGCCAAATGACTCTAGATATCCTCAATATTCTGTAAAGTTTGAGCGTTAAAGTCATTAAATGCATGTGTGGTCTGAGTACTAAAACTCATTTAACTCTAAATGAACTAGTTCGTGGTGT
Source organism: Ilex asprella (assembly GCA_023539305.1). NCBI lineage: Eukaryota > Viridiplantae > Streptophyta > Magnoliopsida > Aquifoliales > Aquifoliaceae > Ilex > Ilex asprella. Next base: position 26,071,042 of record CM042192.1, read on the forward strand.
CCTATAAACTACTCTTATGTGTGGGTTAATAAGACTAATAAGGCTACTAAGTCTATGGTTGTGGTGAAGGTGGACCTAGTGGCTAACTTATGAGTTGGGTATTTTTACAAGAGTTTTATAAGAGATTACTAGAGAAATAGATAGAAGTAATGTGTAAAACTAAGTTTTATCTCTCTAACTATGCCTTCTCTGACTTGATCCGAAATGTGTACACCCAAGTGCAGGTGGCCAAGTTGTAGTAATAATCCGGTTTGAGTCCGGAGTCGAATCCATAGGGAACTAGTAGTTTTGGTGTTTTAAAGTAATCGGTGAAGGAAACCAATTGATTGTAACCTTTGAGATTTTAGGGTTGTGAGATGTGGGTGAATTCCTTGAACAGAATATTGAATTCTTTCCAAGAAATTTTCTAGACAAAATATAAGATTGATTCAAATGGCAGAGAAGTCACTCTTTAGTTCGAGGATCGAGACATGTGTTCAATTATCCGAAATATTATATTTTTTCTTGATAACTCAATTAACTCTCGTGTCAACAGCGAGTCAATCGGAAGATAAAGATGGCTTATTAAGGTCATGGTCCGATGTCTTACTAGAAGTTTACAAGAATTATTTATACCGAGAGTTATCGCGCGTATAAACAAGCAAGTATTTCTCCATGACATCCAACCATGGCTTTAATATTTCATCCTTTGAAATGAAGCTTGATAAAGGGGGATGATTAAAGGGTAGTCAGGAAGATCTAGCTGGGGTACTTGCCTTGAAACGAAGATTCTTTCTATGCAAGAGTCATCCGTGTCCTAGAAATACTATCGATTATACAAAGTACTTTAGCTCTTCTAGATGCAATCAATCATCCAATAAGCAAGGGGATATGAACATTAAGCATTAGAACAAAGTATCATATAATATCCGGATAATCAATACATGTCCTTCACCTCTTACTAAAGAGTGAATGAGAAACTAATCACTCTTCATAGCTTTGGTAAAGCTAAAAAAGTGAGTGATGCTCATCCCTCTAAGTACAGGACTTCACAAAGTGAAAGTATAATTACCAAGGAGCTAATCTTCAACAAAGAATGAGTGAATCACGTTCCACCCTTCACGGCTTTGGTAAAGCTCTAGAAAAGTGGAAGAGTTTCACTCCTCTAAGCAAGAAAGGAGCTCAAATAATGAAAGTGCAAGACATAAATAAAAGCATGTATATAGGAGCATAAAAGTAAAGACTAGAAGTAAATAAAGACATAAATGTAAAGACTAAATGTAAATCAAGAACATAAATGTAAAGACTTAAAGTAAATAAAGGAATTACTACTCTTAAGTAAATGTAAATTTGAACATTAACGTAAAGGAAATGAGTGGTAATCAAAACTTTCCACTTCTTCTAACAAAGAGAAAGACTAAGACAAGAATTGAAATGGATGGATGAAATGAAATGCTAAGTGATGAATCCCTCAAATGGTTCCACCCATGTGTCCTTTCTTCTCCACAAAACTAAATGTATTTATAGGCAAGGAGGAGGCAGGGAGGGGGTAAAAGAATAGAGTTGGGCGTCAAAGTCAAAGTGAAATGCTAACCACTCTGCAGGCAGTCTGTCCACACCGTTTGAACGGTTTGGGCGTTTGAACGGTATCTCTGTCTTTGCTCTCTGTCGTTCAAACGTCAGATGGAATTAGTACATGCCAGTTATGTCAGTGTACACGTGGTTTCTGTCAAAAATCTTCTTCCAAGTCTTCATGCAAATCCTCCTCCAGGTCCTTGCAGAATCTTAATTGATCTGTCAAATAATTCCTGGGGCGTTCGAATGGTGGTTACCATTCGAACGTGGTACTCAAGTGCCTGGGCCTTCTGACTGCAACTTCGTAAGTCTGCAACATACCATGCCTTCAGTCAGTCTGATCTTATCCTTGCTCCAGTGGATGTTCGAACGTTGATTACCGTTCGAATGTTGATTACCGTTCGAACGGAGTCCTCAAGTCTTCAGGGCTTTGGGTTTTGCTTGTAACACAGATTGTAGTATCTGGCCTGGTTCTTCATGACCGTTCGAACGGTGTTTAACGTTCGAACGTTGCTTCCTTTTTCCAAGCGTCTACAATATGTTCCTAAAAATGTTGTGGTTGCCTGCAAAAGATACTTTTTGGTGCCTTTGAACCCTTGTTCACTTTAAGACCTGAAACATCATCATTTAAACTCCACCAAAGCCTAATTAATCCAAAACATGGCATAAGAGTATACTATTTTTGAGTGTTAATCATTCTCCCTAGAGCTTCTCTCTCTATAATGAAATATGAACTGAATAATCTAGAATAAATTGTCCCCTCTTTGTCCATGGAGAGCCCCTTAGGCCTGTGGTAAACCTCCCATCAAGAGAGGGCTGATTGGATAGGATCCCAACAGGCTAGGACAAGCTTATATTTTCTCCTTTGCCTTCCTCTTCTCTCACCTCCACATAAATCCATAAGTCTTCCAAGTTCAATTAGAGGTGAGGGGAGGCCTGTGGATGTGTAAGGGTTGTTAGGGGACTAGATGGAAAGGTGTATGTGGAACCCCAAAATGGTAGAGATTGAGTTGTAGGTTGTCTGGGCAATCTGGGCAAAACCTTCTAGAAGGTTGACACAAACCTTCTAGAAGGTTTGTGCAAGAACAGTCAAATGAAGAAACCAGATGAAAAACCTTCCTGAAGGTTTTGGCTATGAATAGGTAGTCCAAGGCAAAACCTTATGTTTATTCATCCCCTCGTCTTAATTGATTTCAAACACTTCATTAGGGGTATAACTCCAGGCCATTTACATCCATTTTCCTGCATTCACACAAAACTCCATCAGAGAGATGGTTTAACAGCTTTTCTTCCCAATTTAATGGCAAAACCAAGTACAGAAGGGCATATTAGCATGGAATAGATGGAATGTTTTGCGCTAATCAAACATCATCTTCTTTTAACACATACTTCCCTCCTTAGGATGTAGATGACTTGGATTCAACAATATTTGGTGAGACCGAGTCCCACAATTGGGAACTCTCAGAAATGGGGTCAAAAAACTCGAATGCCTCCTCAGGATTTTTACTCATGAATTTCCCATGGGACATTATTTCAACAAACTAATGCAATGCAAATAGGAGGGCATCATAGAAGAAACCTACTAGAGTCCAACTTTAAAATGTGTGATGTGAGCAAGCATGGAGAAGATCCTTAAATCTTTCCCAACAATGATAAAAAGTTTCTCCTTCTTTAAAAAAAATTCATGTTTGACGCCTCAATGCATTAGTGCGATGCACATGAAAAAAACTTTTTCAAAACCCTAGTAGGTTTTCTCTGGATCTTGCATGTTGGCTGCCTCCTTGTTTTAGTATATTAGATTCATAATTACACTTGCCTCCCCTTTCTCATTCCTTTAGTACGCTTTATCCCTTTTGAATTTTTGTAATTTTGCCCAAAACCATACAAAATTTCAAATTTCCGCATTAACCCTAATCTCGCATAAATTAGTTATTTTAACCTTATTTACACACACAATTGACTTTAAAACCTAATTGATTAACGTATTATTTAGGGTTAATCAACATCTAGCAATGGAATGTTAATCTTGACTTGTTTGAACACTTCCAAAATCTCGAAATTCACATTGGCCTTTGATGGTGAAACCAACCTTTAAGGAAAAGGTGCGGATATCAGACATCTATGTGGCTTAATAGGCATAGAATTTACATGGGCATCACACTCATCTTTCATAGTGGTTTTCTCACTCTCATTAGGCTCTTGAGCCTTCAAAGGGATGGTCTTATCTGCAAGCTTTCAACTCCTGAGGGTAGTGAAAGCCTTTACTTGCTCTTGGGATGTATCCGATGTAGGAGATGAAACTCCACTTGGAGTAGGCCTAATAGATTTGGTTGACATTGTGCTTGAAACGTTCTTTTTTCTTGGTGGCATGGGGTTATGGCCAACTTGATAAGTGTATCCCAAATATCATTAATGGCTTTTTGTTGAATGAAATTTTGGGTGAATTAGATGAGGACTTGAGTGATTTGGGTATTCATTATGGCTTAACTTGAGATGAATTGTTACAAAGTGTCTTTCAAAGACCTCTTGGGTGATGTTTTATAGGGAACAAAATTGGATGGCCCTTGAGGAGATGGTTGGGAAAGAGATTGTTGTGTGGCATTGTCATTTTCCCAACTAAAATTGGGATGTGCCTTCTAATGAGCACTCAATATTACATTATTTCATAGCCTTTCACATCCAATTTAGGCTTGCTAACTAACTAACTAGTCTCACTTAGTGCATTTTGTAGCTTAAGACTGAATTTTGGTGTTGTATGTGTTGTAGGAATAAATATGGAGTTTTAGCATGGATATGATTACAAGGAACAAGGTGGCAATGAGTTTGCTTAGGATTGGATGAAGCCGGAGGCCTTGTCAAGTCAATTAGACAAAATAAAATAACTACCAGTACGAAGACAGAAATGCAAGGTTCTATTGTTAGGAAGTCGGTTCTATCAGTAGTTGAGCTCACAAAAGTATACTAGTTTTCATCAGAGAAGTTCTACTGTCAGTTCTATCAGCATCATGTTTTATCGGTATCTGAAACCTTAGTACTTTTACCCGAATAGTCCTACAAGATGTTCTACCGATAGAAGAAACTACAGAAGTTCCTGAAAAATAGAGATCTACTGGTAGGCCTACTATGATACAGATAGGACAGTGCAAATATTCTTGAGAAGCTTAATTAAAGATTAAATTTTGTCAAATTTTTTGGAGATTATCAACCAATAAAAATGGGAGATAATTTTGAGATTGATATCTTTCAAAGTCCTAAAGATTCTCCTTCCTAATTAGTATAAAGAGAGACTCTTTGGTGAATAGAAGGGGCACACAATTTTATGCATATGTTTTAGCAGTTTCTCTTTTATTTTTCTTGTTGCAAAGTTTTAGAGTTTGCTCTACATAATTTCATTTAAAGTTCAATTCACTTATTTGTTAAAGCAAATTTGATTTTAGTTGTCTTTACTCTTCGAGATCTATTATTCATATTTAATATTTCAATACAAGCAATCAATTTCAAAGGAAGGAGTCCCAAACCTATGAAGTAGGGCATATGCCTTAAACTAGGGTTTTAACGTTTGTGTTATTGATTGAATAGGTTATGCTTTCAAAAAATCAAATTGGTTTGCATACGTTCATGAAATTTATATGCAATTAAACTTGGTACAAATAATTATGGTGTTTCCTACAATCTTTAGAGTACCAATTCTTACATTATAAACTTTCTTTCAATTGCTACATTAGTTATTTCCAAATTTTTAGTTGAAAATCATCCATCTGTAGTAGTTTGAATACAAAAGCAAATTATTTAAAGATCTAAGGTAGAAATTCTTATTCATGGGTGGGATGAATTCTAAAGATTATTCAGTCTTTCCAATTATTGAATTTCAATTTCATTAGTAATTAACTCTCAAAATTCTCAACTTCAAAGTGCTTTTTCATTTTATTTGTTCATCACCTTGGAAGCCAACTCTTTTCCTAAAGAGATGACCTTGGACTTTTGATTAAGTTACAACACGATATGTTTCTCTTACTCTTGGGAGCTTAGCACCTTCCACCCCGGATGATTAGTGTTTTAGTAGGGGTTGTTGTAGAGCTTAAAAAAGGCATTCACTACATTAGCTTGGTTAGTGGGCAATCACTAGTTAAATGCCCCTTGATCTCACAAATTGAACATAACACCTCTTGAGGCACAATTTGAACCTCATTTACCTTTTTCATCTCCATGGCCTCAATCTTCCTTGCAAAAATTACAATCCTAGCATTCAAGTCATCATCCTCCTTCAATTGATACTTTCCTCCACCCAATGGTGCATTTGAGGTCTTAGGCTTAGAATCAGGGGATTGAGTGTCTTAAGCTTGGGCACTCTTGGCTAAAGAATCAAAGTAATCAAAAGTATTTTCCGGTTCTTTGGCTATGAACTCCGCATTACACATCATTTTCACAAATTTCCTAATTTTTAAAGACAAAGCATCATAGAAAAAATCTATAATCTCATAACTTTAATATCCATGGTGAGGGCATGAGGCATGTAGTTGCTTTAATCTCTTCCAACATTGGTAAAACGTGTCATTGTCTCTTTGAGAAAAATCATGATTTGTCGCTTCAACGTATTTGTTTTCTGAGTTGGATTTTTTTTAAGGAATTCTTCTTGCATTTCCTGCCACGTTCCAATAGATCTCGGGCTAAGGGAGTTTAACCGTGTTTTAGCTTTATCCTTTAGAGAGAAGGGAAAAGGCTTCAAATAGATTATACCCTCCATGGCCATCAAGTATTGGTAAGTGGCACAAACCTTATCAAAATCATGGATATAAAGGTAAAGATTTTCAGAATCTAAACCATGGAATTTAGGCAATAATGCAATCATGCCCAATTTAAAGACAAAATGGTAAGCTTGCATGAGAAAAATAATGCATGAATGTGTAACACCCCACATTTTCTTTTATGTATATGTATATAATTATATGATAGATAATTGTTGTGAAAATGAGGATATGTATAATGATGTAAGAATGAATCACATATGTTAAAACATTAGAAATGAATAATTGGGAGACACATGGATTTGGGAAGTTTAAGTTTCAAAAGCGTTTGAGATTGGAAATAGTTATTAGATAAGTTTCTAAATGTTTTTAGGTCAAAATAATGTTTCCATTGAATTCAGAAGGTCGAAAAACCTTGAGAGAGGTAATATGAGGTGCATTGGAAGCTTGGAAGTACTCTGGAATAAAAACACAAACTACGTAAATTTCGGGCATAAAATATTTTGGTCACCTCTTAGTATTTTGGCCATAACTTTTTATCCTTATCTCCAATGGAACTAAACTTTTGACAGTATATAGTAAGCATCGAGGGCCACAAAAGTGTATCTCATGAAAATTTTCCAATTCGACCTCAAAATGGGTTAAAACTGCCTTGGAAGTTGCAGAAAAAATTTGTCTGCTGAATAGTACCGGTATCGGGTACCGGTACCGAGTACCGGTACCTCGATTCCAGAAGGTTTTTAGTACCGGTACTGGGTACCGGTACACCAAATAAAAATCTGAATGTTTAATATCGCGATCTTGGTCCGATTTTTGGGCCTATAAATACTTTAGGCCGCCTCCTTAGTCGTCCATACACCATTCTAAACCCTAGATAGCTTGGGAGAGAAAAAGAGGAAGATCAAAACACATAGATCAAGATAGAATTACACCCCATAGAAATCAAAACCGAAATTTCTCAAGAACATCATTCTTCTCCTCTCTTCTTCTACACTTTTACTACACCTTTACCCACACCTCTTGGAACTCTAAGAGAAGACAAGAAGGAGATCTTTGGAGCTTGGGTTAGCTTAAAACTCTTGGATTCAAGGTAGGGGATTTTCTCTCATTCTCTCACAATGAGACTAGGGCTTGTATATATATATATATATATATATATATGTCTTTCACTCTCTCTCACC
>CM042192.1:26078621-26120660 GCA_023539305.1 Ilex asprella
TATATATATATATATGTCTTTCACTCTCTCTCACCTATATATGATATGTAATACATGAATCTAATTCTAGTTGTAATAAATGCTATGTTTGGAATAATATGAAAGGTGGGTAACCACCCAAGGTTCTATTTTACCTTCAAAAACCCTAGTTTCAAGAAAAAGGGGGTTTCCTCCTAATTCATTCTTTGTCTTTGATTTCAAAACTTTAGTGTTGAATATTGTACCACAAAATAATATAGATTTTGATCTCTTGCATATTTTCTTGGATTATTCGATTATATGACACATGTGAGAAAAATTGGGGATTTTACTATATTGGTGAAATTGATGTGAATTGAGCATATTCTTGGTTTCCTCATTGTACGGTTGTTGTGATGGACTTGGATTACCTTCGAGAGATGCCGTAGAGTGTTAGAAGATAGTCTACCCCAGTGGGGGTGAGATGGTTTTCTAGCACTTGTAGTGGGTTGTCATTTGGTAATGAAACCGCTATCGTTCACTGGAGTTCGAACATGGGATAGTATACTTTTCCTAGGAAGGGACTCGTCACTGCCATTGGGATGGTAGACGCCCTTTCCTAAAGTGCTTGTGATTGTGATTGTGATTGGTGGACTAGGTATAATCGTTGGTTAGATTCATGGGAAGCAATCATCATACATGGTACGGGGATGAACCAAAAATACAAGGAATTATGAGTTGGGTCGTTCTTGCCGATGCATTGGTATGGGACAATGCATGGGGAAGAATCCCTTTTTCTAAATAGCTTAAATTAGAATATTGGTTATTGTTGCTAAACTCCTTTTATTCGTTTATTTGATTATTGCTACTGTTTAAACTTGAGATCTCTTTTAAAATGCCCCTGTTTTATTTCAAAGGTTAAATATATATTACTTGTGAAATGAGACCGACCGTTTTCTATGTTTTAAAATCTTGTTTGAGTTTGGGAGAAATGTGGCTACAGAGCTTCGTGCTCAACCCCCTACAAATTATATTTTTCAGATTTGGTGCTAGAGGAGGATCTCGGCATCGACGAGCCGGGACATTGGGAGGCTCCACTCGAGGGGAACCTAGATCCCGAGGTGGATATGTAGAGCTGTAGCTTCTTTTGTACTAGACTAGAATACTACTTTGAAAACACTGTATAGTCTAGATTTTTTTTGTAATTTTCGCTGCGCTGTAATAGTAAATTTTCATTGGGAATGTAAAGGCCAAAAATGGCATATTCTTTTGGGATATTGATGTAAATGTTATGGATTACTGTTAGGAAGTCTTTTTATTGATGGTTTGTCTTAGTGCTCTTATGGTATGAATGGTGATTGAATGTAATGCCGTCCAGGGTGTATTTTGGGGCATTACAAAATGTGTAGTGTGATTGGCAGGAGACCAGTACTCTCTCAATGTTCTAGCATTATTGACATGCACATTAGCAGGCCCATTGTTCATTTTCTCATAGTCCTCATTGTCACCATGATGATTAATAGCATCATCCCATGGTGGGTCTGCTTGTGGCATGAATGAAAATATTATGAAACCCTTGTGGGTTTTGTGGTAATTAGGGATGTAGTGGTAACAAATGATTTTGACCTATTTGGTGATTTTGTGTCATCCTAGGATGTGTATGTGCTCGTGGAGGTGTGTCAAAATAAATCTCCAAATAGTGAGTCTAAATCCTCCCTAATCAACCTTCCATCAATCTCTCTATGCCAAGAGTTCATGCAACAATTATCAACCCAAGTAGCAAAACAAAAAAAATGCAAAAAATTAAATAACAAGTATGTAAAAGTTGAAAGTGTACCCAATCTCCGCTTATTCAAAAATTGAGCAAACCTTCATCACTCTCAATGGCGCCTCTTCCCTGGCAATGGCACTAAAATCTTGTTTCACCTCTAAAAGTTGTAAACTCAAGTGTAGGTGTCAACCATGTAGTAATTTCTTGGTAGACTCCAAGGTCGAACCATAGGAAAAAGGGGATCTTAGAGCGAAAGAGAATTAATAAAAGAAAATATGTTCTGTGTTTGACAGAGTGATTTGGTAATTGGAATTTAATACAACTAAACTATTCTAGTTAGTGATCCCAATTGGAGGATTGGAATTGGAATATGGTGAAAACTTGTTGAGAAATATTAAGGTAGTGGGTACTACTTTAATAGCACTTGGGTAGTAAATTAATTCTAATTTCCAATCTTTATTGAGAATCAACTAGGTAGTGAACCCAATTGGAGGATTCGACAATAATTAATTGGAAAACTCTCTTGGGGAAAAATCAATAAGTTAATCTAAATGAATCCAAACATTTAATTGTTACTTACAAGCATTCAACTTGCCCGTAGTCCATGATAAATCAAGCAATTAACCAATCAATTAATTAGATGTAAACATTAAAGATTCACCCCAAGCATGTACATCTAGCTATTCTACTCATAGGGAATACCAAGTTTTCACCACATTTAACATAGTAATTCAAGAGATTATATAGAGCGAAAGTTTTGCTAAAATAATATGAATTAAACAATTAAAGAAAACATCAATTAAAGGACAAATAATTAATTACATACCCAACAATTAAAGGAAATACTTAGAACCCCTCAGTTGAAGATCAATCTTAGAGTAATACTTAGAACCCCTCAGTTGAAGATCAATCTTAGAGTAATACTTAGAACCCCTCAACTGATCAAATAAATCATCAATCCGTGGCAATGGATATTTATTCTTAATTGTCACCCGATTCAACCATCAGTTGTTCGTGCATAACTGAAGTGTTTCATCATGCTTCTTCGCAAAGAGGACGGCGGCTCCCCAAGGTGAAGTGCTTCAACGGATAAACTCAACAGCCAACAGATGATCCAATTGCTTCCTAAGCTCCTTCAACTCCTAAGGTTGAACCGCACTAGGATTAAATAAAATTTGGGCCCAAGAATTATAAAGAAGAACAATATCTTCCACCACTACAATAGAAACGTCTTCCTCCGATTGGGTCAAAGAAAACATTTTTCCCTAATTTGCACCGGTTAGGGCTGGAGCTCCTAACGATCTCTGCTGTACCGGCTGCTGTAGTAGTGGTTTGTTTGCATTTACTTGCCCTACTACTTGATTCATCTTTGTTGAAAACAATGAGCAACTATTTTTTTAAATGCTTGAAACCTCCATATGTGAAGCATTGACGCGGGTAAGTGTTTGCTCTCTTTGGTATGCCTCCAACTCCTCGAGGTATCTGAAGTCTCTGTCCAACCGCCTGGTCTAGGCGACGGTATGGTGCCGCCCTCATGCAGTTCTGTCACCGTTGGTTGTCCTTCGTGTCTCTCTCCACTAGTGCAGCTCGGTCAACCAAATCCCCATAGTCCTGGATCTTGAGAGCCATAAGTTTCTCCCTGATGGTAGGCCTGAAGCCCTTCTCAAGGCGTTTGGCCCTCCTGGCCCTGGTAGATATGAACTCCATGGCATAATGGGATAGCTCATCAAACTTCCTCTCGTATTCGGCTGCAGTCATACTACACTGTCGTAGAATGAGAAAATCTGCACTCATCTTGTCCCTGATTGATTCAAGAAAGTACTTGTCTTGGAATATTTGATCAAATTCCTCCCAAGTAAGAGCATATATGTTCCTTCTTCTCTTCACCGAGTCTCACCAATGGTCTGCCTCCCCTTTAACAAGTATGTAGCCAAGCCAACCTGTAAATTCTCGGCAGCTCCCATGCCATTACACATCTTCCTCAATCGGTGAATCCACTTATCCACATCCAAGGAGTGAGGCTTCCTTAAAAAGTAGGTGGGTGTTGCCTAAAGAATTCTTGAAGAACTATTATTCTTTGGTTTTCATCCCCGTTGCCCAGTTCTAGAGCTAAGGGATGAACACCACCATTGTGGTTGTTGTTTTCATTCTATTGTTGCACCAGAGTGGTTAGCTCCCTTAAGTATTGATAAATTCCATTTAAGGCATTGGGAGGTGGTGGTGGATGTGCTTGGTCACCACGCCCACGCCCACGCCCACGTCCTCGTCCTCGTCCACCCTCCATCCTACACATCAATTCACAATTTAGTTTCTTTGATGTACAAGACATCCTAAATATCACTATAATCCAATCTATAAGACTTGTGTAAAATTTAAATCAAAAATTTCAGTCAACCTAGTACTACTTTTCAAGTGGTAGTTCATGGGCTACTGCTCCCATGTAAGACCTAATTCCTATTCTCTGATACCAAAACCTATAATGCGCTAAAATACATCTTGGACGACATTATTATCTAAAATCATTCACAACATGAGAGCGACTAATAAAATCCATCAATAAATAAAATTTACATTCATCATATATAATATCTACAACAACATCCCAAAAGAATATCCAGATCATGGCAATTACATCTAAAAGAAACAAATTTAACTTGCTGCAAAATAACAAAAATATTAGAATCCATTGAGTCTCAAAAATGAATTTTCTAGTCTAGCACATAGGAAAGTATAGCTCTAAATGTCCACCTCAGAATCCACGTGCCCGTCTAGCGGAGCTTCTCAATGCACTTGCTCATCAACTCCAAGTTCCTCTTCTTACACGTAATTTGAAAAATATGTTGTTTGTAGGGGACGAGCACTAAGCTCTATAGAAAAATCCTCCTAAACTCGAACAAGGTTTAGGAAACATATAAAATAAGTAGGTCTCTTTTCACAAATAACATATATAGCTTTTAAAACAAAAACAGAGATATTTCAATTGATCTCAAGTTTAGGCCAGAGCAATATTTAAATAAAAGGTAAAACCAATTTCCAACCAACAATTCCAACAAGTCTATATTTTCACAATAAACCAATTCCACAGTGGATCTCAATCAACAATTAACACAATAAATAATAATCAACAATGTATATTTGTATCTCAAATCACAACTTGTATCTCATGTATGATGCATGATTCGCATGAATAAACACATCGATAATATCCTAGCCTACACGCACACACCCAATCCTTGTAAGGATATACAACTATAGGAAGGGCGTGTACCATCACAATGGCGGTGGCGAAATCTAACCTATGAATAGTATACTAACCTACAGCCACGGTACCCATCAATGAATAGTGGTTTGGTTCTCACAAAACACCAATCCCACTACGAGTGGAAGAAAAAATTTAAACCTGCACGGAGTAAGAAATGTATCTACGCACTCTACAAACAGAGAAAAACTCCTATTGCATGCTCAACACTCTCAAAAATAGAGCAAAACTCCTGGGTCTTGGTTATGTTAGACACCTCTTATCTCCTATTGACCTCTAGGCTCTCCAATTTCTGAGATAATTTGGTAATTTTAGAAAGCAAGTTTTCTCAGTCTCCAAATCATACATCACTCTCACACTTGGTTGATTACCACTCGGAGAGGACCTCAGTACACCGACAGGATCCATGATATCCCAAGATTGTGTATTTTGTGCCAATGTATTGAAGTACTCTAGGCCCACATCGGGATCCTTGCTTAACAAATATCCATTACACATCATGTCTATGAACAGTCGATGGCCCGGTGTAATCCCTTCGTAGAAGGAACTCACCAATTGTCATGGTTCAAAATCATGATGTGGAATGGATTGTAGTATTTCCTTGTAGCAATCCCAATAATGATAAAATTTCTCATTGGGTTTTTTCGAAAAAAATTGGATTTACTTTTTAAGAGCCATTGTCTTGGGCACCGAAAAAAATTTGTCAAAAAAATCGTACAGCATTTGTGCCCAAGAGCTTATTGATCGAGACTTCAAAGAATTCAACCACATTTTGGCTTTTTCTTTAAGGGAAAAGGGGAATAATTTCATGCAGGCTACATCTTCCGTGACATGATTAGTGAGGAAGGTTGCAACTATTTCCTCAAATTCCTTAATATGTAAATAAGGATTTTCTCTTTCAATTCCTTGAAATTGGGGAAGTAGTTGAAACATTCCCAATTTAAGTAGGAAGGCATGAGCTTGGCCTAGTAAAAGAATGTATGAGGGAGTGATGCTAAAAGTGGGCTAGAGATAATCCTGCATTGACCTCACCAGATACTCAATTGGGATATTGGTTCCTTCATTCCTATGAGGGGAAAAATGCATTCAAGGGTTTGTCATTCTATGGTTTTGCATTCCCCAACCCCTTGGAACAGTAACATCCTCATCCTCGAAGTTGTCACTTGCATCCTCAGGTGGGTCCTAGTCTAGGTTCATGTTTTGTTCTTGGGCTCATCTCCTTAGTCTATTTTGATCTTCCTGTCCCCACATGCAAAAACACAAACTATAATTTAAAGTAAAAGTAAAAAATATACATATACAAGGAGCAACGTACCTCAGCCTGCGATAAGAATCACGGGACTTACCTCCAATGTTAGAAATTTATAATGCAATGCTATGGAATGAGATGAGACTCACTCTCAATAACTAACTCAAGCCCTTCTCGGATCTTCAACACATGCAATTGCTAAAGCGCAATCACCCGTCATCCATGATCCCGAGCCCTTCCCAGCTCTCCAACACATGCAATTTCTCAAGTGTATAATTTCATCATCTATGTTAAACATCAAATGACATTTTCAATCTGAGGTCTTGTATAGGATGAGTATTTATGGACTTACACCAACAACACCAAACCGACACGGGATTTATGGACTTCTACCAACGGTCCCGCGTACACCAACACACTTTATGCACTAATACCAACGGTAGTGCGTATCCAAATCACTGGGTCTTACACCGAGGGATCTTCTAGCCCTTCTTGCTAACCCCGACCCTCTACACCTTGCAAACCGTGTGACTCGGCCAAGTCATTGACTTAGCTCCCTCAAGATCACTCGCCATCCACCCATGTGGTGTTGACTCCTTTCATGTACAACCACCCATTTATAAACCCTAGCCACAATGTAAGAGAATAGAAGAAAACCCCTTCCTTATTTGCTTAGCTTTTGTGTGAGAACTAAAGGATTTGATCTCCTTCAACCTTGTATTTCTCCCTTTCTTCCTTCTTCTCTCTTCTCTAAGCTTCTCTATTGGTTAGAATAGATAAAATGGGTTGCAAATGGAAGAGGAAACACCCAAAACAAGTATCAAATGTGTAGCCCTCAGTTTGGCGCATTCGGACACGTGTTTTTGCGCCCAACTTTCTACGATACACGTACAGACGCCTCTCTATTCCCGTTCGTATGCGGGTGATAGAATACTCACCAATTTTAGATTAATTTTGACCTATTTATAAGCCGATTCAGAATATGTTTGTGAAGTACACTTTTGTAGCCCTTCAAGTCTAGTTTGTACTGTCAAAAAATCAGATCAATTAGAATTAGGATTAAAAAGTTATGTCTAAAATACTAAGGTAGTGTCCAGTTCCTTCATATCTGAATTCTTTCTAAAATGTGGTTTGACTCCAAAATACTTCCTAACTTCTAATACACCCCATACAACCTCTCCCAATATTTTTCGATCTTCCAGATCCAATGGAGGGCATTATTTTGACCTTAAAACATTTAAAAACTTCCTTAATCACCCTTCTTATTCCTACACACCTTTAAAACTAAGTTTTACCTGAAAGTCCATTCGTTCGAAACTAAAACTTTATGATCAATCTTTCAACAATGATTCTAATTTTTTACCACCGTTTTATTCATATTAGGAGAACTCTTAAGATAATATCTTTATTTAATTTTTATACAGGGTCTTATATTAATATACTATTCTTGGGTTGGATTCGTCACTGCCAATGTGTTGATATACGCCCTTCTTAAAGTTGTATATCCTTGAGAGGATTGGGTGAGTGTGTGTGGGCCAGGATATTCTCGATTTATTTATTCATGCGATGACATACATCATACTTGTGATACAGATATATATACATAATTTTGTGGAAGATACAAGTGGTTGTTTGATATACATTATGGGTAAGGTCCCAAATGGTGTACTATGGTTTATTACTGAAATTATTATTGTTGGAATGGTCTATTTCTTGGAAATTAGTTTTTCTTCTTCATTAAATTATTGTTATTATGTAAACTGGAGATCGGATCTAAAGTCACTATTTTCTTTCAAAAGTTATATATGATATTTGTGAAATGAGATCGACCTATTTTATATGTTTCAAAACCTTGTTCAGGTTTAAGAGGATTTTCCCAAAGAGCTTAGTGCTCACCCCCTATGAACAATATTGTTTTCAGATTGTGGCCTCTAGGTGGAGCTTAGAGTGGATGAGCAGACACATTGGGAAGCTCCAATAGATGGGAACATGGATCTCAAGATGGATATCTAAAGCTACATGCTCTTAGGTTCTACACTATGAAGTTTATTTTGAGATAATGTAATGTCTAATATTTTTTTGGTTATTCCACTACAAGACAAGTTTGATTCTTTTGGATGTAATTGTCATAGTTTGGCATAACCTTTTTGATATATTGACCTATGATTTGACATATTCTTTTGGGACGATGTTGTGGATATCATGTATGATGAATAAAATTATCTTTATTGATGGACTTATTTAGTTGCTCTCATGATGTGAATGGTTTTAAATAGTAATGCCGTCCAAGATAGATTTTGGGGCTTACAGTTTTGTATTGATAAATAAAACGGTTCTCAAGCATATGAGGCAATTTAGTTAAAACATGTTACATATTTGCACTTCCATTATGTATACATTCTTATGCTTTATACTTTTCATGGTGTTTTCTATACCTGTGATTATGCAATTTTTTTCTCTAAAATATGAGACGTTTCATGAGATTTTGGTTTGAGTGGTGATGTGCATGACTATGATCTTCAAGCTTCATCAAAAGATTAAAATAATTGGGCTAGATAGAGATTTACGACGTATACAAAAGTGTCGAGATTAGATTTTCCATTCTTTTGTTCAATGGTTTGGGGTTGTAATATTTTTTTCAAACTTGTGTGTTTTGTCATGAAATTTCCAGAGGGGGAGATTGTTAGATCATGTTTCTAATTGACTTATTACGTGGAATCTATTGTAAAATCTCAACAACTTCCATGTCATGATGTTATCAAGTTAAGATCCAAAAAGTACATCGAAAGGAGGAGATCAAGCGTCAACCCCATATGATTCAACCTCCGTATGCACCTTCATGCTTTGGACAGAGGTAATGACCTAAACACCTAATGTGATCCCCTTAGTTATTTTAACTTAGGATGATTAAGATGAAAAATAGAATTGGAAGCAATCCAATTATGACTCGTAGGGATTTTTAAAGAAAAATTTTCCTAAACCAATTTTGTGTTTCAAAAACATAGGTTGAGTCACAATCAAACCCCACTTTGAGCAACACCTTTTAGTGTTCGAAAAGGAAAGTCTTTTCATAGTTTTAGGCTTAAAAAATCTATAAGGATTGCCTTATACTCGCTTGTAGCCTTCTCTAGAGCCTCTTGATGACTTAGGAGAAAAATGGTAAAAGGCCACGAAAGGTAGCATAAGGCTCGCTCGAGCGGTCTCTAGGGTCACTCGAGCAATCCATTTCTTAGCCGAGATTGGAATACACTCTAGCGACATCCGTCCTACGAACACCCTCCCACCAATCGAGCAGTCATTTGCAACTATGAGTTTTATTGTTTGTTAAGGCTGACCTTATTCCAAACCTATAAATAGAGAGAATCTTCCCATATCTAGGTCAAGCCTTGAGAGAGAATTCAGAGATATTTTTTTTGAAGAAACATATCTTTCAACCTTGAGTGCTTCCACCACAACCTTGATCCCTAAGAATCCAAAAGCAACCACTAGTGATTCTTTCCATCCTCACAAATTGGAGTAGGAGAGCTTATTGGTAAACAAACACATTATATTATGCGTACCAAGGATTGTTGGCATGCCTATAATTGCTCATGGCCTAGTTGAATTGTGCGGCGGAGAGGTCTAAGTGAAGCTACACCTGATGTCGAAAAAGGAGTTTCAAGGGGGAGACATAGCAAGGAAGGGAGCATCTAGCCATGGGGATTGGTTGAGGTATAAGACTCAAGTACTTGTATATTGACTTGGCATGTAGTGGATTAGGCTTTGGTGAACTCCAAGTGGCTCCCAATTGTTTTTCCCAATGAGGGTTTTTTGGGTCAACAAATTGCTTGTGTCTCTCATTGATGATTGTACACACTTGCATTTTTTTAGAACACATGCACACTATGTGTTTGATTTTTTGTTTTTTAGATTTCATATCATCCACAGTTGAGCAATTAGATGTGTGGGTTAGTTAGGATCGTAGTGAGCTTGGCTTGAGTGAATTAATTTCAAAATTAATTAAAACCAGTCGTCATGGTTCAAACAATTTGTGGTGATTAAAGGGGTTCTCACATTCATTGCTATATATCTGTGAGAACAGGTAATTATGGTAGATTTAGGTTTTAATTTGTATATGATTTGGGCTAAAATTGAAAAAAGTATTCACGCCCCACCTCCAGGTTAAGTGTCTTTATCTCCACGTGTAACATCGTAAGGGAAGATCCACATCGGATTCCCCCTCTTCGAACAACAAAAAAAGTAATGCCCCCAAATCTACAATGGAGATATTAACAAACTATAATCCATCAAACTATGATAGAATATTAATATAACCATAAAATAAATTAAATATTCATCATTTCATATCTAGCGAACTAAAATCCCCAAAATCTAAAAGAAAGAAATCCTTAAGTTTACATCCAAAACAAAAATAATATTCACCAACGATAGCTAAAGAACATACATAGCATGAGTAAACATTCAAATCTAAACGCATAAACTAAAAATCATTCTAAAACTTCCAGATATGGATCCACATCAGTATCCCAATCTATCTTCATATATAGCTCTGAATCCTCCGCAATGGTAAAATTAGAAAAAAGTAATGGTTGGGTGAGCAATAAAGCCCAACAGAAAAACATTCTCAAACCCAATCAAGATTTCGAAATCATAAAATCAAGCAAGTCTCAATTGAAAAATAAATATATAAAGTTTGAAGTAAAAACAATGACATTTAATAATGATCTCAAATTTACGGTACAAAGTTGTAAATTCATAGTTGAATAGAATCATTCACAAAACCAAATCTCAATGCACAATATCTCATATATGTCAGTTGACTAGCATGAATCTTCACACCGAATCTATCTCGTTCACCCACCATAGATACAAACCATCTCAAATCAATCCTCACAATGCCACAACACTTAAAACACTTTAGGAATGTTGTGTACTGATATATCAACATTGATGTATCCTTTCATAGGAATAGTATACTAGCCCCTAACCTCAAATTTAAGTGAACAAAGGGTGGCTTGGGCATCGCAAGAAATTGAACCCCATACAAGTGTTAGGCAACCACCAAACCCCTCAATGTAGGAAAACCTTTAACACTCAATGATACAAATTTGAGTATAATCCACTTTCATCACAACCACACATACATAGATAGGATTGTAAATCATGAACTAGGATTTTTTAATCAAGATAGAATGAATCTCGGATATAAACCATATATTTTCTTCAAGAAACGAATAATAGGATCAAATAAATGAGAAAACAATAAAGATCTATTATTTATATTGCAATGGAGATGAAAAATACATATGTGTGTGTGTGTGTAGCCCTAATTTCAATGAAAGAGTTTGAGAAAGAACATCTACTTTGATTCCCGAATAGATTATCCTAACACGTTTTGATGCAATTCTTATATATTAATTCATCAAGATCTTGCTTTTTTTTTATTCTCCTAACTACCCTTATCCTCCTAGGATGAAAAATAGTTCAAGAGGCGCGATTTGAATGTACAAAATCACACATACAAACTTAGGTCTCGGTGGTTGAAAAAATGCCAAGAGAGTTCGAACAAAGTCTTTCGCATTTGAACAAACTTTGCTCCCAGTATCTCCTATTTTAGGTTGAAAAATTCATCGTATAGGAATTTCAAACGGATTCATTCACATTTGAATAGGCTCCACTTTCTTCCTAAACTTCCAAGATGGTTTTGGACTAATTAGAGATTGTTTCACAAAATTTTCACGAACTACACTTTCTATAGCACATGAAGTCTAGTTTGTAATGCTAAAAATTAAGATCAATCATATTTTGGAGCAAAAAGTTATGGGCAAAATTGTAAACTCCCACATGTTTATAGTAATATAATGATAAATGGTATATCAATTTCATATATGTAATGGTGTAGGAAAGAACCATATATGTTATAACCGTAGGAAATGCTAATATCGTAACTAATAGTTAAAACTTAGTTTTAGCTTGTGAATATATGAAATAGTTTGTAATAAAACTTATACCAACTATGTTTGATGTACAAATGTATGTTGTATAAGTTTAGGTTAGTTTTGGAAGGATTTGAAATGGATTGAAAATGAAAAACAGAGGAAATAGGCCAAATTGGATAAAATGTACCGGTACAATGTACCGATACGCTCGAGTCTAGAGAGT
Source organism: Ilex asprella (assembly GCA_023539305.1). NCBI lineage: Eukaryota > Viridiplantae > Streptophyta > Magnoliopsida > Aquifoliales > Aquifoliaceae > Ilex > Ilex asprella. The sequence continues at coordinate 26,091,021 of CM042192.1, forward strand.
TTACCTTACCAGTATTGCGTACCGGTACGCTCTATGAATTTCAAAAATTTTAAGTCGTGATTGGCCGGCCCTCCTTCCACTATAAATATTTAAGGAAGCCTCATTAGCCCCATTTAAACCTTTCTAACCCTAGGAAACATTAGAGAGAAGGAAAGAGAGGGAAAAACACAAGATCAAAGAGAATTTGCACATTGGATTGGATCAAAGCCCTAGTTGTCAAGAACACCAAGGTAGGGGTTTCTTCTTATTCTCTTACATTGAGGTTAGGTTTATATATATGTATGTTTTGACTATGAATCCTCTCTATTTGTTAGTAAATCGCTGATTCTTGATATTCTTACAAACACTATCATGTTTAAACAAATATATGGTTGGGTAGCCATGAAATTTCTTTTTCTTGCTTTCAAACCCTAGTTTCAAGAGGAAAAGAATTTTTCTCTTGTTCTTGATTTTAAAATTTAAGTGCTATATATTGAACAATAAAATGGTATTTATGACGATCACTTGCATATTTTCTTAAATTTCTCTAGTGATATTACATGTTAAATTTGGGGATTTTGGATTTACTTGGAATTTGAGAAAATTGATTGGATAGTGTATCTCTTGGAGATGTTTGGATGACCATGGGGGGCCATTGATTGTGTATCGTAGAGTGGGTAGATGCGTTTCTTACTCCATGCGGGTTTGAAGGTTCCCTACCACTCATAATGGGGTTCATGCTTTGTGAGGATCAAACCACTATTTGCTCACGGGTGCCGAAGATGAGAGTTAGTACGCTATTCTTAGGTTAGATTTCGTCACTGCCATTGTGATGGTACAGGCCCTTCTTAAAGTTGTATATCCTTGTGAAGATTGGGTGTGTGTGTGTAGGCTAGGATATTCTCGATGTGTTTATTCATGCGATGTCTTACATCATACCTGAGATACAAGTTGTGATGTGAGATACATATACATATTATGGTTGATTATATATGGTGGGTTGTGTTCTTGTAAAATTGTTGGAAATGGTTTATTGTTGAAATGACTTATTGTTGAAATGGCTCATTGTTGGAGCTATTTCAAATTGGAATGTTTATTGTTGGGAAAGTTATTTTACAGTTCAATTAATTATTGCTATTGTGTAAACATGAGATATATAGAAAATTCCTTGTTTTCTTTCAAAATTGATAAATGATATTTTGAAAGTGAGACCGAACTATTTTATATGTTTCAAAATCTTGTTTGAGTTTGGGAGGAATGTGGCTACTGAGCTTAGTGCTCACCCCCAACATATAATACATTTTTCAGATTATGGCCTTGATAACGAGTCGGGACATTGGAAAGCTCCAACAGAGGGGAATCTAGATCCCAATGTGGGCATGTGGAGCTATATTCTCTTTTGCGATTGACTAGGAAATTCCTTTTGAGGCAATCTAAAGTCTAACATTATTTTTGTGATTTCGTTGCAAGATTTTGTTTAATTATTTTGGATGTAATTGTCATGATTTGGCATATTATTTTGGGGACGATGTTATAGATTTTGCATATGATGAACAACATTTTCTTTATTGGTGGATTTTATTAGTTTATCTCATAATGTGAATGGTTTTAGATAGTAATGTCATCCAAGGTGTAGTTTTGGGCGTTATAAGTTTTGGTAACAGAGCCTAGGAATTAAGTCTTACATGGGAGCTGTAAGTTATGGATTACCACTAGAGAGGTAGGATTATGTTAAATGAAATTGTTGATTGAAATTTTATTCAAGCCTTATGCTTAAATCAAGACATCCTAACTATGTCTTGAACATCAAGGAAACTAAATTGCGAATTGATGTGCAGGATAGAGGATGGACGAGGATGTGGACGTGGGTGTGGACGTGGTGACCAAGCACAGCCATCTCCAACACCACTTCCCGATGCCATGAATGACATTTATCAATGCTTACGGGAGCTAACTACTTTGGTACAACACCAAAATGGGAACAGCAACCATAACAGTGGGGTCATTCATTAGCTCATGTACCAGACAACGGGGACGAAAATCGGAGAATGATGGTTCTTCAAGAATTTCTATGTCAACACTCACCTACTTTCCAAGGAAGCTCTAATCCCTTGGTTATGGATAAATGGATCCATAGGGTGAAGAAAATTTGTGATGGCATGGGAGTGGCTAAGGATTTATGGTTCAACCTAACTACATATCTACTAGAAGGGGAGGTAAATCATTGGTGGGACTCGATGAAGAGAATGAGGAACATGGATGCTCTTACCTAGGAGGAATTTGATCAAATATTCTAAGACATGTATTTTTCATAATCGGTTAGGGACAGGATAAGTGCAGATTTCATCGCTCTACGATAGGATAGCATGACGGTGGCAAATTATGAGAGAAAATTTGATGATCTATCTCGTTATGCCACGGATTTCATATCGACCGAGGTTAGGAGGGTCAAACACTTTGAGCGGGGCTTAAGGCCTGCCATCAGGGAGAAGCTAGTGGCTCTCAAGATTCGGGACAATGGGGATCTAGTTGATAGAGCTGCACTAGTGGAGAGAGACACAGAGGACAACCAGAGGCAATAGAACTTCACAAGGAGAGGTCAGATCAGGACCGGTACTAGCAGCAGTAGAATGCATAAAGCGGCACCCTATTGTCACTTAGACCAGGTGACTAGACAGAGACTTCAGACATCTTGAGGAGTTAGAGGCATATCGGAGAGGGTAAAAATAGACCCTCGATCCTGCCTTGCATGTGGAGGTTTGGGACATATTTGGAGTCATTTGCCTGATTTTTCCACCCCAGAAGACTACTCACACAACAGGATAGGTACAAGCGAACAAGCCACCACTACAGAAGCTAGTACAATAGAGACCGTTAGGAACTCTAGCCCCAGGCGGCACCAATTAGGGAAGAGTGTTTGATTTGACTCAACCGGAAGAAGACGTTTCCAATGCCGTTGTGGAATGTGTTGTCCTTCTTTATAATTCTTGGGCCCGATTTCTATTTGATCCCATTGCGACTCATTCATTCATATGCACTATATATGCCCTTAACTTGGGATTGGAATTTGAAAAGCTAGAACATGTCTTGAGTATTGACATGCATACGGAAGAACGGTTATATACAAGAAGGGTGTGTAGAGGTTGCGTGTTTTGAATTGGGGAACAAGAATTGATTGTAAATTTGGTTGCGTTAGACATGAAGGGGTATGACATTATATTTGGGATGGACTTGTTGTCCACTTTTCGTGCTGTAATGGATTGTTTCTGCATGCGAAATTCATTTCAATTACCGAAAAGGGTAGTTTTCAATTTCAGGAATGATCGAAATTCTTCCCATCTATTTCCTACTATAGGTAGTAGATTCTTGAAAGCTAAGGCAGGGAGCCATTTGAGTTTCTTAGCTAGCTTGATGGGAGATGATAGGGATAGATCTCAACCGGATGTGGTATTGATAGTGTCAGATTTTCAGGATGTCTTCCCAGATGAACTACCCTAGTTACCCCCACAGAGAGAGATTGAGTTTAAGTTGATCTCTATTCTGGAACCGAAGTCATATCCATTGCTCCCTATAGAATTGTACCTTTGGATTTGACAAAGCTAAGGAAGTAGTTGGACCATCTGTTAGCTATTGAATTTATTTGTATAAGCACTTCACCTTGGGGAGCCCAGGTCCTCTTTGTGAAAAAGCATGATGAGACACTTTGGTTATGCATGGACTACCAAAGGTTGAATCGGGTGACAGTGAAGAATAAATACCCATTGCCACGAATTGATGATTTATTTGATCAGTTGTGGGGCACGAAGTATTACTTTAAGATTGATCTTCGCACAGGGTACCATCAACTGTGGATCAAGGAAGAGGATATTCCTAAGACAACTTTTTGTACCTGGCATGTTCATTACAAATATACGGTAATGTCGTTTGGACTGACTAATGCTCCTGTATCCTTATGGATTTGATGCACAGGGTATTCCGACCGTATTTAGATTAGTTTGTTATCGTGTTTATTAATGACATATTGATTTATTTACGATAGGGGAACATGAACGTCATCTCTTGATTATGCTACAAAATTTGAGAGAGCATAAGTTGTATGCTAAGATGAGTAAATGCAAGTTTTGGAAGAAGGAAGTGAAATTCCTTAGCCATGTTGTGTCAGAACAGGGTGTAGCTGTTGACCCCGCAAATATTGAAGTCATGATGAAATGGAAACCACCGAAGAATGTGACCAAAGTACATAGCTTCTTGAGCTTAACAGGTTACTATCGAAGGTTTATTGAAAGATTCTCAAAGTTAGCGATGCCAATGACTTGCCTTACTAAGAAGGGGAAAAGATTCTTGTGGACTCAAGAGTGTAAACTGGCCTTTCATAACTTGAAGGAGAAGTTGACAATGACTCCTGTCCTCATTATTCCAAGCATTGGGGAAGGATATGATGTTTACACCAATGCTTATTTACTAGGCTTGGGATGTGTGTTAATGCTAGGAGGTAAGGTAGTTGCTTATGGCTCAAGGCAACTAAATATTCATGAGCAAAGCTATCCCACTCATGACTTAGAGAGATTCATGAGCAAAGCTATCCCACTCATGACTTAGAGTTTGCCGCTGTGGGTTTTTGCTCTTAAGTTGTGTAGGTGTTACTTGTATGGAAAAGGTTTCAAGTGTTTTCTGATTTTAAAAGCCTCAGGTATATATTCACACAGGAAAGATTTAAATCTTTGGCAAATTAAGTGGATTGAATATTTAGAAGATTATGATTTCACACTCAATTACCATCCAGGAAAGACTACTGTAGTCGCAGATGCACTTAGCTGAAAGTCTCGGGGTGAACTCAATGCTGTTGCAAGTAAATGGAAGATGATGGATGCCCTTGGAGACTATGATCTACGGGTTAGAGGAGATGCATCCCCACCATGCTTGCTTAACCTTGTGGCTCAACCCACCCTTCCAATGTAGGTTTGTGGAGTTGCAATGCTTAGATCCTTACTTAGAGTCGATTCTAGCTAAATTGGAAAATGGGGTAACAGTCGAAGGTTGGTCTTTGAGGAACTGAGAAATGAGATATCGAGAAAAGCTATGTATACGCGTTGATTCAACCCTAAAGGAGGAGATATTCTGAGAGTATCATTGCTCTAAGTTTGCTATCCACCCCGGTGGCACAAAAAGGAATAGAGACATGAAGCGACAATACTGGTGGAAGGGAATGAAGAGCGATATAGCAAGATTCATAGCACCATGTGTAGTGTCTCAGTAGGTGAAGATTGAGCATTAAAAACCAGGAGGATTACTCCAGTCCTTACTTATCCTACTGTGGAATTGGGATCACATCACCATAGATTTCGTGTCTAGCTTTTCACGAACTTCACGAGGACATAATGTCGTATAGGTCATTGTTGATAGACTCACCAAGTCTGCTCATTTCTTAAGTATGAAGACCACTGACACTCTAGAGATCTTGAGCAAGTTGTACATCCATGAGATTGTTAGATTGCATGGGGTTCCAATCTCTATTGTGTCAAAGCATGATTCTTGTTTTGTGGCACAATTTTGGCAAAGTCTACAACGAGCTATGGGGAGAGAATTGCACTTCAGCACTGTTTTCATCCCCAAATGGATGGCCAATCTGAGTGGGTGATACAAATTTTGGAAGACATGTTAACAGCTTGCGTGTTGGACTTCAAGGAAAGTTGGAATGACCATTTACTCTTGGTGGAATTCTCATATTACAACAGCTATCAAGCAAGTTTTGGAATGGCTCCTTATGAGGCATTGTATGAAAGACCATGTAGATCTAGGACTTGTTGGTTAGAAGCTAGAGAGGGTAGTTTGTTTGGGCCAGAAATTATTGGAGAGACTACGGAGAAAATCCAACTTATCCTGGAGAGACTATGCACGGCCCAAAGCAGACAAAAAAGTTATGCAAATAAAAGACAAAGACCATTGAAATTCTAAAAAGGGGACTATATTCCTCAAGGTGTCACCCAAGAAGGGAGTGTTGAGATTTGGCAAGAAAGGAAAACTAGCTCCAAGGTACATCGGACCTTTCAAAGTGATCAAAGCGGTGGGCAAAGCGGCGTATGGACTTCGGTTACCAACTCAATGGTCAAGAGTACACGACGTTCACCATGTACCAATGTGAAGAAACTGTCAATCGGATACCACACATGTCCTAGATTTGGAGGATATAGTAGTGCAAGATAGAGCAACATATGAAGAACAACGGGTGAGGATTCTCGATGTCAAGGAGAAGGTGCTTCGCAACAAAGTCATCCGACAAGTGAAAGACTTTTGGCAACTTCATGGAGTGGAGGAAGCTACTTGAGAAACGGAGCTAAAGATGCGAGAGAAGTACCTGTATTTGTTCACAACTTGAGGTAAGTTTCGAGGATGAAACTTTCTTTAAGGGAGTGGATTATGAACCCTCACATGTTTATAGTAATATAATGATAAAGAGTATAGTAATTTAATATATTTAATGGTGTAGGAATGAACCATATATGTTATAACCGTAGGAAATGCTAATATTGTAACTATTAGTTAAAACTTAATTTTAGCTTGTGAATATATGAAATAGTTTGCAATAAAACTTAAACCAACAATGTTTGATGTACAAATGTATGTTGTATAAGTTTAGGTTATTTTTGAAGGGTTTGGAATGGATTGAAAGTGAAAAAAATAGAGAAAATAGGCAAAATTGGACAAACCGTACCGATACAATGTACCAATACGCTCGAGTCTAGTGAGTTTACCATACTGGTACTGTGTACCTGTACGCTCTGTGAATTTTAGAAATTTTAAGTCGGGAACGGCCGACCCTCCTTCCACTATAAATATTTAAGGATGTCTCATTTAGCCCCATTTCAACCATTCTAACCCTACGAAACATTAGAGAGGAGGAAAGAGAGGGAAAAACACAAGATCAAAGGGGATTTGCACATTGGATTGGATCAAAGCCCTAGTTTTCAAGAACACCAAGGTAGGAGTTTCTTCCTATTCTCTTACATTGAGGTTAGGGTTTATATATACATATGTTTTAACTATGAATCCTATATATTTGTTAGTAAATCATTGATTCTTGATATTCTTACAAACACTATCATGTTTAAACAAAGTTATGGTTAGGTAGCCATGAAAGTTTTTTTTCTTGCCTTCAAACCCTAGTTTCAAGAGGAAAAAGATTTTTCTCTTGGTTTTTCATTTGTTCTTGATTTTAAAACTTTGGTGCTTTATATTGAACAATAAAATGGTATTTATGATGATCTCTTGTCTATTTTCTTAAATTGCTCTCTAGTAATATTACATGCGAAATTTTGGGATTTTGGATTTACTTGGAATCTGAGAAAATTTATTTGATAGTGTATCTCTTGGAGATGTTTGGATGACAATGAGTGCCCGTTGACCGAGGATCGTAGAGTGGGTAGATAGATTTCTTACTCCGTGCAGATTTGAAGGTTTCTGATTAGCACAAAACTTTGTATAATTTTTTCGTGCTAATCATCTTTCTTTGAGTGTTTTTAGTGATTAAATATTAGGAGTTATGTTAATTGAAACCTTAATATTAATATTTTATGTTTGCAGTTGAAAAAGGTTGAATATAGCTTTTGAAGGCTCTCCCATGTCACTTGAGTTGAATGGGGATGAAAAGAGATCAAGGGGATAGCTCAAGAGAGGAGAAATTCAAAAAATAAGAAAAGGCAACCAAATTGTACCGGTACGCTGAGGCTAGTGGAGTAAACTGTATTGGTATGCTTACCCTACTGGAGTTCGACGTAACGGTACGCGTACCAGTACGCTTTGCTTGACAGACCCAGATTCTACATCAACTGCTCTGCTATCATGAGGGCCCCACCAACGGATCTTCCATGATTCTCTGAAAAATCTAGCCCACAGAACATCTCTTCATGTACTTCCTCTTGGACTTTTGGAAGGTAGATAATAAATGAGGAAAGAGGAGAGAGAGGCTGTTGGGTATGAGGACAAAGCCTGCATAACCTGCACCAGCCCACCTGAATTTAGGGGTCCTATGTTGGAAATCACATCAAGCTAGCTGGGGGCATCTCTCATGCACGTTTTTAGGGGGAAGGAGGAGAGAGATAAAGATATACAGAGAGGGGAAGAAGATGAACAGTGCCTAGTGAGAGAAAGTTCAGATTTTTGCATTTCCTTTATTACATTGTCTTGTAATCTTCTGTAAGGATTATTAGAACCGCATTGTCATGTCATTAATGTTATGTTCCTTAAAGTTCAACGATAGTTAATTCTCTCTTTAAGTTTTCACCATTAATGTACCAATGTTCTTCATTTTCTTAGCTATAAAATGGGTTTGAATGCATTTACTTTTAGCAGATGATTTCTTGCATTTAGTAGCTTTATAACTTCATATCTCTACAATGCACTATCATTCCATTGTCATTTTATTTCAAGCATGAGTAGCTAAATCATTTAGTTGGCAAAGCCGAGGGGAACCCCCACATGGGAATACAATTTCAACTCATTCTCCTCCCTTCCTTATAAGTTCAATGGTTTGGTTTGACGGGATTGAGAGTGGATAAATTGGAGAGCCTTTGATATCCTATAGGTCTAGCCATAGTTTATGCTTAGATACCTACCAATCTTGTCCCTAACTTCCCCCGAATCAATCGTTCGTTCATGCTCTATCCAAGAAGGGATTGGAGTTGAAAGGGTTTTCCTATTTAAGTGACCTCTTGACTTCGCCAACATTTAATTCTCTTTGCATTTTCTCCAAAATACACTCCACCAAACAACTCTTAACCACAAAAGATTTTTACACTTTCTTTGATTCACAATCACTTTCACTTTGGCTTACTTCCTTCCCTGTGGATACGACCTTGGAACACTTTTCAAGTAAAACACGACCCACGAAAGTCTCCTTGCGATTGGGGAGCATTTTTGTGCATACACTCACCATATTTACATCATCCCACTTTCATTTCCATTGCCCTTTCTTTTGACACTATCTCAAGGAAGAGTGACTCTCCCCTTATTGCACATGTTTCATACATACCATGAGGGATATTATTTAGGGGTTAAGGGAAAGTAATGTTTTCCATTAATCATTGTTGGCGTCATTGCCGGGGAAGGCAAGTGTTAAACCAAGAAAGTGATTTTTGGACTACGGAAGTAAGTTCCATGAACTTGATCATGGGCTGAGGTACGTGGTTCGTGTACATATCATTGTTTGTTTAAAATTTTATTTTATTTTTTTAGATCTTTTGTTGTACGTGGGGACGGGACGAGCAAAACCGATTGGTTAGGCAATTCATGGACCCTAATATGAATATTAACCAAGACCCACTCGAGGATACGGGTGACAATTTTGATAATGTAGGTGCCAATCCTAATGTTCAAAAGGATGGGGGATTGCAACAACCTAGAAGGCCCAACCCCTAAGTGCATTTTCCCCCACCTAGGAATGAGGGGAACAACATCCCAATTGACCTTCCGACAAGGTCAATGCGGGATTTCCTTCAACCAACCCGTTGCACCACACCCTCATGCATTCTTTTTCCGGTCCAAGCTCATCTCTTCATAGTCAAACCAGGGATGTTGAAATTACTTCTCGAATTTCACAGAATCGAGGGTGCGAACACTTATTCACATATAAGGGATTTTGAAGAAATAGTTACAACTTTTACCCCTAACTATAATATGGAAGAGATAGCAAGGATGAAACAATTCACATTCTCCCTGAGTGATAAGGCAAAAACTTGGCTTCAGTGCTTAAGACCCCGGACCGTGACATCTTAGGATGAAGCGATCTCCATGTTTTTGAATAAAATTTTCCCGGTACATAAAACCACCACCCTTGAGAAGCAAATTCAAAATTTTTCGGAGAATCCCAACGAATAATTTTTTCAATGTTGGGAAAGGTACAAAGAGTTACTACAGTCCATCCAATATCATGGCTTTAAACCATGGCAATTGGTGAGTTTCTTCTATAAAGGAATTACACCGGGCCATCGATAGTTTATCGGCATGATGTGCAACGAAAAATTCTTGAACAAAGAACCCGATGAGGCGTTGGACTATTTTGATATATTGGCCCAAAATTCACAGTTATGGCACATCACTGACCCAACCGATGTGCCAAGATCGTTGCCTCAAGGGAGTGGCCAACCAAAAGGGGGAGGGATTTATGATCTAAAAGACCGGGAAGACCTACTTTCACAAATTTCTAAATTATCTAGGAAAGTAGAGAATCTTCAAGTGAATAGGAGATGGGAGGTGTCCCATGTATCACGAACCTAGGAGGTTTGTTCTATTTGTGAGAGTGTTGAGCACTCCACATCGGAGTGTCCGAGCATTCCGACGCTTAGGGAAGCATACTATGAACAAGTTCATGCCTTCAATCAACCTAGGAAATCATATTCACCAAATTCCAACACTTACAATTCGGGATGGGGTAACCACCCTAATTCTAGTCGGAGAAATGAGAAACCCATTCCACATGGGTCCAATGCATATTCATCTCCCATGTCACCTAAAAAAGGTCAATACCAAAGTCATGGGCAAGCGTCTAGCTCCCAGTACCCATGGGATAATCCACAAGGGTATCAGTCAACCCCACCACCATAGAAATTTTCACAAAATCCTCCGCCACAAGGCTTTTCCAGTCAAGGACCATCAAATCCATCCTCCTACCAACCTCCCCATAAGAGGAACTTGGAGGATGTCCTATATAACTTCATCTAAAGCCAAACCACCTTTAATAAAGATATTTCGGCCCAACTCACCAAGATCACCAATGTCATCGGGTTGTCTCAACAAGAGAAGGGAAAAATTTTCACTCAACCCCAAGAGAATCCCAAAGGCCAACATATAGTTGAAGTGGCCGCACGCACCCAAGAGAGTTACGAGCAACTCAAGGCTGTCACCACTCTTCGAAGTGGCAAACAATTTGAAAAGACCGTGGTGCCAAAGGTTGCACCCAAAACCCCATTGCCAATACAAGGAGAAAAAGAGGGTGAGGCCAACGAAAGTGAGGCCGAAGAGGGTGAAGTGAGAAAAGAGAGAGAAGAAGAGGTGGTTGAAAAATAAAATGTGATTGATGAATGCATACTTATTCCTCCTATGCCTGCCCCTTTCCCAAGTCGTTTGAAGCCATCAGTCAAGGTGGCTAATTTTTAAGCAGGTTAAGATCAACATCCCTCTCCTCGACGCCATCAAGAAAATACCATCATGTGCTAAAATTTTGAAGGATCTATACATGGTGAAGAGGAGATTGAATGTTTGGAAGAAGGCATTCTTAACCGAGCAAGTGAGCTCCATATTGAGGACCAACACTCCAAAATTCAAAGACCCCGGTTGTCCAACAATTACCATCACTATAGGGAATTGCTGGTGGAGCAAGCATTGAATGACTTGGGAGAAAGTGTCAATCTCCCTTCCCTATTTGGTGTTTCAACAACTTTAACTTGAGGAGTTGAAGCCCACCTCAATTACACTTCAACTGGCAGATCGTAGCATCCACACACCAAGGGGAGTAGTGAAAGATGTCCTAGTTCAAATTGATAAATTTTATTTCCTAGTCAATTTTATTGTATTAGATACACATCTTTTTACTAATTTGAGTTCCCAAATCCCCGTTATTCTTGGACGACCTTTCCTTGCTACAACTAATGCGGTTAGAAATTGCAGGAACAGTCTAATGAAATTGGCGTTAGGGAACATGACCATGGAGTTTAATGTGTTTAGTTTGGAAAAACAACTGGGAGATAACGAGGAGATAAATGAAGTTAATAGAATTGACACCTTAGTCGAGGAGCAATTAGAGTTGGATCAAATGTTGAATCTCAAGGAGAGTGAATTTGTTGATCTTGAGAAATTGGATGAACAAGAGGAGGTAGAAGAATTGAAGGGAATAGGAAGTTGGATCCCCATATTTGAGGAGTTACCCAAGCAAGAAAAGAAATTTTTTCCGTCGGATGAGTGATAGCCAAAATTAGAGTTGAAGTCGTTACCCTCCCACTTGAGGTATGCCTATCTTGGCAAAGGAGAAAACTTTCCCGATGTGTATTCGGAGTTGGTGGAAGATTAGTTAGTGTTTTTTTTTTTTTGTGTGTACAGTTCCTTTTATTTGCTTATGTCATTTTTATTTTTATGTCACTCACTTTATTTGGTTGTATAAATTGGTTTCTCTTAGATCCAGATCTTGGTGCTTTTGTCAAAAGCTCAATTGTGAGGTGTTCTCTTACCCTACTCATCTTCTTACTGTCTTTCATTGCATACTATATCTTTTTGTTGTATTGGGGACAATGCATGATTCAAGTTGGGGGGTGAGGTCCACCATTTGTATGATACACCAAGGTTGTTGGAAAATTTTGATTTTTGCTTGCATTAGTGAAAAATATGTGAAATTTTTGAAATTTTTTGATGAAAAATATCTAAAAGTTGATATGTATTCCTTCATGAAGAGGTTGTGTGTTGGATGACATGTTGATCTTTGTTGTGAACTTTTTACACATGAGCATTCTATGGAAGTTGATCCTATGCATGAGTATCACATATGTATTGATTTTTGAACTTATCTGTATGTGACTCTTGAATGTGTAATTTCGGCAATTTATGGATTGGATTCATGTTTTAAGCTTGACATAAGTAGCGGATATGAGTAAGCACCCATAAGAGCTTTAGTGTCAAATCCTTTTAGGAGAGAAATTACAATTACTCAAAGAATAATTTTCCAACATCAAATTTGTTCAATAGTCTCATTATGCTTGTTTCGGTTCAGTACTTTTGGTTAGTAGACTGATTTGTCTTAATTATACAATGTCTTTCCATGCAAACCTGGAAGTGATCATAGGCTATCATTGAATATTTTGAGTCTTTGCCCTTTTTCTTGTTCTAAATATTATCCCTAGTGCCGTGATTGCGCTTAATTGAAATTCTTTTCTATGCCACACATTTAACCAAGCCAAAGAAAAGAATAAATGTCTACCTAACCTTGGTTGTTCCTTGTGCTGAGTACAAATGATAATAAAAGAGAAGGAAGTATGGTGTGGAAATTCAAATAAAAGGGATGAATGAGGTTGAAACTCAATGAGTTGAACAGAAAAGAATGAAAAATACCAGAAAAGGAGAAAAAAGGGTGGGAAAAAAGAGAAAAAGAAAAGGAATTTGTCAAGGAAAAGAAAGAAAAGAAACAAAGGGAGTGGTGATAATAAGAAACTCAAAATCCTATAAAAAAGGAAGTGCTTTTCTAAAACAAAGGTCTCTCGCTTGGAACAACTCTCTTTGTTACCCTATATCCGTCATTTCTTGTACCTAGATATCACCCCCAAGGCCCCATTATAACCTTTAAAGTCCTAAGTGATCTAGAGAAGCATGGGAGCTGCATAAAATCAAAGAAAGTGATGAGTTATGTTTTACTATCCAATGCACGAGCATTCTATTCATGAGACTATGCCAAGGCCGCTTTACTTTCTAATATGAACTTCATTTTTGGATTACATGTGAGCACTCTGCTTTGAACACTAGATTCCATATCACATGTACATATGGAGTGCATACCATGATAACTTGAGTGCGGTTATTGATTAAGAGTGTCCCTTGGTGAGTTTTACATTGAAACTGAGATTGTTCAGCTTTTCGAATGTGAATCCTCTCACACACACACAAGTTGAAAAATAATTTGTAGGTGCATACTTTAACCTAGTATCTAAGACTATGGCTTGTTCATGTATGTTTAGTTCAGGCGTTTGAGAAATGTGTTAAATAAGTCATGCTTTCAGAATGGAGAAACATGGCTCAAGCTTTTGATATTTGACATGACTGAGGAATGCCTCGACTAGGAATTTTATGATGTGTATCTTAGATGTTCATTTTGATGATTAACAATAGAAATCCATTCCCTGTATTTTGAATGTATAAAAAATTTAAATCGCATTGCAATTTCATTAATGAATTTGGCATGATGGCTAAAATTTGTGATTTTAAGTGGAGTACACATTTAGGGTGGAGTAGAGGTCTTAAAGAGAGTATTAGGAAGCAAAAGGGGGAGTCCTAGAATGGAATGGGGTAGTGATGGGTTCCTCAGCAGAGGAAATTGCAAACTGCAGCCAAACTGTACCGGTACGCATACCGGTATGCTGAGGCTACTGGAGTAAACTGTACCAGTACGCTTACCCTACTAGAGTTCACCGTACTGGAACGCATACCAGCACGCTTCATCTAATACGCCAAAAGTCAGGATTTTTAATCTAACTGTTCAGCTTAAACCCTCACTCCTCATTATTATTTCTTGCCCTAACTCTCTCCCTCTCATTCAGAAATACCCCAAAACCCAAATCCTTTCTTCCCTCTCTAAAATCCATAAACAATTTCATCCGTAAGCCTTAATTTGGTGAAATCTAAGATTTTGGAACCTTAGGTGTCGATTCTCCTCAAACCCCTAAAATTCTCCCCATTCTCTCTATGGAATTTTAATGGCTCGATTGTTAAAGGGTCGTCTTAAAGCCAAAGACCCGATTGGGGGTCCTCTCTCGCTCATCCTTGAATTCTTTGCAATAGGGGCACTGTTGCTATGCATGGCCTGGACCAAAACCACAAGTCGAGAATCTCTTCTCCACCCAAAAGCCTTGGAGGTCGACAGAGGAGTGGAGAGGGGTCAAGTGTCGATAGGAGTAAACTGAGGAAGAAGGCAAAGAATGAGGTTAGGGATAGACTAATCTAGGAAAAGGGAGTCACTTGTGAACGGTACCTGGACCACATTTCTCTCACCCCAAGGAAAGAGCCGGTCCAAATCATTAGAGCATAAGGTATATAATTTTTGCTTGACCCAGTTGATGGGTACAATTTGTCAATGTGTAAAGAATTTTACCAAACACTTAGGGTTGTTAAGGTGGTTTAAGTTGAAATGTTGAAAACCAACGTTCGGGAAAAAATGTTTGTGGTGACCCCCGATATCATTGCTAAACTCCTAGGGGATTACAAAAGGCCATCGGATGGATGATTCACCTGTCTACCCTGACAATGTTCCTTGACCCAAAAAGATGACTGAACTGGTCGAGCTGATGTATAAGGACCCCAGCACCTTGAAAGGAAATGTGCAAAGTGAGAAGTTGAAACCTACTTATAGGTTGATGAACAAGCTACTTCATTGCAATTTATCGCCAAGGGGTGTAGAGAAAAAGCCCAATGTAGAGAAGTTGAACCTTGTAGATGCAGTCGTGTCTGGAAAAAAATTGACTTCGCCCTCCTCATTTGGCAAGAAATGAAAGATTTTGATGCGACACAAAAGCCTATGATCAAACTCCCATTTGGGAAATTGGTGACCCGATTGTGCTGATACTTCAAAGTGAAGGCTTATGTGTTCGACAAGCAGACGTCCCTAGAGACTGGTGCCATTGGCAGGACCAGTAAGAAGAAAAGAAAGGCTATAAGCCAGGGGAAGCGAGTGAAGACTACGGGTGCGGGTTCTAAGGCCCTTGTGGCATCTTTATCTGTTGGGCCATCCACAGCTGCACAAGTACGCTCAAAGGACCAGCGTATGGATTCACTAGAGGCTACCATGCAGGGTATGGCAGCGATGATGAAGGAACTGTTCGTGCACACTTTCCCAGGGAGGACTATCCCAGGAGGACCCCACCACTTGCTAATGCTCCTTCAAGATCTATATCTTCCTCTTCCACAGTGGTGGAAGTACGTGATGAAAATGAGGAGGGTGAGAGTGAACAGTGCCTAGTGAAAGAAAGTTCAGATTTTTGTATTTCCTTCATTACATTGTCTTGTAATCTTTTGTAAGGATTCTTAGAACTTCATTGTAATGTCATTAATGTTATTCTCATTAAAGTTCAACGATAGTTAATGCTTTCTTTAAGTTTTCACCATTAATGTACCAATTTTCTTCATTTTCTTAGCTATAAAATGGGTTTGAATGCATTTACTTTTAGCGGATGATTTCTTGCATTTAGTAGCTTTATAACTTCATATCTCTGCAATGCACTATCATTCCATTGTCATTTCCATTTCAAGCATGAGTAGATAAATAATTTAGTTGGCAAAGCCAAGGGGAACTCCCACTTGGCAATACAATTTTAACTCATTCTCCTCCCTCCCTTATGAGTTCAATGGTTCGGTTTGACGGGGTTGAGAGTGGATAAATTGGTGAGCCTTTGATATCCCATAGGCCTAGCCACGGTTTATGCTTAGATACTCTGCAATCTTGTCCCTAGCTTCCCCCGAATCAATTGTTCGTTCATGCTCTATCGAAGAAGGGATTGGAGTTGAAAGGGTATTCCTATTGGAGTGACCTCTTGACTTTGCCAACATTTAATTCTCATTGCATTTTCTCCAGAATACACTCTACCAAACAACTCTTAACCACAATGATTTTTACACTTTCTTTGATTCACAGTCACTTTTACTTTGGTTTATTTCCTTCCCCGTGGATACGACCTTGGGACACTTTCCAAGTAACACACGACCCACGAAAGTCTCCTTGCGATTGGAGAGATTTTTTGTGCATACACACACCATATTTACATCATCCCACTTTGCTTTTCATTGCCCTTTCTTTTGACACTATCTCAAGGGGGAGTGGCTCTCCCTTTCTTGCCCATGTTTCATACATACCTTGAGGGATAGTATTTAGGGGTTAAGGGAAAGTAAGGTTTTCCATCATTCAGTTCCCTACCACTTGTAGTGGGTTGGTCTATTGTGACGACCAAACCACTATTTGCTCACGAGTACTAAGGATGAGGGTTAGTATACTATTCTTGGGTTGGATTTTGTCATTGTCATTGTGATGGCCCACGCCCTTCTTAAAGTTGTACATCCTTGTGAGGATTAGGTGTGTATGTGTGGGTCAGGATATTCTTGATGTGTTTATTCATGTGATGTCTTACTTCATACCTGAAATACAAGTTGTGATGTGAGATACATATACATATTGTGGTTGATTATATATGGTGGGTTGTGTCCTTGTAAAATTGATGGACATGGTTTATTGTTGAAATGGCTAATTGTTGGAGCAGTTTCAAATTGGAATGTTTATTGTTGGGAAAGTATTTTACTATTCAATTAATTATTGTTATTGTGTAAACCTGAGATCTTTTGAAAGTTTCTTGTTTTCTTTCAAAGTTGATATATGATATTTTAAAAGTGAGATTGAACTGTTTTATATGTTTCAAATCTTGTTTGACTATGGGAGGAATGTGGCTACTGATTGTAGTGCTCACTCCCTACATATAATCCCTTTTTTCGATTATGGCCTAAAGGAGGAGCTTGGAGTTGACGAGCCGGGAGATTGGGAAGCTCCAATAGAGGGGAACCTAAATCCCAAGGTTGGTATGTCGAGCTATATTCTCTTTTTATAATCGACTAGGAAATTCCTTTTGAGGCAATTGACTTGATCCGAAATGTGTACACCCAAGTGCAGGTGGTCAAGTTGTAGTAATAATCCTATTTGAGTCTGGAGTCGAATCCACAGGGAACTTGTTGTGATGGTATTTCAAAGTAAGTAGGGGTGGAGACCAATTGATTGTAACCTTTGAGATTTAAAGTTGTGAGATATGGGTGGTGTCCAGAACAGAATATTGAATTCTTTTCAAGAAGGTTTTCTAGACAAAATATAAGATTAATTTAAATTGAAGAAAAGTCACTCTTTAGTTCGAGGATCAGGACATGTAGTCAATTATCCAGTTAACTCCTGTGTCAACAACAAGTTAATCAGAAGATAAAGATGGATTGTGATTCCATTCTTTACTTGAAGCACAATAATGGGATGATTAAAGGATAGTCATGAAGATCTAACTGGAGTACTTGTCTTGAAACGAGGAGTCTTTCCATGCAAGAGTCATCTGTGTCATAGAAAGACTCTCGATTATACAAAGTACTTTAGCTTTGCTAGATGCAATCAATCATCCAATAAGTAAGGAGATATAAACGTTAAGCATCAGAATAAAGCATAAATATAACTTTTGGATAATTTATACATGCTATTCACCTCTTACTAAAGAGTGAATGAGAAACTGCTCACTCTTCATGGCTTTAGTAAAGCTAGAAAAGTGAATGATACTCATTCCTCCAAGTAGAGGAACTTCGAGGTTGATCTTCAATGAAGAATGAGTGAACCACGTTCCACCCTTCTCAACTTTGGCGAAGCTCTAGAAAAGTGAAAGAGTTTCACTCCTCTAAGAAGATGATGCTCAAGCATTGGAAGTGAAAGAAAGTAAAAGAAAGGTAGATCTTCAACAAAGAATAAGTGAATCACATTCCACCCTTCACGGCTTTGATAAAGCTCTAGAAAAGTGGAAGAGTTTCACTACTATAAGAAGAAGATGCTCATGTCATGAAAGTGAAAGAAAGTAAAAGAAAGATAGTTATTTTTTGTGGGTTACTTCCACAACCAAAAATAAAGCTATCTCTCTTCATATATGTAAATGAAAGAAAAGTGCAAAAAAGACTATAAGTAAAGGAACTAGAACATAAACGTAAAGACATGAAGTAAATAAATGAACTAGAACATAAATGTAAATACTTGAAGTAAATAAATGAAACTACAATGTATGTAAAGACTACAAGTTATCAAGAAGCTCTTAGATTTTCTACCAGCTATAGCTCTCTTCCAAGCTCCTATAATGGGAGGATTTATAGACAAGGAAAGGGGACGTAAAACAAATGGGTGAAAAGTATTGTTGTCCAAGTTCAACAACTAATCTGCAGGCTGTCTGTATGATCGTTCGAACGTTGGATGGACGTTCGAACGTGGAACAAAAAGTCTTCAGTCTTCACTGCAACACGCCATGTCTCATCAGTGTACTCTTGTCACAGATCACAGGGACGTTCGAACGTTATTTGGCGTTCGAACATGGTACTGTTCTTTAAACGTTGTACTACAGGCACTGCACTTCAAAGTCTTGATCTTCTTCACTGAAATACGTCATGTCTTCAGTCTGGTTTTTTTAGTGTACCAGTGGGCGTTCGAGCGTGAGATGGCGTTTAAACATTGGTCCTTTGTTCCTCAGGACATTGGTTCTTGGTTGCAACACATTCTGTCTCAGTGGCTTGGCGCTTATGGACGTTCTAACGTTGAATGGCATTCGAACGTGACTTCTTTGTTCCAAGTTTTTTCAATTTGTTCCCTGATGTGTTGGTGTTACATCATATTGTGATATTGAGTACTTGTTCACTTTAGGATCTGAAACATCATCACTTGAACTCCATCAAAGTATAATTAGCCCAAAAAGGGCACAATATTCTGCTATATTTGGGTACTAATCACACCCCCAACCTAAATATTGCTATTCCTTAGTAATATATCAAGAAAGAAATGTAAATTCCTTTTTCGTAGGTCATCCAGTTGCATTTAGCTTATGCAACAAGCCGTTCAACCCCTAGGTTTTCCCTAATGGACGAGTGTTGTCTCGTGAGGGTTTCCAGTGAAGTTACCCGCAAACTTCAGTCGAGCAAATGCGTACGTGAGATTTCCGTTTCAAGTGAATTAGCATCATGGTCATTAGGGCAACCATCCTTCAATCGTGACACATCCCCTACATTTCTTTTCAATTGGTACCAACTCTATGCAAAAATTAGCACTTGTCACATTAGCATTTGAAATTTCCTTAGGAGTCGAGTGATCATTCTAGAAACAAGAATTGATATACAACAAGCATTCCGCTTACCACCCTCCATAGATAGCTTTGATTTCACAAGTCTCTCTTGGGCATACCCTCAAAAAATAGTTCGCTCTGATTATAGTGATTTTTCACTGGGCATGTAATCAGAAGATGGCCAGTCAAACAATTACATGCATAATTCAGAAAATGAATGAAGCTTTTGGACACAAACTATTCATTTGTTGGCATAATCTCATGAAGGAATTTTGATGAAAATAGAGTAATACAAGTAACGTACCCCACTTATAGTTGAAGACATACATATGCATCAAACTTAAGATCACCTAGGGCTTTTATAGGTTGTAATGGGGCCCGAGGTTAGTGTCTAACGAAATGACGTCAATGGAGTACAAAAACTATTTTTTATGCATTTTAGCACACCTCTGTTCTGCTTTTTGACTGGGAATGAGATTCTTTCTTTCATTTTCTCATTTTTCACTTTCTTGGCATGTCCTTATCTCTCGGTCTCTTTTCGCTTTTGTAGATTGTTTTCACTGATTTCTTTTCTTTCATGGACCAGTAGAAACTATTGTCTTGTTTATTTTTCTTGCTCTTTTGTATTATTTTGATCTATAAGAGGGTGTAAGAAAATTAGATAGCAAGGTATGTGGAGTATATTTCCTTGTGGCTTGGTCACCATTTGGACTTTTTGGAAAGGAATTCATACTTTGAAGGCTCAATCACGGCTGACTAGGGTCATATTTTTGTGAAAGAATTAGCTAAGGCTCAAAGTTGATCCCAAGATGGCCTAAGATCCTCTCTCAAGTAGGTGCATATGTATGTGTATGCAAAATTTCCCTGTGGGTTATGAAAACTGATCACTTTAGTTGCATCAATCAAAGCAAAGTTTAATAAGATCATTGAAAAAAAAAGAAGTGAAAAACCTTTCTTCAGTAATCGTTGATATTCTCTCAAAAGCAACAAAAGGTTCGAAACTTACTTTGGTTTTCTTTATCATCTCCACTGGTTATGTTGTGTGTTTCGATGAATATTGGTTATATACCAATTCCATTTTCGAGTCTGATCATCTTTGTACCTTAAAAATGATAAACACTTCTGTACATCTGACAATTTAAGCATAGAAATAGTATTAAGGTTTCAAAAACGATGTTTTATGTTTCGGTTGTTGAGTTGAGGTGTCAAACCAATCATATGCTTAGTTATTTGAACAAACAATCTTAACATTCATATCTATTTCAATATTTATTAACATTTAGCAATATAAAACTAAAGCTACACATGCTTTTAAAACAAGCATAAGTGATAAATTGAACCATGCATTCCATAAAATATGATCATTCACAACAATATCCATGGTTCAATCTATCCAAAACAGTCAAAATTGTAAATATTCATTGCAACTACCAGAAACAAACATCATCCACAAAATCAATTGTTTAAGCAAGAGCAACAATGAAATGAAAGAGTGAAACCAATTTCCAAAGAGTAAACCATTTATAAGATCTCAAGTTTAAGCAAGAGCAACAATGAAATGAACAAGTGAAACCAATTTCCAAAGAGTAAATCATTCCTACATTAAACAATAAACAATGATCTCATGTATGTTGGTTCATTCCCTTTATCATGTATGTCGATTGCTTCTTATGAATCTACCCAACGATTCTACCTCGTTCATCCATCACAACCACACAATCTCAAACACTTTAGGAAGGGCGTATACCGTCTCCCACTTCATTGATGAATCCTTTCCAGGAAAGGTATACCATCCCTCAGCCTCGAACGTACGTGAACAATAATGGTTGCTCTCACAAACAACAATCAACTACTAATTTTAGGAAACCATCTCACCCCCACGGGGATAGACTAACCTCTAACACTCTAGGCATCTCTCGAAGGCAATTCAAGTCCGTCACAACAACCATACAAGAGAGAAAACCAAAATATTCTCAAGTTACAAGTAAATCCAAAAATTCCCAAATTTCACATCCAAATCCACATTTATTTTTCCAATGGAACAATTTAAGAAAATGAGCAAGAGATCATCAAATATATATATATAATTTTTGTTAATTAATCAAGCACTAGAGCTTTGAAATCAAGAACAAGTGAACATTAAGAAGAAAAATCCATATCTCTAAAAAACTAGGGTTTTTATGGCTATCAAACCATAAATACTTTCAAAACATGGTGATATTTGTACGAACTTCAAGAAACAAGTATTTTATAGCATATATCTAAGATTTAGAAGCAAAACATACATATATATAAACCCTAACCTCAATGAACAAGAATGGAAGAAAACCTCTACCTTACTTTTGTAGTTGGAAAGAAATGTAGAAGATTTGATCTTCTTTGAAGTGTAAATCCCTTTTGATCTTGTGTTTTACTCTTCCTTTCGTCCTCTCTAAGGTTTTTTAGGGTTAGAAGTGTTGAAATGGGGCTAAAGGAGGCATCCTAATGTATTTATAGTGGAGGACGGGCCAACTGATCACGACTTAAAAAGTTATGGGTTTTATAGACAGTACCGGTACACAGTACCGGTAATGTCTGACCGAATTTTCCTTTTTCTCCTGTTTTCATTTCAAATCCATTTCAAACCTTTCCAATATCATCTCAAACTTATACCAAATACATTTGGACTTCAAACATAGGTGATACAAGTTTCATTACAAACGATTTCTTTTATTTACCCGAATTTTTACAATGTTATCATACGGTTATAACCTACATGGTTCATTCCTACACCATTACATATATTAAATTACTAAACATTCTTTTATCATTCTTTTAATAGCAACATGTGGGGGTTTACATTGCCTACTCTATACCTGTTTTTCGTAGAATTGATATAACATTTGATTCAACCATTTGATTGAGCTAAACTTTGTGCACAATACAGAGGACATTCAGATATACAAATTTCATATTTTGCATTCTTTCAGATTAAAATTGGATTATGGTCAAAAAGTAGGAAAATCGAGGTACTACTACCAAATGGTGCGGGTGCTGATGCCTATGTTACCAAGCACCTATACCTCCTTGATTTCTTTCACTTTTAAGCTCCAAATCCTCTTGTAATTTTTTCATATCTCCACCACTCCTCCACATAGAGTTGCAACGTTCCAAGATACATGATTTACGCTATAATTATCTGTAACATCGAAAATTCAACATTATTCATAAATTCAGCTAATTCTAAGTACGTTTATGCAAAGCTAAGTAAAAATGCATGTAATGAGGCCATTAAATATGCAATTTTTTGTGTTCATCAACAAGCAGTCCCTTTTATACTTGACTAGTTTGATTCCCTTTTTAATTCCAGTGACAACTACCATGTAACCATTCACTAATGGCTCAAGCGGTGCTTCATGAATTTAGGTTTTCTTGGTTCACAAGTCTAATGTAATTCTGAGGATGTAAATAAGGAAAATCCTCTCCTAAACTAGGTTATCTATCTAAAACTCCAAAATTTAGCCTCCTACATCTTAAAAGAGCCATGGAAAACCATAGATCTACAAGATCTACAAGCAAAAACCTATAAAAAAATTTCATTGAACATCACACATTAAACAAGAAGAAGTTTGGTGAACACCCAAAACCCACATAGGTTGTGTACATCTCGAGAATCATGGGGTGCATTCGTAGAAGATTACTCAAGGTCTAGCATTCTGGTGAGTGCATCTAAGTGAAGTTACTCAATACTTTATTGGGTGTATTCGGATGAGAGATTGACAATGAAGATGATAGGATCATATTTTTAATTGGCTAAGGGTAAATTTCTACCTATTTCATGGTCATTATGCTACAATGCCAGAGATCCAGAAACATCAAATGAAAGGATGAGTTTGTTCAAGTTACAATGACATATCAAGACTCTCCATATGCACCTTCATGCTTAGGACAAAGATAATAGCCTTAGATACTCAACACCCTTGGTCTAACTTTAGACCTAGGTTAATTAGTTTAAAATAGAATTGGTGATTGATCTATTAATAATTCCTAGGTGTTCATTAAAGAAAAAAATTTATAAACTTTCTTGTGTTTTGAAAACATAGATTTGATTCATTAATTGGAACTACTTGAGCAATACCTTTTTGTGCTCAAGTGGATAATTTTTTTCTTGATTTCTAGGTTAAACTAGTAGGGACCGCCCTCTTCTTGTTTGCCTTCGATTAGAGCAACTGTAAAATTAGGGATAAATCAAATAAGGTTAAACAAATGAGCAGTGGAAACCTTAATTTAGGTCGCTTTTAGGCAGCTCGAGCGGTCTTAAGATGACTAGAGGAGTCCTGAGGTCATTCAAGCAGTCTCAGTTCTTTTTTTATAGGTTGACTACTTATCTCAGGACTACCCACTCACTGCTTAAGCGGTCATTCATGAATTTTGGTTTACTTGGTCATCAAGGCTAAATGTATTATAAGCTTATAAATAGAGGCAAGCCTTCCTATGCTTGGGAAAGCTCCTGAGAGAAAAATATTCCCATCTAATAACTTGGGAGCTTGAAGAAAATCCAAGGTCTCAAAGATCCAAAGGCAAAACCCGCCTTGATTCTCTAATCAAAACTCATACCTTGGTATCGTAATCCTGATTGGGAGTTCCAACCAAACCTATTGGAGAGTGTACATAGCAAGATTCTTGGATGCGTCGTAAGAGTGCTCGAGGCCTAAAAGAATCATATGGCAGGAACTTCAAGTGAAGCTATGCGTAACATCGAAGAGGGAGTTTCGATGGAGAGTTGTATTAAAGGAAAGGAATATAAAAGAATGGTATTAGTTGACATAAAAGACTCAAGTACTTATAAACTAACTTTGGGATAGTAAATTAGGCTTTGGTGAACCTCTAGTGGTTCCCTATAGTTTTTCCCAATGAGGGTTTTCACATCAACAAATTGTTTGCATTACACAGGGTAATATGTGTTTGTTGATTTGATTATATGAGCATTCATATCATACATAGTGGTTTGGTTGATTGTTTGTTGATTTGGATCAGCATGAGAGATTGAGTGTTGAGCATTAAAATCAACAAATCATTCACATCCACTTTCAAGTTTCATTGGGTTATTTTTACTTGAAGGGGTTTTCAACTTTCATTGTTTCATTGAATTGTTAGAATTGGTATTTAAGGTAGAATTAGGTTATAACTTTGTGTTTATTTAAGCAAATTGAAATTGACCTATTCACCCCCTCTAGGTATGTGTCATAGTCATGAATGGTCCATTTTCACGTAAGGGTAACATTTATTCTTACAATTGATATTAGAGTGGATCTCCCTTTAGGATTATTTTAAGCACTCTGTAGGCATACATTGCATATTTTCTTCAATACATAGTTTTTGGTTTCAGTGGACTTCATTATTCCTTTAAGTTGTTTATTAATGGATTCTCAAAGAGAAGTAGAATCGAGCATGAGATTACCGCTCTTCGATTGATCTAATTGTGCACATTGGAAAGCAAAAATGAGAGATTTCCTTAAATCATTAGATGAAAGTGTTTGGTTGTTGGTGTTTGAAGTTTGGACCCCTCCCATGGTGATGACTATCGAGGGGACCGACATGATGACCAAGCCAAAACCCTTGAACACATTGACAAAGAATGAATTTGAATGTGCGTGGTGGACTTCTATGCTAAAATTTTTGACATTGTTAACTCAACTTTTTCCATTGGGTTCAAATATGAGGACTTCGCGCTAAAATGGATCATATTGAGATCTTTACCAAATAAGTTTCAAGCTAAGGTGACGACCTTAGAAACCAAAGTCAATTTGGGTAAGGTGTAAATTGAGCACCAAGTTGAGTCGATCTTGACTTTCAGGATGAACCTCCTTCCACCTAAGAAATCAAAGGTTGTGGCATTGAGTTCTATTTGAGATGAAGGAGATAAATCCAGTCAAATGATGATGGTTCATTTATTTGGGATCAAATCGACTATTGGTGTACTTTGTGCGCCAGGTGGGTGATAGGCAAAGTGAAAAATGAACTAGGATTTGTGTGATTCAGTAATGACCATTTTGGTGTAGGTTTGTAAATTTTTTATTTATGAATTGAAAATTTTATGGGGTCTACTTTGTGTGGTATTTTAGGATATCTCTAGTGTGACTGACACTTGTAATAGAATTTTGATTAAAAAGTTTGATTATATACAAAATATTGCAAGGGACAAACTCAAATTTTTATTTGAATCTTTTCTAAAATTTATGATATTCTCTTTAAAGTTCCTTTTTTCCTTTTTTTTCCTCCACATTTTTTTCATCTTTTTTTTTTCTATTTCTTTTCATCCAAAGCCTTTTTTGTTCCAATTTTTCCTTCACCCCCGAAACTAATTTCCTCTCCATTTCTATTCCCATCACTACAAGAAAAGGGCCTTTTGTGACAATTTTTTTACGGCGGATGTGTTTGCCATCACAAAAGACATGTTTGAGACAATTTTTTGTGGCGGTTGTGTTTGTCGTCACAAAAAAGCGTGTTTGTGTTAATATTTGTGGCAGTTATTTTTTCTGCTGTAAATAATGTCATAAGCTCAAAAGAAATTTTTGTATTTGAGACAGCTGTTTTTCCTGCCTCAAATAATATTTTATAAATTCAAAAGAATTTTTTATATTTATTGCAGGTATTTTTCCCTTTATATATAATATTTCATAAAACATTAAAATGTTTTTCTAGATTAAAAAATAGTTTAAAGAAGAAAAACTCTAAAAAAATTATATGGGTAACAACTATTTTTCATGTTACAAATAATATTTTATAAAATTGCGTTGTTTAACATCAAAAGACAATTTCTAGTTCAAAAAAAAAATTAACTCTACAAAGTCAAGTTTTTATATCAAAATTAGGGGTGTCAATATATGACATGACCTGTTAACACGACATAAAATCAGTGGGTTTGAATTTTCTTTAAATCACATGTTTAGTAAACGAGTGGACCCGTCACGATACGCTTATAAACGAATTAAGTATTGGTGAAACCAATTAGAAAAAATGTATACGATATGACTCGTTTATATGTGATTTACATAATTTTGCAAGTCGTTCAGTGAAATATTTCGTGGCCCTCTACTGATGTATATTCTAACTTCTTTTAGCTCTTTATTGTATATATGTCTATAAATATTATGTTAATATAGTAACAATAATTTTATATTTTTTTCAAATGTCACTAAGAGAGTAGATGGTTCAGAAAATATGTTCAACTTTTGCATTAATTTCTTGTAGTCATAGATAGTTATGTTTTATAAAAGTGCATATTTTATATTTGGATAAATTACACTCACACCCTCTGACATTTGGATTTATTACACGGACACCCCTCACTTTTCAAAAATTACACTGACACCCTATAGTTAGATGAAGTTAACTATCTTAATAAAAAGACTAATTTGCCCCTTTGTTCATCAGTCTTCTTTCTCTCTCCCCCTTAGCCCATCTCTGTGTGTGCGTGTATATATATATATATATATATATACCACCTAATACCCAGCCCCAAATACCCAGCGACACAACCACACCACCCCTTACCCAGCCCTTTATCTCTCTCTCTCCCCTTCTCTTTCTTTGGTGATATAGCAGTCCCTCAATCGCTACAATAGAGTCATTAGTACTCATCACTAGCACCATTGTCGGAGACCCAATCGCAACAATGGAGTCCACCGTCAACACATCCATCGACTGGAAACTCACCCAAGATAGAGAGACCCATCAACACCACTACCTCAACCATCCAAAATCACTCATTAGAGTTTGCAATCTTTACCTCAAATCTTTTTTCTCTCAATGAAATAAACCATCCAAAATCACCCATTAGGATTCTGTACATGTTCATTCTTGACAAAACTCTGTGTGGGGGTGATTTGTTGCAGTGGTGAATATCAGTGGTGGTCAGTGGTGGCTTTCAGTGTAGATCTGGGTTTGTTTTTTGTTGCTGTTGTTGAGATGAAGAGGGTATGAGCTTCCATTGACCACTAGTGTATTGGTCTCTTTGGATTAACACATTCAAACTGTTGTTTTTGGAGTTACAAATTAACCAAGTTCTTGTTGGGTTGTTGTGTGTTTTTTGGTGTGTTTGTGGAGATGAAAATGAAGATGGAGGTGGTGGGCCGGTGAGAGGTTACTCTATTACTAGTGGTGGTGCACGGTGTATGATAGAGAGAGAGAGGTGGAGGAGGAGGAGTATGTGGTGTTGTGGTGGTGATTTTTTGGGAAATATGGTGGTGGTTCCATGGTATGAAGGCGGCAGCAGGTGGTTAATTCAACATTTAATTTTAATTTACATTTAAATGTGAAATATAACATTTAATTGAGAAAATTTTAGTTTATATATGAAATATAAAATAGAGAAATGATAAATGATAAATGAGAGATTAAATAAATTTTTGGGACTTTGGACGGTATTTTTGGTATTTTTGGAATTAATATCAATGACATCAGTTTTGACTTTTAGTTATTCTAACGTCTGTTAGTTAGAGGGGGTGTGATTGTTATAAGTTTAAAATGTCAAGGGGTCTTAGTATAATTTTTTAAAAGTAAGGGGGTGCCCGTGTAATAAATTCAAATGTCTGGTAGTGTGAGTATAATTTACCCTTTATATTTTGTTTAACTCGTGGGATTGTTTTTTATATATATATATGAAAATATTTCTATGCTTTTGAAAATGTTGATTATATTTACTTTTGTGTTTATTAATATATTAAATTGGATAGTTGTATAGATACCAATGAGTCTTTGGTCTAATGATATTCCTTACATTGTGGGAGCTTTGTCTGCTTGAGGTCACGAGTTCAAATCCCCTTCCCCTCTCCCCCACAAAAAAAATATATTGAGTGTATATATGTACAGAGTATATAACATTGGTTACTAATAGTCCATAATAATTAAAAAAAATATTTTTTTGTGGCGACATCGTTGCTGTCATAAATATATCTTTTATTTATTACGACAACCAAATATAGTATTTGAGGCAGCACTTTTGCCGCCGTAATAAAAACGGAAGTGTCAGATTTTTTGTGACAACTTATTTACGACAAGGTCATGCTGCCGTAAATACTATTTGAGACAGACTGTTACTGCCATAAAAACCTTTTGAGACCACACTTATTATGGCGAGGCAATTCCGTCACAATGCCGCCACAAAAAGTATTTGTGACGACAAATAGACTTTTTATGACAGCATTTTACTGCCGTAAAACCCCTTTTTCTTGTAGTGCATTTTAGTAAAATTTTGCCAATTTTTATTGTAAATAAGGCCTTAATTAATTTTGTTCGATTTTGTTAGTAATATTATTTTTAAAAATCCAAAAAAATCTAACTTTAATGGCTCAAATTTGAAAAATCAAAATTCAATAAAACCTTAAAAATTATAGATTTTACTTAAATTAAATGTACATCTAAGTTTGAATAATGATGGAATATGCCCTTAAAGACACTAGCAATGCAACACGTGCGTTGCACAAAAATAATTTTCATATACAAAATATTAATAAATATTATTAGGTATATGTGTACCTACATTAAATATCATCTCAAATCTATCAAAATTATATTTTTATCGCTTGCATTATACAATAAAATTTGAAAAATATGGTATGTTATTGTTTTAACTATAAGAAAATAGATAATAATAATAATTCGGAATTAGATTGGTGAATAGGAAAAGATATAGGGTTAATAACACATTGGGTCTCTAAAGTATGTGTTTTTTGTCAATTTCGTCATCAATAAATGAGTTTTGTGAATTTGGTCTATAAACTATTCTATCCTTGTTTAAATGGTCCCTAGTCAAACAGTCTATTAATTTTTTTTTAAGGAAATGACCATGTTTCATTCTGTTAGTATCACGTGACCATCACTTCTATAAAAAACTTAACAGATTGTCTGTGTATAGATTGTTTAAACACTAACTAAATACTTTAGAGACCAAACTAATAAAAAATACATATTTTAGGGACTCAAAGTGTTATTAACCCTAAAATATTATATACTACTCTTTAATATATATTTTAAAAAATATTAAAATTATAAAATTCATCTTTTACTTAAAATATATACTAATATATATACATATATATATATA
>CM042192.1:26165645-26180615 GCA_023539305.1 Ilex asprella
TGTCCTAAGAATTTCACCTCTGTGAGGCAAAACTCACACTTGCCGAACTTGGCGTACAATTAATAGTCCCTCAAGGTGTGGAGAACAATCCTCAAGTGACCCTCATGCTCCTCCTTAGACTTGGAGTAGATTAGGATGTCGTCAATAAACACCACGATGAATTGATCTAAATAGGGTTGGAACACCCTATGCATGAGGTCCATGAATGCCCCCGGGACATTCGCCAACCCAAATAGCATCACCGTGAATTCAAAATGCCCATACCGCGTTCTAAAAGCCGTCTTAGGGATGCCCGTCTGCCTAATCCTCAACTGATGGTAGCCTATTCGTAGATCTATCTTAAAGTAGACCCGTGCTCCTTTCAGCTGGCCAAACAAATCATCAATCCTTGGCAAAGGGTACCTTTTCTTGATAGTGACCCGATTTAACTATCGATAATCTATACATAGTCGAAGAGTCTTGTCTTTCTTCTTGGCAAACAATATCGGAGCGCCCCATGGCAAAGTGCTCGGCCTAATAATACATTTGTCCAACAATTCTTGTAATTGGACCTTGATTTTTTGCAACTCAGCTGGTGCCATCCTATGAGGAATCAAAGAAATAGGAGAAGTACCGGAAAACAATTCAATGCTAAAATCCACAACCCTGTAGGGAGGTAATCCCGGTAATTCATCCAGAAAAACATATGCATACTCACAAATGACTTGAGGTAGGGCTAACTCCTATCTTACCTCGTCCTTCAGAGTAAGGCTTGCAAGTCAACCCATCAACTACCCATACCACCGAGTGTTGTACACGGCTTGGGGTAAAACGTCATACTTTTTCCCTTCAAACTTGAAACAAACACCTTCTGGCGCATAGGCAGTGACCCTCTTCCTATCACAATCAATGACGACTCGGTGTGGCGTCAATTAGTCCATCCCTAGGATGTAATCGAACTCCAACATGCCTATGACCCTAAGGTCCACGGTGAGTAAGACCCCTGAGATTTCTAACTCACAACCCCAACATATCCTGTCAATTCTCACCCTAACTCCTAGGGGAGAATTCACACATAATGGCTCTTCCATGGTATCCACCTCTAAGCCCAAGTCTTTAACACATGATGCAGATATGAATGAATGTGATGCTCCAGAGTCAAATAACACCCTAGCTCGTAAGTGTGAGAGTAGAAATGTACCCTAGATGACTGACTGATCCACTGGCTCAGTGTGAGGTGTGATGGCATAAACACGCCCCTGGGTCTCCGAAGCTACGGCTTGCATTCCCTGCCCTCGACCTCGACCTCGACCCATGCCTTGGCCCATCTGGCTTGATTGCGGAGTCCTACCTCGAAAAGTGGTAGGGGCTGGATTAGTCCCCTAGAACTGGTACTAACTTCCTTGGCTCGTGATGGGGTAGAGAGGAATGTAGTGTGTCTGTGGCTGCCCCATTGAGGATTAAGACTGAGATGTCCCACAACTTTGGGATCCCTGCCTCTAAGGACAATCCCGCTTCATGTGACCTGGCTGATGGCAATGAAAACAAGTCTTCTGGCCTGCCTGATTTGTAGTCCTAAAGTTTCCCCCACTCTGGGTATATCAACCTTGGCCTTGGCTTTGGCCTTGATAGTCGTGGCCCTATCCCTGTGGTCCCTCTGGAGTAGAAGTCCTCTACTTCTTCCCAAACTAGAAGAAGATGACTGGCTCTCCTTCTTCTTGTCTTTAGCACCCGCCTTCCAGATGCTTCGTGCGTCCTCAACCTCTCTCTCAATAGCCATAGTTGTTTCGATCATTGTATCCAAGTCTTGTAGGCAGAGGCCCACAATATTTCCTCGGATGGATAATTTCAAAACCATCCTCAAACTTTCTTACTTTGACCATATCAGTGGCCACGTAATCATCAGAAAAGCGGGCTAGTTCGGTGAACTTGGCCACGTACTCCATCACCATTATTGTCCCTTGTTTTAATTATAGGAATTCCCGGGCATTTGCATGTCGAGCGGCCATTAGGAAATACTTACCCATGAAGAGCTCCTGAAACTCTCCCCACATCATGGTGTCTAAGTTCTTGGAAGTCGTCACCCAATCCCACCATACTTGGGCTTCTCCTTCTAGCTGGAATGTAGCTAGTGTTATCTTAGTGGCGTCTGAGGTGATCTCCATAGCCCTTAAGATCTTATTTACTTGTCAGAACCAATGGTCGACCACCATCGGATCTGCCCCTCCCTTAAAAACTAGAGGTTTGTGTACTTTGAAATGTTGACGGTTACTCGTGCCTCCTTGATTTGCACTGGCGCTAGCTTGTGCAACTGTAGCAGTCATCATGCCCATAGTTTCGTTAAATGCTTGTTGGTCAAAGGCCGGTGGTGGTTGATTATTGTTCCGCCCACCGCCTCGGCATCCCCTTCCTCTGCTTGCCATCTACATAAGTAAGATAGCAAACGAGTCTCACATTGTATCCCAAGATGGGAATCAACATTTTATATTTTTGAGAATTTTCTCAGTGTCTCACTAATAGAGTGTATGTAGTCCACTAGTAGACATTCACACTCTGAACTATCCCGTTCATCCCTTTTTCTGAACATAAGGTTTTGTTTTATAAACCTAGTGTTCCTCTTTTCATATACACCACACCATGCATATAACTCACATAACACATAACACATAATCATGTAGAAAGTAAAACACAAAACATGAAATGCACATGGAATGCAATGATCTAAACCCAATGCCCATCAAGCCCTAGGTAATTCGTATACCTATGCTCTGATACCAAGATGTGACACCCCAAAATCTAGGGGTCCTTTATCAATCGTTGACCACCCGTTAACCCGCGAAAATACCCGTGGATGTCACTTGACTCGACACCACGCCAATTACTTTTCCCGTAACCGGTGTTTTTGCCCACAATTGTGATATGTGTTCCTTTAATCATTTAAAACTCTACCAAGATCCAACGTGCCTCAAAATATCTCATTTTGAGTCCATTTCCTTCCTTTAACTAAAAGGTTTCGTAGTCCAAAGGCATGACAAAACAATTTTAAAATTTCAGAATTTTGGAAGAGCTACCAGTAGGTGTTTATGGACCTTCTGGTAGCTCGGGTCCACTAGACCAAGAGCTAACGGTTGACTACCTGTAATTGTTCCAATTTCAGATGTTTGGAAGAGCTACTGGTAGGTGTCTATGGACCTACCGGTAGTTCGGGTCCACTGGACCATGAGCTACCGGTTGACTACCATTAATCATTATCAGCTGGACCATGAACTACCAGTTGACTAACGGTAGTTCCTACCAGTAGGTTCAACCCAGATTTGCTACTTTACTTGTTTTTCATTCCCAATTCATTCCAAACCTTCCTAAAACCAATCAAACCCTTACATAACATGCATTTGGGAATCCAGCAAGGTTTATATAAGATTTATTACAACATTCGCATGTGATTTCATTTAATTACATGCCAAAAATAAACCTTTATCGTAATTTTACAAATTACTTTAAATAAGCCACACTCCGGCTTCTTCATCCATGAGGCTCAAAGTGAGAACCCTCCACCGGCATAAAATATTTTCTCATAAAGGGTGAGCCACGCTCAATAGAGTATTTCTTAAATAGGCTACTCCCCAACCCAAATGCATATGAAATGCTCATAGGCAATTCACCATGCACACATTCCAAGCATGAATATGCTATTAATGATGGAAACTACCTTGCAATGATACGGAATGAGATGAGACTCACTCTCACAATCCGATTCGAGCCCTTCCTAGCTCTTCGACACATGCAATTGCTATTGTGCATTTGCCCGTTATCCATGATCCCGAGCCCGTCCCTGCCCTCCCACACATGTAATTTTTCATGTGTATAATTCCGTCATTTATGTTATATATCAAATGACATTATCAATTCGGGGTCTTGTATGGGGTGAGTATTTATGGACTTACACCAACGGCACCCAACCGACATGGGATTTATGGACTTCCACCAACAGTCCCGCGTACACCGACACACTTTATGGACTAATACCAATGGAAGTGCGTATCCAAATCACCAGGCCTTGCACCAGAGGGATCTTCTAGCCCTTCTTGTTATCCCAACCCTCAACACCATGTAAATCGTGTGACTTGGCCAAGTCATCGACCTAGCTCACTCGAGCCGACTTGTCATTCACCAAGTGTGGTGTTGACTACACCATGCACTCACACCCACTCAATTGCGATGTTTTCCTGCTTATGCAATGCAATGTCTCATTGCAACTACAATATGATGTTCAATATGCTATGTGTGCCATATGAACTATTCCAAACCCAATTCACATAATTCATGACAAATTACATCAAAAGCATGTAATTCTCATGTCTAACAATGTCAATAAAATAATATGCATTTATCAATATTTTATCAAAAACTCAAGTCCAAGCATGTTACCTCATATTAAGCAATAACACACTATCAAATCAAGACATTATGTGAACACATAACATGCCCACAATTCACATAATTCAAGAAATTACATTAAGCAATTTCTACATACCCATTTCAAGATAGAATATATTCTACCTAATTTCAATACCTATTTCACCAAAATCACTCCTATAGGCAAGTCATATATATCTATATTAACCTACCCATTTCCATATAAAATTTAAAGGTTGTAAATAGACCTAAGTAGGAGAACCCCTACCTCTTGTAGCATGAAGAATGCCCTTGGGAAGCTCAAAGAATCAACCCAAGCTAAAATTCAATCTTCCCCAAATTTTTTGTTTTCCCCATCTTTGGCGAAAGCTCTTGTTTTTGGTACGTAGGCGTAGCCCTTGACAAGAAGAACAACTTTTCCTCATGGGCCGAAGGGATCTGAGCACCGTAGCTCCGTAGATCGTAGAGAGAAGATGAGATTTTCTCTCTTTTCCCTCTCTTCTCTCTCACTCTTTCTATCAGTTGAGAAATGGCTGAACAATGGGGGGGAAAATCTGATTTTTTTCCCTACCCCTATTTATATTTTTTAGAATACTTGGCCCACAATTGACCACATGTCCTATTTAATTTCGGGTCCGTTTTCATCCCGAAACGATTAAATTTCGCTCCGATTCAAGTTAAAAATATTTTTAATTTGTCTTGACTTCACTTATTTTAAAAATCTCATAATTTTCTTAAAAATTTCGTATTTGGGTCCCTGGGGTTCGACCGCCTCGTAATACGTAAAAAATCTGATTATCTCAAAATTCGATGAAATTTGACATGGTAACTTGATTTCGCGAGACGAATCCAATGGTGAGTTCTGTTTCGTCATCCGAGTTCTAGAAAAACTCAAGTTTGTAACCCGTATCGTAGTGATAAATTACCGTTTTGCCCTTTATTCGTAAAAATTTAAATTTACCCGGGTTTTACAGATTTAATCATTTTTCAAATCCAACTCGTACAACCTCCACCCAAACTCATATCACATACAATTTTAGACAAACATAGCTCATATGAGTTCATTTTATAATCCTTTATACAATATTGCATGTCCAAAACTAAACTACGTATTTGTTTTACAAAAATATAATTTAAAGTTACATTTCGGGTTTTATTCATCAATAAGGCCCCAAGTGAGAGCCATCCATCAGTGCTTGTCCCGCACTTGAAATGTTATGCTTATTAAGGGTGAGTCACTCTTAATAGGGTATCTTTTAAAGAAGCTACTCCCCAATCTAAATGCATATAAAATGCTTACATGCAATTCAACTATCGACAACCTTCATCTGAGAACATACGACTTCAATACTGAATTTCCTAATGCCATGCTATGTTATGAGGCGAGACTCACACATGCAACGCAACCCGAGCCTCCATCGGTTCCCATAACACATGCAATGACATGCGTATGAATTTGGTAATTTCAAGCCCTCGCTATTGATGTTGCACATCCAATGACCATTATAAATTATGGGTCTTTCTTGGGGCGGGTATTTATGGACTTATAACAGCGGGCAGCTAACCGATGCAACATTTATAGACTTCCACCAATGGCTCTGCATATGCCGACACACTTTATGGACTCAATACCAATGGAGTGCGTATCAAAATCACCAACTCTTGCACCCAAGAGATAGTCTAGCCCTTATTGCTAACCTCGACCCTATTTTCAGTGCAACCCATGCGACTCAGTCAAACCTTGGTCAACTTTAACGAGCCCATGCATGATCTACCAAGATTGGTGTTTGATCAACCATGCACACACTCACACCATGTCACATGTCCACGAATGGGATGCTTCCCATGGATATGCGAATGTAATGCACAATTTCAAATCTCAAGTCATGTTCAATATGTCATGAGCACATTATGAACAATATTTCATCTCAACCAACATTTTAAATTGTCAATTATATCATAAGCATATAATTACAATTTTGAACATCATCAAAACATGTTATATCAATTTCATTCAAATAACATGCTCATATTATTCAAAACATTTTATCAAAAACCCACAAGGCACAAAATCGTGCAAATACATAATATGCCCAATCCATCACCTTTCTCATGAAATTACCAAGCAAGCAATTTCAACAACCCAATTCATGTAAGAATTGATTTTAACTATTATTAAACCCACTTTCCACATTTCAATCACAATAGGTATGTATCATAGATGGGATTACATCTCTAACACCTTGCCTATTGCATATTTCAACCCTAAGTTGGAAACAATCCTAGCTAGGAGAAGAACCCCTACCTCTTGAAGAGCGGTAAAAAAACTATGAAGAACCCAAATCAAGCTTTAACCCTTGATTTCCAAAATTCAATCTTTTGTACATAGGCGTAGCCTTTGTCGCAAAGATGAATTTTAGATCTTGGCCCGAAGAATTCTTGATTTTAGTTCTTCATCGTAGAAAGAAGATGAAGAACCCTTGATTTATCTCTTTTCTCTCTCCTTTCTCTCTTTTTTTGAGAATTAGATGGGCATGGGGAGAAAATATGATTTTTCTCCCCTATTTATACCCCTTTGATACTTGTCCCTCGTTGCACCACATGTCCTCCTTTCTTAGGTCTGATTTCATCTCAAATCAATTAAACCTCATCTCGTTTCAAGTTCAATATATTTGTATTTGAACTAAATTAAAATTATTTTCCATGTTTCGTAACTTATTGAATCACATGTATTTTGGTCACATGACACTCAATCGCCTTGTAAAACATGAAAAATTCGACTGTCTCAAAATTCAACGAAATTTGACTGGGTAACTAGATTTTATAAAAAAATTCCAATGGTGGGGTGTATGTTTTCATCTGAGTTCAAGAAAATTTCAAGTTTTCAACCCATATTGTAGTGACTAATTACAATGTTTTCATAAAAAATCAAAATTTTCCAAATTTACAAAAAAATCCATATGAATTTTAGAGTCGTCAGAAGGCTGATATTTAGCATTTGAGGTGTTTTGTTGTATTGTCTACTATCTTGAATAGTATCCTAGAGGAGGAAGTTTATGTTGAGCAACCTATTGGTTATGTGAATAAAGGTGAGAAAAACAATGTATGTTAGTTAAAAAAGGCTTTGTATGGGCTTCAACAGACCCCTAGAGCTTGGTACACATGAATTGATTCTTATTTTGTGGAGACTTGTTTTTAGAGATATCCTTGTAAACACACTTTGTATATCAAAACTAATTCCCATTGAGATATTTTTGTGTGTTTGTATGTGAATGATCTTATTTTTATAGGAAATAATCTGCAGTTAATTGAGAAATTCAGAGAGACAATGATTCTTTAATATGAGATGACTGATATGTGTTTGATGTCCTATTTTCTTGGGACTGAGATTTTTCAGATAGATAGTGGGATTTTTATTTTATAATAGAAGTATGCTAGAGATATCCTTAAACGTTTTTGAATGGATTCTTGCAATCCTATTTTGACTCCAGTTGAAGAAAGATTGAAATTGAGTAAAGATGTTAACGGTGAGTTGATGAATTTCATATATTTCAAACGTTTGGTGGAAAGTTTACGTTATTTGGCTTCTCCTAGACCTACTATTGCTTTTGGAGTTGGCCTAATTAGTAGATACATGGAGTATCCATGTCAATCCCACTTACAAGCAGCTAAAAGGATTTTGAGGAAGTAATGTGGAAAAAGCCAAAAGAACTTCAAGGTTTTATTTTCAAATTAGTTCAGGAATTTTTTCCTGGTCTTTCAAAAAATAGCAAGTTGTTGCACTTTCTACCACTGAAGTAGAGTATAATATAGCCACTAGCACCTAAGCAGTGTGGCTACGTCGTATGCTTGGATTTTTGTAGCATGCACAAAAACTTTCTTCAAAGATTTTCTATGATAACAAGTCAGGAATTGCTTTGTCAAAGAATTTTGTTTTTCATGGAAGGAACCAACATATTCATATGAAGTACCATTATATTCGTGACTTGGTTATTGATAGCAATATTAAAATTTTGTATTGTCGATTCGAAGATCAGATTGTCGATAATTTTACCAAGCCACTTAAATTCGATACATTCATAGAGCTAAAGCAAATGATGGGGATAATCAAGATTGAAGAGTTTGGTTCAAGAGAGGCTCTTGCAATTTAACCTAAACATTCTAAGTTTCCTATTATTTATTTATTGCTATTTTTTTTTATTAAAGTTTCAGTTGGTTTATATTCCTATTCCACATGGGATTCTTGCCCATTATAGTTAATATTTTATTAGAAGTAGATTTATTCTAGTTAGTTTTGGTGTAGTTTATGTAGGACTAATTAAGATTAGATTAGTTTGTTTTTAAAAGAACTTCTTTAAGTCTTCTTTAGTTATTTACACAAGATAGTGGTTGTAGCTTTGATAGAGTTGTTTAGTTATTTACATAAGAAGTACCATTATATTCGTGTCATCTTCTTTGGTTTTTCTTCTTATTCATTTGTCTCTTGATTAATTATTTTGTGTGTGTGTTATAGAGACCAGTATAAGACTGAACCTTACACTTCCTGTCTTTAAAGTGGCTAAGGTACCAAGCAAACTAATGGTCGATTGATTGGTGGGATGTCATGGAAACTTAATTATATAAGGGGTAAAATTGGGAAACACAAACAAAAAATATCCGAACTCTGGGGGAAGAAATAAAAATTACTTAAAATCCATGATCAAGATTTTATTTATTAAAATCTTGGGGCCATCACCAAAAAAAAATAAAAATAAAAATAAAAAATCTCGAGGTCATAAATGACCAAGTTCCACCCCACCATGTAACTATATTCTCAATTGATTCAAGTAGTCCCTGAAAATTTTAAGTTAATCGAGTTAAAAATAAAAAATCAACCCAATGCTCTTTCAAAATTTAATAGAGGCATAGTAAACTCCTATAATTGTTGGGTAGGCCTTACAATGTTGGGGTAAACTGTAAAAGTCTTAGATTCTTGAGATTGTTGGGAAATGAACGAGGTGAGGAGAATGGAAGCTTGAGCTTGATGGATTCTGATGCAAAATTTGTTGGTGTCCACAACTTCATGGTGTCATTTGAACTTTGTCTTTGCAATATATGTGAGCACAAGTTGATTGTCTTCTTTGCCATGTTATTTGTATTTGAATTATCTTTATCTACCAAGGATCAATATTATACATATAATACATTATTATAACTGCAGTAAAGTATAACTATTTAAGCATCCAAAAGAAGAGTTGAGTATAATCCTTAAAAATTGGACAAAAAAGAATATAATACAACTTCTAAAAAGAGACACAAGACATCAGTCTCTGCATTTGATAGAAATTGATCTTCTAACCTCTTGGCTCTACGATTTATGGGGTGGTTAACTCGATTAGGCTTAAGATTTTTACTGTACTTAAATTGAGCTCATCTCCTTTATTGTTGTTTTGCATCTTTTTTTATATTACCTGTAATAATATGTCGTACATTTGTGGGCAAGGCTTCAAATGCTTTGAATTTCAAGGATTTGGACATATTGCTTCGGAATGTCCTAATTTTACCAAGAAAGATATGCACAAGGAAAAGAGGAGAGCGATGAAGGCCACATGAAATGAGAGTGAAATGAGTAAAACCTAAGTGAGACTCCTCTTCAAATGATGAAGATAACTTTATGGTCTTTATAGGTTTACTCTACTCACGCTTTAGAAAAACATCGAAAAGTGAAGTTAGGCAAGCCCTACCATGATGGTAGAGAACTTGGAAGTAGAAATCCCCACGTGTGGAGGATGAAGAGTGTTTTGAGGATATTCAAGATATAAATTATCAATTGTATGTACAATCCCTTTATACATCAGGAAAAGGTGCTTGCATAAGTTGGAAAATAATTGGTGTTTATTAGTTGAATAATGAGAAATTTTGAAAGTAAATAATTTTTTGTAATTGTAGGTCCGTAACTGAAAGCTGGAAAAAAGGAGGAGACCAAGATCCAACAACTGAGGAGACTATACAAATTCTAGTGAATTAGCACCGTCTGGACATTGTTGATAGCGTCCAGTCAGTACTGCCTTATATAAAAGTAGGCTAATCGTGAATAGTCAATTTTGAAGTTCCATCGCAGCAGAAATTTTAAAAATCAGCAACCTTCTTGCCTTCGCTCTTTAGATCTGTCTCACCAACAAGTTTTTCTTTAGTTTTACTCTAATTAAACACTTACCCACCCTATTTTACATGTTTCTACCAATTTAAATCTTGTAAAATCTCTCATTAATTAAGAAAATCAAGAGTTATCCTCATTAATCCAAGAGGAAAGTCAAGAGCTCATAGAGATGATGCTTCTTCAAGTCAAACAAGGCAAGAAGCCTATCCACAAGCCCCAACAGTGCCATAGAAGAAAAAAGAACCCTAGATCCATCCTGGCCTCTAGTGGATTATTTGGCACCTTTGGTAAAATTTCATTGAAAAAGAGTCATGGGATTCCGGTAGAGGCATAGCAAGAAGTGCCGTCAGAACCACAAGTACACCCATTCTCAGAAGGTGTAGATTTTTCAGCCACCAGAGGAGCCCCAGCAAAAGGAAGAGCAACAACCCTACATTCTAGTAGATTATTGGACTAATAGATAGATTTTGTTGGATCTTGAAAACAGGATGACCCAGTTTAATCATAGAATGACTAAGTATGAGGAGAACCAGAAGGAGATTCTAAGGCTGCTTAGAAGGAGATACGTTGGTGGCCTATCATCGTAAGCCTAGCTAGCCAGAGTTTCCTGCATCTTCTACTCTCTCTCTATCTCTTTACTTTTATCAAACTCTTTATTTACATTTCAGTTTATGCACTTGGTTTTGAGTACTTTTGGATGTTTCTATGTTTTGAACTATGATTTTGTTCAATTATTTAGTTAAGTTGGTGTTATTTCACATAAATTTTGCTGGGTTAAGATAATTATCTCGTATTATTCATGATAAAGTTATATCGTCATTATGTTAATTTGAAAAGTATAATCCTAACCAAATCATAAGATATTTCCATACACTGTTTGGGCATTATCGTTATATTTTCATAGAAAACTCATTATTTTGAGCAAGTAATGATTTCTTATTTTGAAAAATCTTTCAAAATAACATGATCCTTTATGAATCTTATATATGTAGTGGAGATGTGAAACCTTTATGCAAATTTTAAGCCAATCTTCGTTGGAGAGATTTTTAACGTTTACTCAAGTAAGAATTTCAGTGCAGCAGAAAATTTCTTTCTCGTTGAATGACATGTTAACATTCTTCTTAACATCTTTATGAGCATTCTGCATGTGTATGAGTTCTTGAAAATGATCTTAGGCCTTTTTTATTTTATTTTGAGCCTTAGTCATTTCTTTTTCAAAAACATATCCCTAGTAAGCCGTGATAAAAATTCATTTCTTAAACCCATAAGCTAACTGAACCAATGCAAGTATATTTGTCCAACCCTTGCTATCCAATTTTCTTGCACCCTCTCTTGATAAAGGCAGCATACACGAAAAAGATAAAAATAGAGAAATATAGTTGGAAAAGAAAGAAAAAGAAAATAATTTGTGAAAAAAGAAAAGAAATAGAAAAAAGAAAAAGAAAGTATGCAAAGAAAGAAAAATAGACAAGAAATTACAAGTCTGAGATTGAAAATAAAGAATGAGAAGTATGATGTTGTAAAAGCCTAGGAAGTAAATGGGAGATGTGTGCTACACAAATTAAAAAGAATAGCTTTTTGAATCCCTTAGACTTCGTTTCTTAAACCTAATACCATTAGCCACGTTATAACCCTAATAAACTCTTTTTTGGTTCCGTAAATCATGCACATGTATCATTTTCATGTATTCATTAAAAGGGAGAGTGTTGATAATATCGTTTGATTAGTGTTAATATTATTTCATGAAATTATGATAAATTAAATTCTATTCAAAATGTTATTCTTTTGGAATCTTGAATGTACCATTACTTTGCTTTGATTTCAATAATCCTATCACTAGCAATTATTTAGTGGTAGTCAATAAACCTTGAGTGTGTTCTTTGTTGTGATTTATAGGAAAGGTTTGATGTCAAAACTAACTTTTGTATAGCCTAGTAAAGGATTGTGATTTTTCTTAAGTGTTTTTGAAATACAGAATTCCCCATACACACACACATACTAGTTTTTTCTGAAAATATACTAAATAGTGCTACAATTGGTGTGTTACTCTTATAGTGATAAGGAAGGGGGAAGTATTATGGCATAAGCATACAATGATGATTTAGTTTTATATGTGAAAATATGAATTATTTTATCTTAACTATTGAAGTGTGTAGGTACTTTTACTAGAAACCTTCATGTGACAAAACTCATCAACTAGGGATCACCTAGGGGTTCAGCAGCTTATTGCATAAACTAAATGCAATCATGAAGTCTGCAAAAGTGATTTTATTTGTGATTTTTATTACTAGAGACTAGAAATATTTGGTTGGGGGTGTGATTAACCCTAACAAGTGCGGTAATGAATTAGGGTTTAGGGTTAATAGTGTGCGTTAATTGAATTAAAAGGATTGATTTGAATAGTATTATGACTAACATTTAATTTTTATATTTTTTCGGGTTTCAAATACAATTATCAAAACTTAAAAGGAAAAAGTGCAGAAGATGAACAAGGATGGAAAGAAAAAGAAATTTCAACAAAAGGCTCACCATCCGAATGGTGAAGCACCATTCCAATGCTAGCCAAATTTTTGTTCGATGTCATATTATTATATGTTCATGGTTACCAATGCCGAGCTAAGCTTATTATTATATACTAGTTCATATTTATGTTATTTCATACTTCATGTATGGTATAATGCTACACGTAATTGGATTTTATGCAATAGTCGGTAGATTTATTATAGATGAGTTAAATCACCTCATAGCCAATGCTTTTGATTCAATACATAAATCGTAACTCTGTCTTCATTGAATCATCGAACTGCTGATAAAATAGCTAAAGTAAACCATTTAAATGATTCACCTTATGGTTTATTAGGGTTATTTGATTGTTGTACGATACATAGACCTTTCGGCTAATCTAATCAGCTGTTGTGATATGGTCCAGTTAATACATCAAACCTACCGATTACATTTCCAATAATACATATGTTAATTGTTTTAAGGTGACATTTTCATAGTCAAACAATAAAATGCATGTTGGATCCCCGAACGAAAGAGTAGCTTTTCAATTTTTGTTATCAAAAGTTTAGTTTAAGTATATTATTTGACAGTTCTAAGTTTACACCATAAGCTATTATAAAGCAAAGTATGTGCACGACAATCTTACCTTTTCTATTTTTGAATTTCAACAGATAGCTTGATTGGTTGAAAACGTTGTTGTTCCTAAGCTCCTAACAAGAACCCTCAAATATGTATATGGCTTATGTGTGAGGGTGAGTGTCACTCTCACTCGGATTCATGCAATAGAAAGGGCAATGGAATGGTGGTGGACTGAAATGAACAAAATGTGCAATGAAATGAAATGTGAAATGGGATGTATGTGAACAAAAGTGATCCCCACTGGCAAAGAGCCTTTTGTTTGTCAATATTTTACTTGGAAAGTATTCTAAGACCGTCTCCTCGGGGAAGAAAAGTTCAAGTGTATGAAGGTGATTTTGTCAAAAAGAGAAAGTGCAAATTT
Organism: Ilex asprella; assembly: GCA_023539305.1. Classification (NCBI taxonomy): domain Eukaryota; kingdom Viridiplantae; phylum Streptophyta; class Magnoliopsida; order Aquifoliales; family Aquifoliaceae; genus Ilex; species Ilex asprella. Next base: position 26,179,685 of record CM042192.1, read on the forward strand.
TTTTGTTTGAGTTTTGTGGTTGAAGTTTTTAGAATGAAAATGCAATGAAAATGAGTGTTGGCTAATCCGAAGGGTTCACTCCAATGGGAGTGCCAACTCAACTCAAAACCTTCCTTCGAGGGTTTATATATGTATGATTGATTCCTGGGAAGCTAGGGATGAGATGGTGAGGATCCAAGCATAAACCGTGACTAGGCCTATGGAATAACAAAGACTCACAACCTCATCCACCCTCAACCCAGTCAATCCGAACCATCGTACACCGAGAGAGGAAAGAAAATGAATTGAAATGGAAAACCCAAGAGGAGATTTCCCTTGGATTGGCCAACTAAAAATCTAGCTAATCATGTTTGCAAGAAAGAAAATCATAATGTAAAGAGACATAATAAAGACATGAAGCTTAGAACAAAGCTTAAAGCTATAAAACTTAAACTATGAAGAAAAATATTCAATACCCATTTTAAGAAAAGCTTGAAGTGGAAAAACTCATACAACAATGGTGAAATCTAAAACATGCAACTAAACTTGCAATATGCTTGTAATGAATGAGATTAAAGAGCAAGAGTTAAGGATTACAAGAGTCTTACAATAAACTACATGTGAAAAGATAGAAAAAAATACAAAAACATAAATTTCTCATACTATGACACTATTCATTATCTTCTACCCAACTCCTCTTCTCTATATCTATGTCCCCTCAATAATGCTGAACTCCCCCTTTCTTTCCCTCCAAAACGTGCCTCTAGACTTCTGGGGTAGCTTGGGAAGTCCCTTCCATCCATAGGTAGCAGGTGGCATTGGTTGGACAGGGGTGTGCCAAGCTTGTCTGCACACCCAACTTCTTCCTCTCTCTTTCTCACTTCATTTATCACTCAAACTCCAAAAAATCCAATCCATGGTGTGAAAGAGATGAATAGTATTATGGGCGTGT
>CM042192.1:26181705-26230393 GCA_023539305.1 Ilex asprella
TGTGAACCTTGTGCGCATGAGCACTCTATGGAAGTTGATCCTATGCATGAGTATCATTTATGTATTGATTTTCAAACTCATCTGTTGGTGACTCTTGAATGTGTAATTTCGGTGATTTACGGATCGGATTAATGTTTTAACCTTGAAATAAGTAGCGGAGACGAATTTAGATCCATGAGAGCTTTAAGGCGAAATCCTTTTTGGAGGAATATCACAATTACGCAAAGAACTATTTTTTTCAACGTCAAATTTGTTCAATAGTCTCATTATGCTTATTTTGGTTCGGTGCTTTTGGATAGTGGACTAATTTATCGGGATCATATAATGCCACCCCATGCGGACCTGGAAGTGATCTTCGGCCATCTTTGAATACGTCGAGCCTTTGCCCTTTTTCTTGTGCAAATTTTATCCCTAGTGTCATGATTGAACCTTAAGTTGAATTCGTTTCTATGCCATACATTTGACCAAGCCAATGAAAAGAAGAAATATCTACCTTACCTTGGTTGTTCCTAAAGCAGATGTGAGAAATTGCAAGAGAAGGAACATTGGTGTGAAACTATAAACAAAAGGGATGAATGAGGTTGAAACTCAATGAGTCAAACATATAAGAAGGAAAAATACAAGAAAAAGAAAAGAATGGGTGAAAGAGAAAAAGAAAAGGGAAATGTCAAGGAAAAGAAAGAAAATAGACAAGGGAGTGGTGATGATATGAGAATCAAAATCCCATGAAAAGGGAAGTGTTTTTTTTGAAATAAAAGTCTCTCACTCGGAACAACCCTCTTTGTTACCCTAATTCCATCATTTCTTTTACCTAGAAATCACCCCAAGGCCCCATTATAACCGTTAAAGTCCTAAAGTGTTCTAGAGAAGCATGGGAGGTGCATATGTTCAAAGAAAATTATGAGTTATGTTTACTGTTCAATGCATGAGCATTCTTTTCATGAGACTATGTCAAGGTCGCTTCACTTTCATATATGTACTTCATTTTTGGGATTTCATGTGATCACTTTGTTCTTGAAAACAAGATTCTATGTCACATGTACACATGGAGGGAATACCAGGATAACTTGAGAGTATTCTTTGATTAAGAGTGCCCCTTGGTGAGTTTTGCATTGAAGTTGAATTTGCCTAAGCTATTTGAATGTGAATCCTATTGAGTAAATACTCAAATTACATGCTTAAATCATACATATTCAGGTTGGAAAATCAATGTGTACATGCATACTTAAGACTAGTATTTGAGTCTATGGTTTTGCTAATGCATGCTTAGTTCAGTCAGATGAGAAATGTGTCAAATAACTCATGCTTCCGGAATGGAGGAATATGACTCAAGTTTATGATATTTGACATGACTTGAGAATGCCCCTTGATGAAATTTATGATCTATTTTTTGAATGTTCTTTTTGATTAGTTGAAAGTCTAAATTTATTCCATTTAGGTTGATTGCATCAAAGGTTTAAATCACTGTGCAATTTCAACATTAATTTAAGCCTGATGGTTCGAATTGTGGTTTTCAAAAGGAGTGCATTATTGGAATGGAGTAATGGTCATTAGGAGTGTGTGAAAGTGTCTAGGGAGGTCCTTAGTTGAAATGGTGTGGTGAGAAGAACACAGCAGGAATTTTGTAGCCAAAACAGTAGAGATTGTACCGGTACGCAGTACCAGTACGCAAAGGCTACTGGAGTTCGAACCGGTACGGTCTGCTGAACCGAGAAAAAAATTAGAGTTTTTTATTTTAAATCTTTGGATACATTTCATTTCCCACCAAAACACTCAACCCTTGCTTTCCCTCTCCCTCCTTCCATAAAACCCTAGATCATCTCCTTTGTTCTGCCAACTTCTAGGGCTCTCCTCGCCAAAACCCTTACTGCCAAATTCCCCAAATCCCTTTTTTCTTTTCAAGCAAATTCACATGGCTTGTCAATTAGGCGTTGAACTTAAGCCACTAGACTCAGTTGAGGGTCGTCTGTTGCTTCTCTTTGCGTTTCTCTCCGTGTGGGCACTGTTGCATTCCATAGCCCGCACCAAGAGGGCAGGGTCCAAGTCTCCTCCACCAGCTGAGCCGAGTGGCCGCAAGAGGAGCGGTGAAGGACCAAGCTTGGATCCCGAGCAAAGGAAGAGGGCGAGGATTACTGCACGTCTCCAGTTTATTGGGGACAAGGGTGTCATCAGTGAGCACTATTTGGATTTCATTTCACTCACCCCATGACATAAGGTGGTGACAATCGTTGAACAACATGGGATGCGGTTCTGGTTTGAACCGGTGGAGGGGTATAACCTAGCCCTATGCAGAGAATTCTACCAATCACTCAAGGTTGTGACGGTGCAGCACGGGGAGATATTGAGAGCAAACATGAGGGGCAAAGTGTTTGAGGTCACCCCGGACGTCATTGCTACCATTCTTGGAGACTATCAGAGGCCACCACCCTTCCCACCTATCTACCCTCATAATGTGGACAAGCCAAAGACCAAGGCCGAGTTTGTGGCTTTGATGTATGAGGATCCGTCATCTTTTAGGGGAACGGTACATAATGGGGGTTTGAAGCATGTGTATGGGTTGTTGAACAAGCTTCTCCACTATAACCTTCTCCCAAGGGCTGCAGAAAAGAAGCTAAACATGAAGAAGTTAGCTCTTCTAGATGCGGTGGTGTCGGAGAAAACAATTAATTTTTCGTTGATAAATTGGGAGGTGATGAAATATTTTGCTGGAGCCGTGAAACCAATGACCAACTTGCCATACAGGAATCTGGTGACCCAGATGTGCAAGCACTTTAAGGTCAAGAGTTATGCTTTTGATAAGATTACCCCTCCCGAGACTGGAGCTATAGGTAAAACTAGCAGTAAGAAGAGGAAGGCCATGAGTCGAGCAGAGCGAGCTCAAATGGAGGCTGACTTGGATGACATGCTGTTGACTGCTCCCACTAGGCCATTCACATCGATGCCAAGGCACTCAACAGACCAGCGCCTTGACGCATTGGAGGGATCAATGTAGGGAATGATGGCCATAATAAAAGAGCTTTACATGCATACTTTCCCAATGAGGCCCATCCCTGGTGGATCCCCCTGCTCCTGTGGGTGGCACTTTTGTTGCTGGTCCTTCTACATCGAGGCCAGATGATGATGAAGAAGAAAATGAGGATGTTGATGAAGAAGAGAATGAAGATGATGATGATGATGTTGAGGAGGAGGAGGAGGAGGAGGGTGATGAAGATTAGGATTGTATTTTTTTTTTCTTTTTGTGTCGTGTTGAATTAAGGGGGATGATAGAAAAGAGTGTAGGCTATTTTGTTTGTTTTTAATGTCCTACTCTGTGTACTCCAACTCAATGACGTATTTATGAAAAATCATAGTTTGATAAATTGTGCTTGTGTTGATGTTGTGAATTGTGTTATGATTTTTACTTTTAAAACTGTTTGGTTGAATGGATGTTGAATAGAATGTGTATACATAATGATGTTTTGTGTTGTGCTATAAATAATGTGTTTGCTAGGGACTAGCAAAACTTAAGTTGGGGGGTGTGATTAGCACAAAATATTGCGTAGTTATAGCTGCTAATCATCCATGAATTAAATGTTTTTATATTGCTAATGAGGGAAATTATACATGTTAAGTTATTAATGATGATATTTTGTTTTTGCAGATAAAAGGTGTTAAACAAAACCTTCTTTAGCATTTCAATAAGGATGGACAAATAAGGGGGTGAAAGAATGAGAATTGGATAGCTTAATGGTGACGAATGCAGCAGAAATAGCAAAAACAACAGAGACTGTACCGGTATGCGTACCAGTACACAAAGGCTACTGGAGTTCGAGGTACCGGTATGGTCTGTCAATTTCTTCCCCAGAATCTTTGCAACAGAAGCTCTGTCACTTTGCAGACCCCACCATCAACTCTCTCCTACTCCCCCCGACACGCCCATAACACTATTCACCTTATTCACACCATGGATTAGAAGTTTTGAAGCTTGGCTCATCAATGAGGAGACAGAGTGAGGAAGGAGCTGGGTGTGCAGACAAGCTCTGCACACCCCTGTTCAGGCCATGCCTTCTGCAACCCTTGGATGGAAGAGACACCCTAGGCCACCCTAGAGCTAGGGAGGGACGTTTTGGAGCCAAGGGAACCAAGGAGTTCAGAATAATTTTGGGGTGTGGAAAAATAGAGAAGAGAGCTCCTGGGTAGAAGATGATGAACAATGATTTAGAGAGATAAATTGATTTTTTTTGCATTTTCTTCATTACTTTGGGGTGTAATCTAGTGTAAGGATCCTTAGAACTTCATTGAATGTCATTAATGTTGATTTCCTTCATGTTTCTTGTTGGTTTAATGTGCATTTAAAGACTTACCATTAATGCTCCTAGTATTTCATTTTCTTAGCAGTAAAATGGGTTTAAAATGCTTTCACTCTTAGTCTTTCATTCCTTGCATTAGTTATTCTAAGTCTTCATAGTTCTTCATGCACTTTCATTACATTGTTCATTTCATTTCAAGCATGAGTAGCTAAATCATTAGGTTGGAAAATCCAAAGGGAAACCTCCATTTGGGTATACCACTCCAACTCATTCTCCTCCCTCTCTTATGAGTCCATTGGTTCGGTTTGATGGGGTAGAGAGTGGATAAGTTGGTGAGCCTTTGATATTCTGTAGGCTTAGCCATGGTTTATGCTTAGATACTCACCAATCTTGTCCCTAGCTTCTCCCGAATCAATTGTTCTTTGATGCTCTATCGGAGGAGGATTTTGAGTTAAGTTGGTATCTCCATTGGAGTAACCTCTTGGGTTTGCCAACATTTCTCTCTTTACATTCTCATTGATATACACTCCACCAAACAACTTTCAACCTCAAAGATTTTTACATTTTCATTTTCATCAAATCACTTTTCTATTGGTTTACTTCCTTTCCAGTGGAATCGACCTTGGAATACCTCCAAGTAAAACACGAGCTACGAAAGTCTCCTTGCGATTGGGGAGTTTTTTTGTGCATTTACATCTCATATTTACATCATCCGATTTACCTTCCTCCATGTCCTTTCTTTTGACACTATCCCAAGGGAGAGAAACCCTCCCCTTTACTCATACATTGCATAGTCTAAGGGATAGTATTTAAGGTTTAATGGAAGCAAGGTAAATAATCAATCACACGTCCGTTGGTATTAGTCCATAAAGTGTGTCGGTGTACGCGGGACTGTTGGTGGAAGTCCATAAATCCCGTGTCGGTTGGGTGCCGTTGGTGTAAGTCCATAAATACTCACCCCATACAAGACCCCAGATTGATAATGCCATTTGATGTGTATCATAGATGACGAAATTATACACATGAGAAATTGCATGTGTTCGAGAACCGGGTAGGGCTCGGGATCATGGATGACGGGCAAGTGCACATTTGCAATTGCATGTGACAAAGAGCCGGGAGGGGCTCGAGTTGGTTATTGAGAGTGAGTCTCACCCCATTCATAGCATTGCATTGTAAGTTTTCAACATTGATAGGATATTTATGTTTGGAATATATGAATGGTGAAGTTGTTGCATATGAGCATTTCATGTGCATTTGGGTTGGGGAGTAGACTATTTAGGAAATCCTCTATTGAGCGTAGCTCACCCTTTATGGGAAAACATTTCAGGTACGGGGTTCGTGCTGGTGGATGGTTCACACTTTGAGCCTCATGGATGTAGAAGCTGGAATGTTGATTAGTTTTGAGTAAAATGTAGATATTATAATGAATATTTATTTTGGCATGTAATTAAATGAAATCGCATGCGAATGTTGTAATAGATCTTATATAAACCATGATGGCTGTTCAAATATATGGTTGTAAGAGTTTGAGTTGGTGTTAGAAAGGTTTGGGATGAATGGGAAATGAAAAACAAGGGAAATGGAAAAATTGGGCAGGAGCTACCGGTAGTTCACGTGTAAACAGTTGCCTTCTGGACACGAACTACTAGTAGCTCGTGGTCTAGAAGGTAACAGCTATCGGTAGTCACTGGTCCAGTGGGTTTTAACTACCGGTAGCTAACAGGTAGCTTCAGGTAGAAATTTTCCAGAATACCAAGCTAATAGTAACTTAGATACACCTACCGGTAGCCAATCTAAAAATCTGAAATTTTATAACTGTTTTGCCAAGCTTTCGGATTTGAACTTCCTTTCTTTTAATGACCTAATTGGACCCTAATGGGGTATGAACCATGTTAATTGGGACTTGGATTTGGATTAAACAAATTTTATAATCCGAGGTGTATCGTAGGTTATGGCCTCGATCAAGGGATGTTTCTGTGGGTTGGGTGACATCCATGGGTTTTTCCATGGGTTGACGGATGGTCAACGATTGATAAAAGACTCCTAGATTTTGGTGTGTCACAGTAGAATCTCATTCCAAGATGCAAATCTAAAAACTGTACATAAAAAGAATAGAAATTTGAAAGTAAACTACAATGGAGAATTGGACAGAAGCGTATGATGAAAATCAAAAGTCTTACCTACCATTAATCTGAATCACCTTTCAAATTGGCATCCCTTCTCTAGCAGCTGTGCCAAAAATGCTTGACTTCAAAGTGGGTAAATAATAAACTAGTGTCCCAAACGTAGGAGTGTATAGAATAGTAACTTAGTCAATTACCGATGTCGTTTCCTTTGGGAAAATGAAGACAACCCAAATGGTGATAGGTTAAAAGAAAAGCTAAAAATCCTTTAATTTGGAAAAAATGTTGTGATAAACAATATTTAAAACAAATTGGTTAATCATCAAAGGTCATCCCATCATAAATAGGAATTTTCTTCTAATTCTATTACTCATCCAAGATTGTTATCAAACACACTTGAATGGAAAATATTCAACTAAAAACCAAAGTTTTGAAAATATGTATTTTAATTGATTGAATTAATTCAATGATTGTAGCGATTCCAATAATTACACATGCCAAACTAAATTGTCTACATATAAGCAAATACATATATACATATTAACTATGTTTTCAAAAACAATTTTCATTTAACAAAAATAGCTTTCAACATGTAAAACCCTAGTTAGGTCAAAATCACCTATTCATGCATAACAGTACCTAATCTGATTACTTTTGAATGAAACTACTCAGTCATAGTAAATGGAAAATCACAAACGATTATTAAAGACATGATAACTCAAAGTGAAACGAAAAGTTGAATTGAAATCAGAAATTGAACCAATCTTGCATTGAAGAGGAATAATCATAATGATTACAAGAAATAGGAATCAACGTACTTGCTTGCAATAAATAAATAAACTAAAGGAAAGAACAATGCTCTCAAATTGCTAAAACTGGATGAACAAAAACTGATTTCTATTCCCCAATATTGGCTCTAATTTTCCTCTTCTTTTTCTACCAATTAGAGACTCTAAAAATATCCCAAAAAATCCCCAATCGATAGAGTTTCGTAAGGGGTCATTGCAAAACTTTAACTCTCGTGAACCGGTAGAAAGCAACCCCAACCTATTAGTAGGAAAGTTTTTGCTTTGTTCTACTAGTAGGTTAGTAACAATGAACCGGTAGAATTGCTATTTGTTTCAGATAAACTGATAGGTTAAACATGCATGAACCGGTAGCAAAGCTTTAGCTTTAAATGAACTAGTAGGACTTCATTGCAACTGATAAGTCTATTGTCTAACACCTGATGAATCGGTAGAAAACCTATCGGTTGAACTTCACTTTTCTGAATTTGAACTGCAATGCTACTGGCTTCAGGTCTAGCTCATCTAACTAATTTCCATAGTCTTCCAAAGAAAACAATACACCTAAAATGTTGTTTTTAACTTAAATCACCAGCAAAACACAAAAACAAAAATCCTTATAAAATCAAAACTAAATTAAAACAAAACATATAACTAACAAGGAAACTTAAAATGAATGATATGAGACATAATATATGTAATATTTTGTACTTATAATTTTATAGTGAGAATGTGTATGGCTAAAATGTTTGCATTATATTAAATATATGATATGAATGTGTATTTTTTATTTTACATTGTAGATAATCTGGTGTGTAGACTTCGACTCATACACAGAAGATCAAATTATTAGACCCTTGTATGATATGAGTAACGGTTCACAGTCTTAGATGGAATTGGCCACACCATTAGTAGGATTGTAATACAATCTTCTGGCATACCTTGTCATTGCCATAGAAGACTCTCTGATAGGTCAGATTGTTGCACTAGTACACTTGGTTTATTGAACATGACTGTTATTGAGGTTAATTTCTTTTTACTGACTAAATAAGAAAATAAATACCTCATGCTTATTTTGATTGCTTAAGGTTTTAATCCTAAGATATTATATTGACACGTGTATATAATGATTGTTACTTTAACTCATAACAGAGAAACATTCATATTTAAGTTAACAAACTCAATGAATTGGGAGATAACATCATTTGTATAATAAAAATTGATTATTAAAGGAAACCACGTTCCAGTATTAAAAGGCTTGATGATGTCCTCTTGAGGAAGCCAATAAATTTTTCCATATCCAACCTTGTAGATGTATTTAATTATCCAACATGAAAAATACGTTGAGTGGTAAGATTTCAAGGATGAAAAGAAGTCAATTAAATATAATTGTCAGTAATTTACTTAATTGACGGACATATGCAATCTTGCACATGGAGAGATTTTTCAGCATATAATAACGTAGAGCTCATAGTATAATTTTGAGATAAGACTCAGGAGATAAATAATAAATTTTAGTCGAGTTATTAATGGGTTGTAGGATGTTTATTTTAGGTTTGATAATAGATTCTTAGGTCCATTGGAATCCTAACCCTTATTTCTCCTTAGGATGTCTAATATAGCATATAAATACACACACTCTCTAATTCTATTACCCATTAGTGTCAGAGAGAGACCAAAGGAGAACATTAAGAGGATTACAACTCACACTACATTTGGCTTTTGGCGTGGAAGGACATACGGTAGAAGATCGTGAGGCTCATCAAGCCAACTTTTATCTTCATTCGTGTGGATCTGCTTGTCAAAGGTAAACCTTAATTCTACTTTTTAGGGTTAATAGATAAATAAATTTTTTGTAAACAATTATACACACCATCAATGGATCTTGGGACTATTGTTCCAACACTTGATTCCCAACAGGTACACCCAAGTGCATGCGATCAAGAAGTAGTAAATACTCGGTGAAGTCCGAGGTCAAACCACAGTGACTAAAAAAGATTTAGGAATAAAGTAAAGGAAGAAAATATCTTTTTTGGTAAAAAAGTTGAAATGGTTTGAAAATAATTGTAAATAAATTTGAAGGAAATAAATTTGGAAGAATGTGTAAAACCCTGACCCATTTCCATAATATTCAGAGCGTGAATAACCATCATAGATACTGAATAATACCTTCTTCAACTAATGAGTAAACTCTTATACCAATTTCATATATATCAGACCTGGTCCAGATTCCAAGTCAACATTTAAAAAATCCAATCATATATTTTAAAAGATGTTAAACGATCATAAATAACATATGACACAATTCAAAAAGAGGTTTCAAAAGCATCGCCTAATGTATAATTGAGAAACACAACAGATCGAGGTATTTGTTTTCAAAAAACAAAAAAGTAGAATAGTGCTATTTTTTTCATAAATTTTCATACATATATAACCTAAATAATTATTTAAAAATGAATATCCAATTGGTTTGGTCGAAGTCCCCTCCATAAAGTAGGTCAAATTGATATCAGAGGCAAAAAGAGCAAACAGGTCTTTTATTGAACCGGAACATCCATGTTGTACCCATTTATCCTTGTTCAACTGGTTCACACTACCGGTTCAACAAGCCTTCTATCTATTCATCACTTTCTAGAGGCCCATGTACTAGTTCAACAAGCCTTATACCAGTTCCACCCTTGTTTCATGTCCTATAACTCCACTCTATCACCACCTCCAACCACAAGTCGCAACCAAACAAGCCCCACACTCTCCTTGACCTTCCAAGATCAAACCCCAACCTCCAAAATGCACTAATACACCCATAAATTCAGGACCTAATTCATGGAAATCTACCTCTATGCAAGCTTAAAACCCATAAAACATGCAATTATATTAACCTAACCCATAAACTAAGCATGTGAATAGATTTCTAGCATCCATGTAAAAACCCAAAACTCCAATCCTACGGCAAGCTTCCCTAAACTCCTCCTTCTCTCTCTATCTCTTTGTCTCTCAATCACTCTCAATCTCTCTCTCTTTCCAACCAACTTCTTCTCTTAAACTTGTATATGCAAATGGAAGAACCGAAGAAGTAATCTCAGGGTTGTCTATTCATGCATTTTCTCTCTCTAGGTTTCCTATGAGAGTTTCTTTTCGTTCCTCTTTTGGGTTTTTATATCTGGTTTCATTCTTCCGGTGTGTGTCCGATTGGCTTTCTCTTTGGTTATCTCAATTTTATAGTCAGTTCCCTGGTCGATGTTAAATTGCTCTTTTTTCTTTACTTTATTATGTTATTTTTCTCATTCTCTGTATGAACTCTGTTTCCCTTAAGGATGAACAGTTCTTTGATAAGTTAAAGTCTTTTTCTCTCTCTATTGAGGAAAGTGGTCTCCTTGATATTGCTACCTCTGATACTATAGATAGTATTGCTGAAAGTGAAATGAGTTTTTTCGGTAAACTCATCACTGCAAAACATGTTAATACCATTGTCCTACGTAATACTATGTCCTCTGTTCGGTGTTGTAAAGATTTATGAGTTCTTAAAATTATTCCACAATTATTCTAGTACTTCTTCACAGATCAAAAGGATGCTGACAGAGTTATTCGTATGGGACCTTGGTGCTTTGGTAATCCACTTTTAATTTGTAAAAAATGGGCTTTGAATTGTCAAGTTTACGCAAATGGATTTAGATACAATTTTTTGGATTCATGTGATTGGTATTCCAAGGGAGTGTTGTACAAAGGAAGTTGCTCTAAAGATCGCTGACAGTTTCAGATATATGAGGCAGTTGAAATTCGTGCTACTATGGTGGTGTGAAATTTTCATTATGAAGGTAAGAATTAATATTTTGGAACCTTTAAAGCGTGGAATCATGTTCAGGTGTCCGGGGGCGTCAAAAGTTTTGCTATTTTCGAGTCCAAACAATTGTCGTATTTGTGTTTTCAATGTGGTCGTTTGGGTCATATTTCAAAACATTATTTTTGTAATTCATAATGCAGATGATTGATTGGATGTTAACAAGTAGTTTGGTCCTTGGCTCAATGCAACTGTTACGAAATCTCTTCACCTGGCCAAATGTGATATTCCAGTGGTGGAAATGCTTAGTTCTCCGGTGGAAGCAGTTAAGGAGCCAACTGCTATTTGCTTAGATTATATGCAGTTATCAAAGGAGGATTTTATAACTTTCCCTATTTCTTTGGTGATGCTAGTTTCAATGTCTTATCTGCCAAACCAGAGAGATAGCGGATCGGATCGGATCAGATCAGATCAAATTTTACAATTAAATTGGTTATAGATGTGCCAATTAACTAATTCTTAGAAAAACCGGTTATAGATGTGTCAATTAACTAATTCAAGCAAACCAGAACAACATGCCGTTCATGAGGAACACTTGACTTACTGAACAGGTCATTTGCGATATATATATATATATATATACAAGTTAAACATCCTCAGCATTCCAATAGAGGACAAGCCATACCGGTAGGAACGTCGTGGTTGTTATACTGGCAATATAGTTATATATTGTAATTAAACAACCCTAATAACTCGCGAGGATCATTTAGGTTTTGTACCACACATCAGTAGAAAATCCTCAACATTTGGGTAGAGAATAAGCCATACCAGTAGGAACACCGTAGATCTTTAACTGGCGGGTCTTATGATACACTGATGACATAATTTCAGGCACAACACCAAAATTACATACATCATTATATCATGCATTCAGCATAAAATACATATATAAATAAAACATCAGTATTTTCATAATCTAACCAATATTATACATTTGTTTACCTTATTTTAAAGGGTATAAACAAATGCTCACTCTTTATCGCTATAGACAAGTGAGGAGTGCGGGTATTCATCATTACAACTGAAATTAAACGGTAAACTGTAAAGCTTCTTTCACAAGGAACAATTGAAACACAACCAATTTTATTATCATTCAAGACACAAAAGTAATGGTAGTTCAACTATCCAAATTGAAAGATACAAAAAAAAAATGTATAAATGCAGAGTATAGAACCAACCAAATTTAGTTCAACTATCCAAATTGAAAGATACAAAAAAAAATGTATAAATGCAGAGTATAGAACCAACCAAATTTCACTATCTCTTTTTCTCTTTTCTTTTCTTCCTTTCTTTTCTCGCTTTTTCTATCCCTCTCTTGGATCTCTAAGGTGGCCAACTGGACTTGTAGGAATGGTTTTTGTGTGTGTTGAGAGAATGCTTTGAAGCATGAAGAAAAGGCCTCTATTTATAGGGGAGGGAGGCACACGACCAAGATAGGGGTCCTAACCCCAACCCTTACCTTCATGAAGGTCATGTCTTGCGGTAGGTTCTAGGTGTCATGTTCTTGGGCTGCGGTCCTAACCTCTACCTCTACCTTCTTGAAGGTTATGTCTTGCAGGTTCTAGGTGTCATCTTCTTGGGCTGCCACTAGTCGCATTCTTGTTCAAGGGAAATTTTACAGAGGAGGATAGTTAAAAGACGACAAGGGGTTTCATTGAAGATGTGCTTCCAATTTCATTATCGACAGAGATTGTTACTCAGTCTTGCCGATCGCCATAATTGGTGTTATATGGAACTGTCGAGGGCTTGGGAACCCTTAGACAATTCGTGCTCTTCATCATTTGGTGAAGATGAAAGCTCTCAATTTGTGTTTTTTAATGGAAACCAAAATAGATTCCAGACGATTCCAATGGATTCAACAATGAATCGGTTTATCGCAAGGACTCAGAGTGGATACAAGAGGTCAGGCTGGGGGTCTAGCATTGTTATGGAAAGGGACTGTTTGGTTAGTGTTAAAAAATTTTCGAATTTTCATATTGAGGCAATTATAAATGAAGGGGAAGAGGGACAGTGGAGATTCATTGGATTTTATGGCCATCCAAACAATAGTCAACGTAAGCATTCATGGGATTTGTTGTCTAACTTGCATAGTAGGTTTGAAATGCCATGGGTTGTGGAGGAGATTTTAATGAAATTTTGGATGCTACAGAAAAAAATTGGGGGGTAAAGATAGACCACTATGGAAAATGAGGGACTACAGAATAATTATGAATGATTGTGGTTTATTGGATTTGAGTTTTCGGGGAAGTCCTTATACTTGGTGTAATGGTTCCTTAGCTCCTGCTATGGTGAAAGAAAGATTGGATAGAGTTTGAGTTCCAACTTCTTGGTTTCGTAGCCATATGGGTAGCTCTATAACTCATATAGCTACAGCTGATTCAGATCATTCTCAATTAATTTTGAGAATTTGGGATTCATTTGGTGGTCCACAGCATCGGCCAAAAACTAGAAGGTTACGATTTGAGCCCATGTGGTTGCTGGATAAGTCATGTAAAGAAGTAATTAACAATTGTTGAAATAATGCTCCTGGTTCATTTGATGGAACTTTGTTTCAAGACAGACTACGGTCCTGTCATCTGGGCCTGTTACAATGGAATAGGGGAAATTTTGACAACATTCAGAGAAGATAGACTGATATTAATCATCATGTTCATTTTATGGCATGGCATGACGAATTCCAACGTTGATTGCATATTCTTGCTTGGAATGTCATGGATGGTTGAATGTTGCATGTGAACACTTTATATCCATCTAAGTGAGGATTTGCCTCTGTAGGGGATACTCTATTGAGCATGGCTCAACTTATACAGAAAAATATTTTAGGTGCCGGATACACTGGAGGACAGTCCTCTTTTAGAGCTTCAAGGGTGAAGAGGGACCGACTTGTGACCTTTAACCATGGATGGATGTAAACTTTTGTTAAAATTATGTTTTGACATCTAATTGTAGGAAGTTACGTGTAATAGAAATTGTATGGACCATGTATAACGTAGAAAACTTCATTATATATGTTTTGGATGGATGTGGAATGGTTTGGATGAAATTGGAATTGAAAAACAAGTGAAGTGGAAAAAATTGGGCAGAGCCTACCGGTATAGTCTTGTCTAGAGGGTAGACCCTACCAGTAGGGTAAGAGCTTACCGATGTGGTCTCGTCCAGAGGCTAACCCTATCGGTATGCCCTACTGGTGGGCTCTCCAAAATTTAAAAATTTTAAAAGTGTTTTGCCCAGCTATGGGACTATGTGTTCCTTCCCTCCAATGATGTAAATGAACCATAATGGAGCATAAATCATGTTATATTGGGTCTTTGTTGGATCCAATGAATAATTGAACCTGAAACACATTTGTGGGTTATGATTCCGGTTAGGGGATGCTATTGATGGGGTGTCGGTTTATGTGACATTCACGGGTATTTCTGCGGTTTAATGGATTATCAATGGTTAATAAAGGACTCCTAGATTATGGAGTGTCACATAAGCCACCTTTGGGATCCAACCCTTTTTATTCCTGGCGTAGCATACTATCCATAGTTTTAGAACCTAGCTCTGACGTCAACCTGGCAAAGGGACCGGGTCAATGGGTCAATGGTTCAACCATTGGGTCATTGGTCAGACTGATAATATAATAAAAAATTAAAAAATAATTATAAATAATAATAAATAGGCTAAAAAATCACAATAATCATAAAAATAACAGCAAACATGTAAAGTTAAGTAGAGAAAAATCATCAAACAAGTGTTCAATTTGCAATACAACTTGTAAAGTTAAGCAGAGAAAAATACGTCAATTGAAATTCAAGTCTCCAAGTCTATGTCCAACTCTTCGATAATGCAATCTTCAAAGTTCAAATTTCAAACTCAAACTATACGAAGCAAGACACATGAAAATAAAACAAACAACATGAGCATAACATAAGGACTCAAATAAAAAAAACTGAAAATAAATTATCTAGCCACTGCTTACTTCCACTTGAAAGTACAAATTTTACCACTATTATCAATTACCTAATCTACAACCCTATTATTTATATTAAACAATAAGAATCCCAAACAAGCCACAAGTTCAATTCCACAATTCATAATGCTCTTACCACAATAAACAATCCACAAGTTCACAATCTTTAACAAACATAAAACACACAAATGAAAAGTACAATTCCACAATTCATAAGTTACAAGTACAAAATCCCAAATATAAAATAACAAAATTCATAAAAGTAAAACCCAAACCTAACAGTTGCCACCGAAACCCAAACCTAGTCTACCCTTCACATGCAATTCCCACTATTATACCATGGCTTTGTCAAGGAATATACTTCCTAGAGACATGTATAAAGCACTAAGATTATGGAAGACAATAATCAGGAGCTAGGTAGCAAAATCCTGCTTCTTTTCTAATATTGCCTTAGCTCTGTCGTGAGTGAATACCCTTTTCTTCTATCTAACTAGTTTCAAAGGAGATCTACAATAAGCCTATGAACCATTACCTCTAGATCGATTCTAAATATTTCTTCATGGCCCTAGGCAATCACGTCTATGTTATTGTGTTAGAATTCTTCCAATATACTTGTAGCTTACTAGGAGAGCTAAGATCCAATATAGGCCACCTAATCTGGTTTTCCCCCATGCATTTCGGGATCAGTTCCTCCATTGGGCAAGCTTTCCTATATTCCTCAGACTTTATTGAGTCAATGTTCTCCACCTAGCATGTCTCAGTAGATGAGTTGCTCTTGTTTCACATCACATAACAATCCTTAATCATGTTTTGGTCTCCCTTCATCATCCCTATCTTATTCTGGGTAGGGAATCGTACAAGGAGGTGATATGTATAGGGCACTACCTTCAAGGCATTAGGAGTAGATCGACCACATATTATATTGTATGCCAATGGGCAAGCCATCACAAATAGTGGGCTATATGGTTAATATATATAGGGGTTCCCTATTCATATAGGGATGGAGATTACTACTAATGGATAAGCTTTCTCCACAGAGAAACCAATGAGTAAAGCTCTGATGGGCTTAAAGTTACGCCTTCCCATGTCCAATTGGTCAAATGCACTCATGAAGACTATGTCAAGTAAACTTATCTATCAATACTAATAATATGACGTCATTGATGCGATATTTGAGATGACTAAAGGGTCATCATGTGGAAACCAAACTCCATTGAGATCATCGTCTAAAAAATGATGAGTTAGGTAATTTTAGGCTTCTTTCATGGGTTTCCTAGGGTTATTTGCTAAGGTCAAGGTCCATTTAAGCTCTTCACGGATAGGCTCATCATCTCTAGCTACTCTCACTTCCAACTACTAGCCCTACGAAACCACTTTTATTTCTCCCAAGGGTTGTTGGTGTTTAAGATCTTATGGAGTCTAGTTCCCATGAAATGATAGGTTGGAAAAGGACAACATCATTTTAGGACAACATCATTTTGTACTTGGAAAAGGACCTGCTTCAACGTCTTGTTTTCCCCAATAAAATGATAGGTTGGGTAATCATTTTGGGCCAGGTGGGAAGTAGACTCCCTTGAGATCTTCATCTAAAATAGTGGTTGGTTGGGTAATTTTTCTCATCTTTCCTAGGTGCACTAGGATGATTTGTTTTGGGTCAAGTTTGATTCGAGCTGTTTGTAGATAGGCTCATTATGTCGAGCTGCTCTCCCCTTCAATTGCTAGCCCTCATTAAATCACCTATATTTCTCCCAAGGGCTGCTGGTATTCAACATTTTTGGGAGCATTATTCCCTTGGAATGGAGCTTTGTCTCCTCTTTTTTTTTTTGTCTATAAACTTCCTATATAGCCTAGCTTGTTTAGATCTTATATTTGATCCTTTCGGGTGATCTAGTCCTCTACGTCGTGACCGTGGTCCCGATTAAATCAACAATAATTGTAACTTGGTCTTTTATATGGGGGTGTCCTTTATTTTTCTTTTCACTTGAGAATATTATCATTTTGTACTAGGAAAAGAACATGCTCCATCAATGTGTTCAAAGGGGTATACCCCCAAGAACTTACTTTGTTGGAAGCAAGGCCCCAACCTTTCCCTAGCTAACAACTGCTCAACTCGTCCTTTCTTTGAGGTCATAGACAAGTCTGGCTTCTCCTGATCTTCCTCTTCGTTGAGAAATCTTCACCTCCTTTCTATCATTTCGGGCTTCCTTTGCATTCATATGGTTTTGAGCTCGGGAGAGGAGCTTTGCAATACTTGTACGGGAGATTTGGGTAAGAGCATAGGAATCTAGAGGGTTGAAATCCTCCAATAAAGACAGACATGGATACCTTATTATCTATGATGTCAATTTGTAATGACTCTATAGTAATGCATATTACTTATTCTCATCTCGATTCTCACTTCCCCTACTTAAGGTTCAATAGGTAAGTTCCTGGCTTTCTTTGAGTTCTCCATCCTATAAAATTGGAGAGGAATTACTTGATTAGTTCTACGTAGAACCAAATGAATCCAAGGCAAAATCTTTTGAACCATAGCCGAGCTACCCCTTAAAGAGTTTGTAGTGAAAGCCCTACACATGATTTGGTTTAGGATATTATAAAGTAGTATGAGAGACATGTAAGTCTCAAGGTGATCCAAAGGATCTATCTTTGCATCGAAGTTGTCTATCATGTATAGCTTAAAAATTTACGGACAAAGGGTAATGTGTAACATCATGCGATCATTACTATGTTGAACCAACAATCAACCACAGGATTGATTACATTGGATTTCTTTTGACAGGGAGGCTTGTTAAGGAGGTTGGCCAATAAGCATTTGTAGGAGGTTCGCTAAGTCTATTACGCTAGACCATCCAAGATTTAATTCATTCATTCACAATTCCTATCTAGGTTAAGCATTTTTTTAGTCTCTTGATTGACAAGATTTTAATCATACACCCAAGTATAAGTGGTCAAATTGTAATATTTCTTGGTGAAGTTCGAGGTCGAAAACATGGAGCTAACTGTTGGTATTCAAAAAAGAAAAAGGTAAGATTATCGTGTGCGTTGTGTGCAATGGAATAGCTTATGTTCTGAGCTTACAATTATCAAATAAATACTTAACTAAAATTTAAATAACAAAGATAAAAGGTATTATTCAGTTCGGAGACCAACATATATTTTATTGCTTGTTTATGAAAATGCAACCTTACAACAATTAACTTCCATTTTATTAGAAAGTTAACCTATAGGTTTGTTGTATAACTAAATCATATCACAACAACTGGTTAGGTTAGCCGGAAGATCTATGTACCATGTAACAATCAAATAACCCTAGTAAACTCAAAGGTGAACCATTCAAACGGTTTGTGCTAGTTATTTGATCGACATGTTGATGATTTAATGAAGATGAAGTTCTGGTTTATGCATTGAATCAAAAGCATTGGCTATTGCAAGATTTAACCCATCTATAAAAAATCTCCCGACTATTGCATAAAGCCCAACTGCATGCATCATTGAATCGTACATGAATTTTGTAATAACATATAGATAGAATGGTATACAACAATAGGCTTTGCTTGGTGTTCATAACCATGAGTATATTATAACAATAATAACCATCCATCACTTAAGGGAGGTATAAACATGAAAGCATAAATAAAACATTAGCATTTTCATAACTTAAACAATATTATACACGCAATCACCCTTCATCGAAGAGTATAAACGGACTACTCACACTTCATTGCTATAAACTGCTAAGTGTGGAACATTACATCCAATTTAACTTGTTTTTTAGTGAATTTTGGGGGATATGGATTCAAATTGATAATTAATGGAGATTAGTATGATTGTAGGTGATGCACTGAAGAGTACAGACATAAAACACCCTATCAAGTGATCAAGGTTAATGGAAAAGAAAGGATCTCATGATGGATGGCTTGGGAGCTCAAGGAACCAAGCATTTCAAGACAAGGAGTAAGCTACCGCTAGAAGACATGCAAGACCGATCGGTAGAAGAGCATACTGGAAAGTAGGTTCCAATTCCTCCCAGCAAGACCTACCAGTATAAGAATTACAAGCTAATGATAGAAGACCTGCAAGACCTATCGGTAGAAGAGCCTATTGGAAAACAGCCTCCGGTGACTCCCTGCAAGACCTACTAGTAAGAGCCTTACGCGTTACTGGTAGCAGAACCTATTGGAAATGAGCAACCGGTAGGAGCCTTACGAACTACAGGTAGAAGATGCCCAAAAAATCTAGATCCTTCTCCAAACGACTCCACCTACTACGGAGGGCCCACCAGAAAATCTAGATCCTACTCCACCGACTCCATGTTCTAATATTTCCAACACTCCTTGATGATCTCCTAACCCCTATATTCAGATTTTAATCATGAGGGAATGGGTGGTCAATGTAGAGAGAGGGAGTGGTTGGAAAAGTATAGGAGGACCATCCTTTGATTTATTTTAGAAGCTTTGAGGACAATCTCTCCCCAATCACTTCAAGTCTGCCACTCATGCTAAGAAAGAGGGTGATGGATGAAAATTGGTACTTCCTCCACATAATTTTAGATTATGAAGCTTTTAGAAAGAGAAGTTCCAAGGTAGAAGATGATGTTCTACAGAGGGAAAGCAGGGTTTTACCTTTTTCTTCACCATTTTCATTGTAGTAGGCTCTATATTACTTGTAATATTTCCCTCTTGCACTCTAGTCCTTTTTATACAAGGTTGCAATCAAGTTGTGCTAAATTTCTTGTAGTTTATTTTCACATTAGGATTTTGTTCTTTCAAGCTTTGCATTCTAGGTATGAATGGATTTTCTCTTATAGTTCAAACCTTCTCTTAAATTAATACAAGTCCATGCTTGATTTCACTACCATGTTTCCCTACTTCATGTTTGTTCTTGCTTTTATCATGCATAGCTAAACTTTTAGTTGGTTAATCCAAGAGGGATTTCCTCTTGGGTATGTGAAATCGACTCTATTCCATTCTTCCTTGTAGTGTAAAGTGTTTGGTTTGACTAAGTTGAGTGTGGATGTGGTTGTGGATTTTTGATACGTCGTAGACTTGTCACGGGGTATTCTCTTGCCCAACACTACTACATTAGTCTCATACTTCATAAGAATGAATCAAGCACTAAGACACCATTGATTGAATGAAATGAGTCAATTTGGCATTCCCATTGGAATGACCTCTATAGATTAGCCAACCTTACTTTCTTTCATATTTCTTAACTCACAACTCACCAAATTAGAAAAATTTTCACTTTTTCACAGATCTCTCTTCAAAAACACCCAACCTTACCTTCCCTGAAGAGATGACCTTAGAATACTTATTCCAAGTAAAACAAGACATTGTAAGTCTCTCTACGCTTGGGGATAAATTTTTCACACACACACGTTTTGTTCATCCACACAGATTTTCCCACTTCTTGCCTTAAACTCAAGGGAGAGTGACAGTCACCATTCTCTAAAATCCATATGCACACACAATTGGGCTCGTGTAGGAGGTTAGAGAACAAGATTCAACAATTTTTGGCATCGCTGTTGGGAGCTTAGTGTCAAATTTGAAGGTGATTTGGGGACAACAGAGGTAAGTCCCGTGATTCTCTTCACGAGCTTAGGTACGTTGCTCCTTTGTATATATTTGTGTATAAATTTTCTATTGTAGTTAGTGTTTTTACATATGGAGATGTGACAATCAAAATAGACTAGTGAGATGTGCTTTTGGACAAAATATGAATGTAGATCAAGACCCACCCAAGTATGTCGCGGACAATTTTGGGGATGATGGTGCTAATAATCCAAAGGGCGGGGGAATTCAAAATCATAGAGTGCCAAACCGCCGAATGCAATTCTCCCTTCCAATAAAGAAAGGAAATAAACTCCTCATTGATCCACAACGAGATCAGTGAGAGATTATCTCCAACCTACCCGAAGCACCACCCCCTCATGCATACTTCTACATGTGCAAGCGCATGGCTTCCTTGTTAAATGGGAACGTTGCAATTATTTCCTCAATTTCATTGAGTGTAACGAGAAAATTCTTACCTAAACATTAAGGAATTTGAGGAAATAGTTGGAACGTTCATTTCAAATCATGTCATAGAAGACTTGTCACACTTGAAATTATTCTCATTCTCCTGCAAGGACAAAGCAAAAACTTGGTTGAACTAGTTGAAATTCCACTCAATAAGTTCTTTGGCACAAATGTTATCCGAAATTTTAAACAGATTTTTTTCATTGCCCAAGACAATTACTCTAAAGAAACAAATTCAAAACTTTTTGAAAAAACCACATAAGCAGTTCTATCAGTGTTAGGATAGATACAAAGACTTGTTGCACCCCATTGAACATATAATGAATTCGAACCTTGGCAATTAGTTAGTTTCTTCTACGAATTAATTACATCGGGCCATCGACAATTTATTGACATGATGTGCAGTGGAGAGTTTTTGAGTAAGGATCCCAATGAGGCCCTCGAGTGCTTCAACGCATTGTTAGAAAATGCCCAATTTTGGGATATCACGGATCTGACCAATGTGTCAAGGACTTCTTCGGGAAGTCAACCAAGTGGAGGAAGCATGAGTAACTTGCTTAACCAAGAAGCCTTGCTCACTAAGATAACAAAATTGCCCCATAAGGTGGAGAGCTTAGAGGTGAATAGGAGGCATGAGGTGTCAAATGTAACAAAGGCCGAGGAATCTTGCTCAATATATGAGAGTGTTGAGCACTTACCACCAAACGTTAGATCAGTTGATGAGGGACTGTTCTACCTTAACCAAGGTCTTGAGTTCGAGTCTTGGGAACGCAGCTATGTTCGGTTGGGAGAGCTTTACCACCTTTGTGGTCCTACCCGGCTCGAATCCGGATTAGTTGGAGCCCAAAGTGGTTTTTGCATACTGAATGGTCGGTCCAAAAGAGAGTGTTGAGCACTTTATTGTGGAGTGTCCAAACATTCTGATAATCAAAGAAGTATACCATGAGCAAGTGGATGCATTTAACCAAAGTAGGCAGTCATACTCTCCACACTCGAACACATACAATCGGAGATGGAGATCCAACCTGAACTTTAGTTGAAAGAATGACACCCTAATTCCTCATGGGTCCACCTCATTGCCATCTCCCATTCCACCACGCAAAATTAATTATATTATGGTCATATTCTGTCATCTAGCTCACAATACCCATGGTCTAATCCGCAAGGATTTTCGCAAAACCCACCTCAACAAGGGTTTGGTCAACAAGGACAACCCAATATGCCCACATACCAACCCCTTCGCAAAAAAAAATTGGAGGATGTCGTGCATCATTTTATTCAAAGTCAAACCACAATCAACAATCAAAATGTACTGCTTTTAATGACATTCGGACATCAATCACTAAGTTGATTAATGCTATGGGGTCTTCCCAACAAGAAAAAGGGAAATTTCCTACTCAACCACAAGAAAACCCAAAAGGTGAACATATTATTGAATTGTTTAATGCCACTAAAGAGTGTTTTGAGCAACTTAAGGCTATCACTACCCTTATGAGTGGGAAAGAAATAGATAAAACCATTTTACCTAAAGTTCCAACCAAAGATACTTTGAAAAATGAGAAAAAGACTAAGGATAACTCTAAAGAGGGTGTAACACTTGAGAATCCAAATATTGTTGATTTGAATGTGAATGATTGTCCTATCTCGACTGCCTTTCGCCAACGTTTGAAGGCACTTACTAAAATTACTAACCATTCTAATATCCTTGAAATGTTTAAGAAGGTCAAGATCAACATTCCCCTCCTCCACACCATCAAGCAAATTCCCTCTTGTGGAAAACAATTGAAGGACTTGTGTACCCTGAAGAGGAAGTTGAATGTGCACAAGTAATCCTTCCACACCGAGCAAGTGAGTTTCATCTTGAGAATAAACACCCCACCCAAGTTCAAGGATTCTAGATACCCTACCATTGCCATCACCATTGGAAATTTTCACGTGGAGCAAGCATTGCTAGACTTGGGAGCAAATGTCAACCTCTTACCCTTCATGATGTATCAACAAAAACAACTTAAGGAGTTGAAGCCAACCCCTATCACTCTTCAACTAGTAGATAAAAGTGTTACAACACCTAGGGAGTAGTTGAGGTTGATTTGGTCAAAGTGGAAAATTTTTATTTTCATGTAGATTGCATTGTGCTTGATGCTCATCCCATTGCTAATCCTAATTCACATATTCATGTTATATTAGGTAGGCCTTTCCTTGCTGCTTCTATTGATGTAATAAACTGTAAGAGTGGTCTAATAAAGCTTGCATTTGGAAGCATGACAATGCATCTCAAAGTGTTCAACCTTTGCAAGCAACCTACGAATGATGAGAAAGTTTATGAAGCCAACAGGATTGACATTTTGGTGGAGCATCACATGGATTTTCTGTGCAATACCAAGTTGGATGAGGAGCAGTTTATTTAGAATGTAGAGCCAGAGACTGTGCAAGGGGTGATCACTTGGATCCCAACATTTGAACACTACCACCACAAGAAACGAAGATTTTTCCATCAACAATGTGACCACCCACTTTTGTGTTGAAGCCATTGCCATCCACATTGAAATATGCATTCTAAGGGGAGCATCAAACTTTTCCAGTGGTGATAAGCTCTTCATTGGAGCCAAAGCAAGAGGGGGAATTGTTGTGAGCCTTGAGAAAGCATAAAGGAGTCATCAGTTGGACTATAGCTAACATCAAGAGAACCAGCCCTCTTATTTTCACTCATAGAATCTATCTCGAAGAAGACACCAAGCCACCTTGATAACCACAAAGAAGGATTAATCTCGTCATAAAAGATATAGTTAAAGATGAAGTGCTTAAGCTAATTGACGTGGCATTATCCTTGCAATTGTTGACAGTAAATGGGTAAGCCCCACGCAAATGGTACCAAAGATGTCAAGGGTGATAGTGGTGGTCAATGAGGAGAATGAGTTAATTTTGGCAGTGGACTACGCATACAAGTGGGTAGATGCAATCTCGACCTAGACCAATGACCACCGACTCGTGGTCAAGGTTTTAAAAGAAAACATCTTTTCTAGGTTTGGAATGCCTCGTGCGATGATAAGTGATGGTAGCTCACACTTCTGCAATAAATTTTTTGCTTCTTTAATGCATAAATATGGCATAACACACAAGGTGTCTACCACTTATCACCTACAGACTAACGACCAAGTTGAGTTGGCCAACATGGAGATAAAGAACAAACTTGAGAAAATTGTTAACCTGAATTGAAATGATTGGTCACTTGGGTTGAGCGATGCCTTGTGGGCTTATCGCAACGCGTATAAGATCAGTCTTGGTATGTCTCCCTATCGGCCAGTCTCTAGCAAGGCATGTCACTTGCCAGTGGAGAAGGAATTTAAGGCATATTGGGCCATAAAGACCTTGAATTTCAACCAGAGACTAGCTGGGGACCATAGGAGGTTGGAGTTAAATGAATTGAAGGAAATTCACAGAGATGCTTACAACATCTCTAGAATTCGCAAAGAAAGGGCCAAATTTTCCAATAATAAATCCATTTGTAGAAAAACATTTGAGCCTGGATAAAAGTGCTCTTCAATAATTATGGCCTCTTAATTTTCCAAGGAAAAATTCGATCCAGATGAGATGGCCCTTATATTGTCAGGTGGTCTACCCCCATGGAGCTGTGGATATAGAAAATCTTGAGGATGGTAAAAATTGTAGGTCAATGGCCAAAGACATAAACCATTCTTCAAGGGTGTTTAAGTTCAAGAGAGGAAGGAGGAGTTGGTGGAGCTGATCTACACGAATGTGGTTGAGGCATAACTATTCATGTAGATATTAGTGTACAACTGTTTTCCTTTGTCCTTTACTTTACAATTTAAATTGTTTACTTACTTTCATCTGTACATAATGTTCTTCCTTCATGTGTGTAGATAGTACCACATTCAAACGCCAATCCATGTTCAAACATTGGCTTGAATTATTTGAGGACCCCCTAGAAGAGTGCTAGGGTAATGGCATATGGCGTGATGCAGTTACTCTCGCAGAAGAACGAAAGCCACTTGAGTAGGGATTTCAAACTTTATCCAACATTCGAACGTCCATCAAGGAAGACAGGAGACAACCTTCGAACGCCATCTAACGTTCAAATGATGTTCCCAAACAAGCTGCAGAGTGGTTGATTTTCTATCCAAACTTGGGGCATTCAATTAGACTTTAAAGACCCTATACAATTCTTTCACACTTCTTTGCCCCCTCCTCCTTGCCTATAAATACTCGCATTATGAGAGATTCAAAAAGAGGAGAACTTCGAGTTAGTCTTAGACTTAGAGGGTGATAGATCATCTTTTGGTTGAGGCTCTAAAAGTGACTAGCTTTCTTCTACTTTCAATATTAGTTTCATTTTCTTCCATTGTTTGACCTTCCTTATTCTCTTATAGGAGCGAAACTCTTCCAATTTTCTAGAGCTTTACCAAAGCCGTGAAGGGTGGAACATAATTCACTCATTCTTCGTCAAAGATCGGCTCCTAGTGCAGTGTGCTTTACCTTGTAATTCCTGTACTTGGAGGGATGAGAATCACTCACTTTTCTAACTGTATCAAAGCTGTA
Organism: Ilex asprella; assembly: GCA_023539305.1. Lineage (NCBI taxonomy): Eukaryota > Viridiplantae > Streptophyta > Magnoliopsida > Aquifoliales > Aquifoliaceae > Ilex > Ilex asprella. The sequence goes on from CM042192.1 coordinate 26,207,270, forward strand.
AAAAGTGAGTAGTTTCTCATTCACTCTTTCGTAAGAGGTGATAGAAGTTATAGTTGTGCATTTCATTTATGCTTAATGCTTTATCTCTTACTTGTTTATTGAATGATTGAAAGTACCTAGCAAAGTTAAGGTACTTTGCACAACTATGAGTCCTTTCTATGACATAGACGACTCTTGGCATAAGAAGACTCATTGGTCCTTCGCAAAAACTCCAACTAGATCTTCATTACTACTTTTTAATCTTCATCACTATTATGCTTCAACTAAAAATGGAATACTAACACCATGGTTGGATGCCTTGTAGAAACACTTGCTTGTTTGTAGACGGGGTGAGTCTCCGCACAAACAATTCTTGTAAATCTTTACAAAGATATCAAAATTGTACTCTTAATTCTCACAATCCAATTTTATCTTCTAATTAAATTTATGTTGACACAGGAGTAAATTAAGTCCCATGCATAAGTATAACAAATAAATTATTGCCTATAGGTGCATATCCTCGAGCTAATGGGTGACTTTTACATTTGAGATTAGATTATATTTTTTCTAGGAAAAACTCTTGGAAAGAATTTTATATTCTATCCAGGAAAATCCATAAACAATATAACTTTAAATCTCAAGGGTTCTAGTCACTTTGGTCTTTGTCACTAGTTACTTCGAAATACCAACATTAGTTCCCTGTGGATTCAATTCTGAGCTTAGTCAGATTATTACTACAACTTAACCGCCTACACTTGGGTGTACATATTTCGGATCAAGTCAAGTTTTTCACGCCGTTACAGGGGAACCAAAAATGTGTTTTAAGGTAAAAGGTGAAAGACCTTCAATTGTGTATATAAATTTTGTTTATTGTGTATAATTCTTATTTTATGTTCAAGGACAATCCTCACTTTTAAAATTTGCCAGAAGAATCTGTTGGGTCTATCAATTAGTCTGAACCATCTTTTCCTTGATCAGTAGTAGAATCATTTGATAATAGCATGTAAAATAATGAGAGACAAGGGCAAGTTCTTGAGAGAGAGGGAGAAGTTCCTAACATTCAAACTTTGTGGGATTACATACAACCCAGACAAAACAGTGTCCCTTCTTGTTTTGGGTTTCTCGTGAATGTGCCCCTCTTTACAGTAAATGTGGGGACAGTGAAACTACTACCTCAATTTCATGGACTCAAAGCAGAAAACTCATATCTGCATATAAAAAATTTTGAGGAGGTATGTCGAACATTCCAAGACAATTCTAAACTAGCCAAGTTTAAACTTTTTTCTTTGTCTTTAAAGGACAAAACTAAACAATGACTAAACTAATTAAAAGCCCATTCAATACAAAATTGACATGCATTATAGAATGAGTTTTTTAGAACTGCCCCCCCCCCCACGACACCATAATAATGCACTCAAAAGGCAAATCATAAATTTTTTAATCAAAGAGGAAGAAACATTTTATCAATGTTAGGAGAGATTCAAGGATCTTCTCCAATCCTGCCCACAGTATGCTTATGAAAATTGGACTTTGGTAGGATTTTTCTATGACTCCTTTCCCACTAGACTACGTCAGTTTGCTGAAATGATGGCTCAAGGTGTAAACTCCCACATGTTTATAGTAATATAAGGATAAAGGTGTATAGTAATTTAATATATGTAATGACATAGGCAATACTAATATCGTAAATAAAAGTTAAAACTTAGTTTTAACTCTTGAATATATGGAATAGTTGATAATAGAAATTATACTAACTATGTTTAATGCTCAAATATATGTTTTATAAGTATAGGTTGGTTTTGGAAGGGTTTGGAATGGATTGAAAATGAAAAACAGAGAATATAGGCAAAATTGGGCAATGCCATACCGGTACTGCATACTAGTATTGAGTTCCAGAACCATTTGGCCAAGTGAGTTAACCATACCGGTACTGTACTTGGGAACTTTACCGTACCGGTCCACAGTACCAGTATGACCCAAAGAGGTCTGACAGTTTAAAGTCACAATTTAGGGTCCGTTTTTCTTCCATTCTTGTTCATTGATGTTAGGGTTATGATATATATGTATGTTTTGACTGTCAATGATATGTATTTACTATAGGTTATTTGTTTCTTGATTCTCTTGCGATTATTAACATGTTTTACGCAAAGTTAGGGTTATATATCCATGAAATCCCTCTTTTTATTTGAAAAATCCTAGTTTTCAGGAGTGATGGGATTTCCTCTCGAACTCTTCCTTTATTCTTGATTTCAAAACCTTAGTGTTTTGTGTTGAGTAATAAAATGATATATTTGTATTTTTTCTTAATTGGTTATTGCAATTGTTACATGATAAAAATTGAGGATTTTTTTAGATATGCTTGTAAAATTTGAAATTGTGCATTTTGTATTTTATTTGGAATTGTTGGTGAGTTGAGAATATTTTGGTTTCCTCATTGTATGGTTGTTGTGATGGAATTTAAATTTCATCGAGAGATTTTGTAGAGTGTTAGAGGTTAGTCTATCCCGGTAGAGGTGAGATGATTTCCTAACACTTTTAGTGGATTTTTATTTGGTAATGTGACCGCTATCGTTCACTAGAGTTCGAATAAGGGATGGTATACCATTCTTGGGAAGGGACTCGTCACTGCCATTAGTATGGTAGACGCTCTTTCCCGAAGTGATTGTGCTTTGTTAATTATGATGGGTGGACTAGGTATAATCATTAGGTAGATTCCTAAGAAGCAATCAACGTAAATGGCATGGGAATAAACCAATATACATGAAGATACTATTTATTGTTGAGGGCTGTCTTTTATTGCTTACGTTAAATTTATTACTACTGTGAAACTTGAGATCTGTTTAAAATGTTCCTATTTTATTGCAAAATTACATATGCTAGTTATGAAATGAGACTGACCGATTTTATAGATACTTTCTAAACCTTGTTCGGGTCTGGAAGAATTTTCTTACAGAGCTTCGTGCTCATCCCCTAATTAACAACCTTTTTAGATTATCCTCTAGATGAAGAGCTAGAAGTCGAGGAGCCCGCACATTGGGAGACTCCAATAGACAGGAGCTTGGATCCCAAGGTGGACGCTTAGAGCGACACTTTTTTTATGCTAGACTAGAAAATTTATTTTGGAGACATTGTGAAGTCTAGTTTTCTTTTGTTATTTTCGCTGCGTTATAATAGTTAAATTGTTGGGATGTAAATGACATTGTTTGACATATTCTTTTGGATAATGTTGTAAGTAGTTTATGGAGGATGAATGAAGTCTTATTTATCGATGGATTATTTTAGTGCTCTCATGATGTGAATGGTTTAGAAATTGTAATGTTGTCCAGGGTGGTATTTGGGGCGGTACAAGCCTTGGTATCAAAGCCTAGGCTTTAGGTCTTACACAGGAGCTGTAGGTTATGGACTATCACTAGAGTATTAGGTTAGGTTGAAGAAACTTTAGGCTTGAATTTGTTTGAGGTGATTTGTTTATTAAATTGGGTAATTTGTTGTTTAGTTACGTTAGGGATTTATTTATTTATTTTGTTCGAATTCGTTGAGTTGTCTCGCTACGCAATCAAGTTTGTGGCCATTGATACTAAGTGGGCTAAACCTTTTGAACAAAGTTTGAGGCCTTCCATCCGCGAGAAACTGGTTGCACTCCGAATTCGAGAATACATAGATCTAGTGGAATGGACGAACGTGGTGGAGAGAGACACACAGGAGACCAAACGAAGACAAATTTTGCTAAAGGAGGTCCCTTTAGAGCCGGTAGCAATAGTGGAGTTATACAAAGGGAAGTTCTATACCGCCGTCCCTATCAAGCTTCAAGGTAAAGGTACCAAGCAGTTCGAGGAGTTGGGGTTACTCAAGATAGAGTAGCCACTAACACGCGTTAATGCTTCGCATGTGGAGGGGTAGGACACTTCAAATACAACTGTCCATCGCTTCCACCAAGGGCCAACCAAGCAATGAGACCACGGGCCACAAACAGGCCACTATAGCAACAGAGACAGTTACAAGCTCAAGCCCCCGACGACGCCAATCAAGGAAGGGTTTTTGCTTTGACTCAACCAGAGGAAGATGCTTCTAATGCCGTAGTGGAAGGTATCGTGCTTCTTTATAATTCTTGGGCCAGAATCTTATTTGACCCCGGTGCTACCCATTCGTTCATACACACTTTATATGCTCATAAATTGGGATTAAAAATTGAGAAGCTAGAACATGCTCTGAGTATTAATATGCCCATGGGAGAACGGTTGGATACTAACTGGGTGTGTACTTCGAATTGGAGATCACAAATTAATTGTAGATCTAGTCGCTTTAGATATGAAGGGGAACAACATCATCTTTGGGAGGAATTTTTTATCCATATTCCGAGCGGTAATGGATTGTTACCATAAGCAAATTTCCTTTCAATTACCAGGAGGAGTAGTTTTTACTTTCACGAATGATCGCAATTCCTTCCATCCATTTCCCACTACAGGGAGTAAATTTCTAAAGGCTAAGGCAGGTAGCAATTTGAGTTTCTTTGCTAGCTTGATAGGAGATGATCGTGATGGATCCCAATCGGGTATGGTGTTGATAGTATCGGATTTTCTAGATGTCTTCTCAATTGAACTACTCGGGTTACTGCCACAAAGAGAGATTGAGTTTACAATCGATCTATATGGGGGAACCGAACTCATTTCCATTGCTCCATATCGGATGACACCTTTGGAGTTAAAGGAGCTAAGGAAGTAGTTGGACCATATATTGGTTATTGGGTTTATCCGTTTGAGTACGTCACTTAAGGGAGCCCCGATCCTCTTTGTGAAAAAGCATGATGAAACACTTTGGTTATGCACGGACTATCGAAGGTTGAAACGGGTAGCAGTGAAGAATAAATACCCATTGCCACTAATAGATGACTTATTTGATCAGCTGAGGGGTTCTAAGTATTACACCAAGATTGACCTTCACACAGGGTACCATCAATTGCGGATCAAGAAGGAGGATATTCCTAAGCCTGTTTTTCGTACTCGATATGGTCATTTCAAGTATACGATAATGCCATTCTGATTGATTAATGCACCCGTAACCTTCATGGATTTGATGCACATGGTATTTAGATCGTATGTAGATCAGTTTGTCATTGTGTTCATTGATGACATACTAATCTATTTATGGACACACGAGGAACATGAACGTCATCTCACGATTCTGCTCCAGCCATTCAGAGAATATAAGTTGTATGCGAAGATGAATAAGTGTGAGTTTTTTATGAAGGAAGTAAAATTCCTTGGCCATGTGGTGTCAGAACAGGGTGTAGTTATTGACCCAGCAAAGGTTGAGGTAGTGATGAAGTGGGAAACATCGAAGAACGTGACCAAAGTACGTAGTTTCCTGGGTTTAGTAGGGTACTAACCAGAGGTTCGTAGAAGGGTTCTCAAAGCTTGCGATGCCGATGACTCGCCTTACGAAGAAGGATGAAAATTTCTTATGGACTCAAGCGTGTGAATTAGCTTTTCACATCTTGAAGGAGAAATTGACTACAACTCCTGTCCTCATCATTCCGAGCAGTGGGGAAGGATACGATGTTTACACCGATACTTCACTACAAGGTTTGGGATGTGCGTTAATGCAAGGAGGCAAGGTAGTTGCTTATGGTTCGAGACAATTAAAGGTTCATGAGTAGAATTAGCCCACTTATGACTTGGAGCTTGCCACTGTAGTGCTTGCTCTCAAGTTGTGGAGGTGTTACTTGTATGGGGAAAAGTTTCAATTGTTCTATGATCATAAGAGCCTCAAGTATATCTTCACACAGAAAGACTTGAATATTCGGCAAAGAAGGTGGATTGAGTACCTAGAAAATTACGATTTCACACTTAACTACTATCCGAGGAAGGCGAATGTAGTTGCCGATGCACTGAGCAGGAAGTCTCGAGGTAAACTCAATGTTTTCATAGGTGAATGGAAGTTGAAGGATGCCATTGGAGATTATAATCTATGGGTTGGAGGAGAAGAATCCCGACCATGCTTGTTCAACCTTGTGACTCAACCTACTTCCCATCGTAGAGTAGTTGACTTGCAATGCCTGGATCCGAAAATAGAGTCGATTTGAGCTCGATTCAAAAATGGGGAAACAATTGAAGGATGGTCTCTGAAGAATGGAGAATTAATATTTAAGGAAAAGTTATGTGTAGCCAATGATTCATTTTTAAAACCGGAGATACTTAGAGAGTGTCATCGCTCTAAGTTGGCTATCCACCTGGGTAATACTAAAATGTATAAGGACATAAAGCGGCAGTATTGTTGGGAGGGAATAAAGAGAGATCTGGCCAAGTACATTTCAAAGTGCACGATCTGTCAGTAGGTGAAGATTGAATATCAAAAGCCCAGAGGATTAGTGCAGTCCTTGCCTATTCCTGAGTGGAAGTGGGATCATATTCATATAAACTTCATATCTGGCTTTCCACAGACTTCACGAGGGCATAATGTCGTATGGGTCATTATTGATAAACTCACCAAATACGCTCACTTCTTGAGTATGAAGACCACCGACACGTTAGAGACCTTGAGCAAGCATTATATTCGCGAGATAGTGAGATTGCATGGAGTTACACTCTCCATCATATCGGATCGTGATTCCCGTTTCGTGGCACAATTTTGGCAAAGTCTTCAAAGAGCTATAGGAAATGAACTACACTATAGCACCGCTTTTCATCCCCAAATGGATGGTCAATCTGAGAGGGTGATACCAATTTTGGAAGACATGATACGAGGGAAGTTGGAGCGATCATTTCACGTTGGTGGAATTTGCATACAACAACAACTATCAGGCTAGTATTGAGATGGCACTGTACAAGGTATGTATGGAAGGCCATGTCGATCACCGGCATGTTGGTTAGAAGCGGGTGAGAGTAGTTTGTTTGGGCCAGAGATTATTTGGGAGACTACGGAGAAGAATCAACTCATTCGAGAGAGGCTACGCACGGTACAAAGTCGACAGAAATTAGCTCCAAGGTGCATCGGACCCTTTGAAGTGATCAAAGTAGTGGGCAATGCAGCGTATCAACTTCAATCACAAGCTCAATTATCAGCCGTACACGATGTATTCCATGTTTCTATGTTGAGGAAGTGCCAGTTGGAGACCACACAAGTTGTAGATTTAGAAGATATTGAGGTTCGAGATGGAGCAACATATGAAGAACAACTGGTGAAGGTCTTCAATGTCAAGGAGAACGTTCTTCACAATAAAGTCATCCAACTAGTGAAGGTCTTGTGACAACATCATGGAGTGGAGGAAGTTAGTTGAAAACCGGAGTTAGAGATGCGAGAAAAGTACTCTCATTTGTTCACTACTTGAGGTAAGTTTCAAGGACGAACCTTTCTTTAAGGGAGTGGATTGTAAACCCCCACATATTTATATTAATATAAGGATAAAGATGTATAGTAATTTAATATATGTAATGACGTAGGAAATACTAATATCGTAAATAAAAGTTAAAACTTGGTTTTAAATCTTGAATATATGGAATAGTTCGTAATAGAAATTATACCAACTATGTTTAATGCTCAAATATATGTTGTACAAGTTTGGGTTGATTTTGGAAGGGTTTGGAATGGAATGGAAATAAAAAACAGAGAATATAGGCAAAACTGGGCAATACCATACTGGTACTGTGCTCCGGAACTGTACCGTACCGGTATGACTGAAACAGGTCTGACAGTTTAAAGTCGCAATTTGTGGTCTATTTTTGCCCCATAAATAAATTAAGATGCCACTTTTCGCCCCATTTCGACCCTCAAACCCTAGATACACTTGAGGAGGAAGAGAGAAGGAGAAAGCTCAAGATCAAAAGTGAGAAACAAGAGATTTAAGAGTGATTCATGATTCAAGACCTAGTTATTCAAGAGGCAAGGTAGGGGTTTTCTTCTATTCTTGTTCATTGATATTAGGGTTATGATATATATGTATGTTTTGACTCCTAATTGTATGTATTTGCTATGAGTTCTTTGTTTCTTGATTCTCTTGGGAATATTAACATGTTTTACGCAAAGTTATGGTTCTATATCCATGAAATCCCTCTTTTTAATTGAAAAATCCTAGTTTTCAAGAGTGATGGGTTTTCCGCTTGAACTCTTCCTTTATTTTTGATTTCCAAATCGTAGTGTTTTGTGTTAAGTAATAAAATGATATTGTTGTATTTTTCCTTAATTTGTTATTGAAATTGTTACATGATAAAAATTGAGGGATTTTTGAGATATGCTTGTAAAATTAGAAATTGTGGATTTTGTATTTATTTGGAATTGTTGGTGAAGTGAGAATATTTTGGTTTCCTCATTGTATGGTTGTTGTGACGGACTTAGATTGTCATCGAGAGATGTCGTAGAGTGTTAGAGGTTAGTCTCTCCCGGTGGGGGTGACATGGTTTCCTAACACTTGTAGTGGATTGTCTTCTGGTAATTCGACCAGTATCGTTCACTGGAGTTCGAACAAGTGATGGTATACCTTTCCTGGGAAGGGACTCGTCACTGCCATTGGTATGGTAGACACCCTTTCTCGAAGTGATTGTGAATTGTTGGTTATGAGGGGTCGACTAGGTGTAATCGTTAGGTAGATTCGTGAGAAGCAATTAATGTAAATGGCACGGATATGAACCAATATACATGAAAATATGATTTATTGTTGAAAGCTATCTTTTAATGTTTCCGCCAAATTTATTGCTATTGTGAAACTTGAGATTTGTTTGAAAAGTCCCTGTTTTATTTCAAAATTACATATGGTAGTTATGAAATGAGATCGACCGATTTTATATATATTTTCTATACCATGTTCGGGTTTGAAAGAATTTTTCTACAGAGCTTCGTGCTCACCCCCTACTTAACAACCTTTTCAGATTATCCTCTAGAGGAAGAGTTGGGAGTCAAGAAGCCCACACACTAGGAGACTCCAATAGACGGGAGCGTAGATCCCGAGGTGGAGACATTGTGAAGTCTAGCTTTCGTTTGTTATTTCCGCTGCACTATAATAGTTAAATTGTTGGGATGTAAATGCCATTGTTTGGTATATTCATTTGGATAAAGTTGTAAGTAGTTTATGGAGGATGAATGAAGTCTTATTTATTGATGGATTATTCTAGTGCTCTCATGAAGCGAATGGTTTATAAATTGTAATGTCGTCCAACGTGGTATTTGGGGCATTACCCAAGGAGAGTTCATGGAAAAGAGTTTAGATGACACATTCAATTTTTTTGACACTATATTTGATAGTTGATTAACCCTAATAAGTTTATAAATTAGAATTATTATATAAGTTCAATTGGTAAGATGAACTAACTAAAATTTGTCAATTAGGGTCAATTAGGGTTTGTTCATAGATTAAAGTTCTAAATACTTTATGTTCAAAATTTTAGGGTTTAACATAGAAATACAGGAGAATATGAAGAAGGATATTGCAAAACATGAAACAACGAAGGAGCAAAGTGTAATAGACACATGGAAGACCCAGAACCAGACACATAGCCCCTCCTGCAAGGCACCACCGTTCGAATGGTGGTGGTGGCATTCAGACGGCCAGATTTGGTGGTTGGTGCTTATCTTCTACCTCGCGCTTCCTTGGTTGCCTATAAATAAGGGCTTCCATCCTTTTTTTTGAAGAGGCCGGCCACCCAAGAGCTTTAAAAGAGAAATCCTTAGAAAAGAAAGAAAAGAGAGAAAGAGAAAGTGCAATCCAATCCGGTCTGTAATTCATTCTAACAAATACTTTGTATTTCTACATTTTTGTTTTATCTTTATATTCGGATAGTTGAACTACTGCCACTTTTGTGTTTTGATTAATACTAAAAGTGGTTGTGTTTCAGGTGTTCCTTGTGAAAAAGTTTTAGAGTTTGGATTTAACTTTTAGTTTTATTGAAGACTATCCACTCTCCTTACTTGTCCGTAGCACTGGATTGTGAGTAGTCACTTATACCTGCCAGCAAAGGGTGAACATATGTATAGTACTGGATAGATTATGGAAATGCTGATGTTTTATTCATATATATATATATATATATATATATATGTATTATACTCTTCATGCATGATACAATGGTGTGCGTAATTTCGGTTTTGTGCCTGAAATTATATCATCGGTGCGTCATCAACCTGCCAGATAAATATCTACGATGTTCCTACCAGTATGGCTTGTCATCCACCGGAATGCTGAGGATGTTCTATTGATGCATGGTACAAAGCCTAAATGATCCTCATGAATGGCTTGTCCTTCTATGTTATTAAGGTTGTTTAATTACTATACATAAATATATTGCTAGTCAAATATCTATGGTGTTCCTTTCAGTATGGCTTGTCCTCCACCGTAACGCTGAGGATGTTTAATTGACATATATATATATATATATATCACAGATGACATATTAAGTAATTCAAGTATTTCTCATGAATGGCTTGTCCTTTTGGTTCACTTGGATTAGTCAATTGACACATCTATAACCAGCTAACCTGAGAAGTTGTTGTTTTATGACTTAATACCACCCGCTAGCCTAAGAAGTTGTTGGGTGGGTACATACTCAACCCTCAGACTCAAAGGTTAGGTTCGAATCTAGTCTCGTCGGACACCCAATGAAAGGCTGACATTCAATTACGAAGTGGGCATATATATGAGATGAAGCGCACCCGAAGACAAGGCTCTATAAACTCTCATTAAGTCATAGTTAGGCAAACCCCTGAACATTGTATGCAGATATTAAGACGATTCTCTTACAATATGGTTTATTATGTATGCACTTACAATCACGAGATCAATTGAATAATTCAAGTAGTCCTCATGAATGGCTTGTCCTTCTAGTATGCTTGGATTAATCAATTGTCATGAATACCACCAACTAACCTAAGAAGTTGTATGATGCTTTATATACATCAGACCTATCGGTTGACTTGCCAGTAAAATAGGAGTTAATTGATGTAAGGTAGCATTTCCAATATTTAACCAATATAAATAATATAGGATCCTGAGACTGAAGGGTATCTTTTATATTATTGTCATTAATAAGTTTATCTCCTCACTTTATTTAAATTTGATTAGTTATCAGTCTAAGCTCACATCATAAGATATCAAACTTATATTGCTTCAAACAATAACTTTAATGTTTGTTTTATTTATTTTAAATGCTAATTACTAAAACTCTTCATGGGATCGATACTAGAGGACTAAACCTGAGAAAACTACAATTTCACCACTTATACTTGGATGTATAATTAATATAATTCAGATCACTAAAAAGTGCGACTCAATAGTTCTCAAATATGGGACTCACCTTCTCCTACCATTGTTGAAACCAAACCATCTATGACACCTAAAAATCTCGTGGTCCGTTGATAACCCATCAACTCGTGGAAATAGTGGGTGCCAGTTAACCCGACACCACGACACCACATCTCCTTTACCAGAATTTTCTAAAAATATAAAACCTATTTTCTTTTAAGGTGGTAACCCATCCCAGATCCCACATACCATCATTGGTATTCCAATTATGTCCATTTATACTCTTGGGATGAAGGGATGCATAGCCCAAAAGATTGTGGAAGTAAAACAAAAAAAATAAAAATTGAAAATCTGTGAAAGTGTACCGGTACGGTGAACTCACTGGAAAGTGTCGTACCGGTAGCTCTATCTGGATTTCCCTGTTTCACCTGTTTTTCATTTCCAAACCATTACAAACCTTATCATTTTCATCCCAAACATGTATAATAAAGTTTCTACCTAAAACATGATCAATACTAGTTGCATTACATACAAATCCATATATTTACACATCATAATGGAATTTTAATTAAAACTTTACAAAATGAACTATAAAAGCCACAAGTCTACTTTCTTCATCGTTGAGGCTCGAAATGGGTGTCGTCCACCTGTGTAAACCCTACACCTGAAATGTTTTCCCATGAATGGTGAGCCACGCTCAAAAGAGTATCTCATACAGAGGCTACTCCCAACCTCAGTGTAGATGAAATGTACAACTGTGACATTTAACGAGCAATAATCATCCCAAGCAAGAATGTGCAATGCAAGGTTGGAATTTCACCTTGACATGCTATGAAATGAGATGAGACTCAACCATGCCCTTATACCCGAGCCCTCACCGGCTCCTACAACACAATGTATGTCAGTTTGTGATAAATTCGTCATTGATGTTATACATCGTATGAAAATTTTATAATAAAACTCATGTGTCTTTGTTGGGTAGCGGACTTTTGGTGTCACACCACCGACTCCGCACACCGATACACTTTTTTGGACTTGCACTGACGGAAGTATATAAACTAGTAGCCAAGTCTTGTACCCAAGGGAGAGTCTATCCCTGCTTGCTATACCCGACACAAGTTTTTCTTTTTCATGCAGCCATGCGACTCTGTTGAACCTTGGTTCAATGGTACCGAGCTCACTCATGATCCACCAATTATGGTGTTTGATTTAACCATGCATACACAACTCACACTCATGCCCGATGTCCATGAATGCGTTGTTCCTGTGTAAATACAATGTAATGTATCATTTCAATACTATCACCATGTTCAATATGTAATGAACGCCATATGAACAAACTCATCATAAATTAATATATCCATGGTAAATTATATCAAGAGCATAAATATTCCATAGTTTATCCCAATGTCAATATCTTTGACAAGCATGTATATATTAGTTTTCATTCAACATAATTTCCAAGCATGTTATCACATAATCATGCAATTAATATACTAAACTCATCAAGGCATAATATAAACACATAACATGCCCACAATCAACTTTTTTACCAAGAAACTACCATTTCCACATTACTTAAGAAACCACTTCAAGCAATTTCTACATATCAAAATCAAGATAGAAATTATTCTACCCAATTTCAAAACCCATTTCACCAAATCGACAAAATAGGCAAGTGATAGATATCTCTATCAACCTACCCATTCCACATAAACGTCCTAGGTTGGGAATAAGCCTAAATAGGAGGGAACTCTACCTCTTGTAGCGTAAAGAACAAGTTGGGAAGCTCCACGACTCAAACCCGAGCTCTAATTCAAGTCTTCCCAAGTCTTTATTTTCAACGTTCGGTGAAAACCCTCATTTTTGCAACGTAGGCGTAGCACTCGATGAGGAGAATGACTTTCCCTCTTGGCTCAAATGCATCCAAGCACGGTAGCCTCGTAGATCATAGAGAGAAGTTGGTTTTCTTTTTTTCTTTTCCCTCTCTTCTCTATCGGTTAATCAGCTGAACAAGAATGGGGAAAATCATATTTTTCCCCTATTTATATTTCTCAATACTTGGCCCACAACGCGCCACATGGCCCTCTTAATTTCGGGTCTGATTTCGCCCCAAAACACTTAAAAATTTCGCTTTGGTTCAAATTTAAAATATTTTTATTTTGAATCACCTTAAATTATTTCCCAACCTTCACAATGTTATCTAAAAATTTCGTCCATGGGTCACCCAAGGCCCGATCACCTCGTAAAACACGAAAAATTCGACTATCTCGAAATTCGACGAAAATTGACAGTGTATCTAGATTTTGCGAGATGAATCCAACGGCGAGGTCCGTTTCGTTATCCGAGATCTAAAAATTTTCAGATTTCAAACCTGTGATGTAATGACAATTTACCATTTTGCACTTTTCATAAAAAATTCTAATTTATTCGGGTTTTACACCATCTATTTTTCAAGGTGGTAAGTATGTCTTAACAGAAGATGATGAACTGAGGACAAAAATGACTACCATGTCTCAAAAGCTTGAATCTCTAGAGATGAAAAAGTTACATCAAGTTGATGTTGGCCCTCCCACATAACAAGTGTGTCGGATATGTGCGTTGATAGGACACCCTACTGGGGAGTGTCCTACCATTATGACATTCAAAGAAGTCTTATTGGAACAAAAAAATGTAATTTTCAATTTCAACAAGCCTTACTCCAATCAATATTCTAAAACATATAATCCTTGGTGGCAGAATCACCCGAACTTTAGTTGGAGGAACACACAACCAACTCACATGAATATATTACAAAGTTCACAACCACCACCTCAAGGATCTCTTGCATATCCACCATACTAGCCACCACACAAGAAAAATCTTGAGGATACACTGAACTAGTTCATGCAAACCCAAATGAACTACAACACTCATACTACTTAGGCTTTCCATGATTTCAAGGTAGAGACCACCTAGTCGTTCTAGAATCTCCAAAGCCACATCCAAAAATTAACCCAATCAATGACCACACATGAGAATGGCAAGTTTCCTGCTCAACCGAAAAAACCAAGAGGCCAATTTCATGTGGGAAATCCTTCAATCATGGAAACCCCACACAACAAAGCTCAAGCTATCACTACGCTGAGAAGTGGCAGAGTGATTGACAAAATCATCAGAAACATGTTAACTCCAAAGGCAAGACCTGAGTCCCAGTTGAGCCTGAACTTGTAATTGAAAAAGAGCCAAAACCTTTAGAGGAAAAAGATCCTTCTTGTCCTATTCCTGCTCCTTTTCCTTAAAGACTCAAAAAAGTGTAGAAGTTGAATAACTATCTAGAAATCTATGAGCTCTTTAAACAAGTGAAAATCAAAATTCCACTTCGGGATGCAATCAAGCAGGTTCCCAATCAAGACAAGCTAGTGCGCTACATCAACACAAACTGTGTTATGTGTCATTAGAAACTTCATAATATAACAAGCACTGCTAGATCTTGGAGTCAGTGTTAATTTCTCCCTTTCTCTGTCTATCAACTATTGGGTCTGGGTGAACTCAAACCCACTTGAATTAGACTCTAGTTGGTAAATAGGTCTGTCAAAGTCCTAAGAGGCATTGTTGAGGATGTATTTGTCCAGGCAGACAACTTCGTCGTTCCTGTTGATTTCATTATTTTGGACACTCAGCTAACAATGCATTAAGAGAAACAAATTATTGTCATTCTTGGTCGACCCTTCTAGCAACCTCCAATGCATTAATCAATTACAGAAATGGAGTCATGAAATTAACTTTTAAGAATATGAATCTTAAGCATAATATTTTTAATATTTTCAATCACCCAGGTGAGGACAAAGAAGAAAGAGAAGTAAATTCCATTGAGTCTTTGGTCCGCGAACATTTGAATAATACATTTTGTGAAAACTCTGGTGAATCCTATCAGTTGGAACCTAATGCATATGATTTAACAGATGATGATCGAAAATCTGCAAAGTTGTCCTACCCATGTTGTTGAGACATGGGCACCCAAATTTGAAGAACTTTCATCAAGTGGTACAAAGCCACTTTCACCAAGTGTCGAGCCACCAAAGCATGAACTAAAACCTCTCTCATCTAACCTAAAATATGCATTCTTAGGGATGGACATGTCATACCCAGTGGTAATTTCATCTAAGCTTGTAGTGTTGCAAGAGTCTAAACTGATTGAAGAAGTCTTTAGACATCATAAAAACACCATTTGGTGGACCATTGCTGATTTAAAAAGTATAAGCCCATTAATCTGTAATCAAGATATATACCTGGTGGAGGATTCAAAACCCTCTCGTCAAATGTAGTAACGGTTAAACCCTCACATGAAGGAGGTTTTAAGGACTGAAGTGCTCAAACTATTGGATGTTGGAATAATCCTATCTCTGATAGTAAATGGGTTAGCCCAACCCAAGTTGTGCCCAAGAAATGTGGGTTCACAGTGGTTAGAAATGATGCTAATGAACTAGTATCCACTCGAATCGTCATTAGATGGCGAATTCGTATAGACTATCAAAAAATCAATTTGGTAACTAGGAAAGACTATTTTCCTCTTCCATTTCTTGATCAAGTCTTAGAAAGAATTGCAGGTCATGCATTCTAATGTTTCATGGATGGATATTTTGGGTATAGTCAAATTGAGATAGCCCTAGATGACCAGGAGAAAATAACATTTACATGCCCCTTTGGAACCTTCACATTCAAAAAGATGTTGTTTGGACTTTGTAACACTCTTGCAGCATTACGAAGATGCATATTAAGTTTGTTTAGTGACATGGTTAAGAAATTTTGGGAAGTATTCATGGATGATTTTTCTATATATGGTGATTCATTTGATTTGTGTCAGAAAAATATGGAGAAAGTATTGATAAGATGTAAGGATGTCAATCTAGTACTCAATTGGGATAAATGTCATTTCATGGTAACACAAGGTATTGTCCTAGATCACATCGTGTCGTCAGAAGACATGAAAGTTGAGAAGGCAGAAAATAGATCAAATTGGAAATTTGCCTGCTCCCAAGACAGTTAAAGATGTTCGATCATTTCTAGGACATGTCAGGTTCTATACAAGATTCATAAAATATTTTAGTACCATATCTAAACCCATGTGTCATCTCTTAAGTCATGACATATCTTTTGTGTAGAGTGAAGCATGCCAAAAGCTTTCGATAAGCTTAAAGGTAGGTAAATTTTTGCCCCCATAATGCAACCTCATGACTGGAATCTACCGTTTGAATTAATGTGTGACACAAGTGATTATGTTGTAAGTGCTGTGTTAGGACAAAAAAAGGATAAGAAACCATATTTGATTTACTATGCAAGAAAAAATTTGAATGATGCTCAAATGAATTATTTCACAACTGAAAAAACATTGTTTATGGTAGTTTTTGCTCTAGAGAAATTTCATTCTTATCTTGTTGGTTCTTCTGTTATTGGGTTCACTGACCATGCAACATTAAAATTCTAGCTCATAAAAAAGATACCAAGCCAAGGCTATTAAGATGGATACTCTTATTACCAAAGTTTGATGTGATCATTAAGGACAAGAAGGGTGTTAAGAATGTGCTGGCAGATCATCACTCTAGGTTAACATATGAATTTCATGAGATTTCCTGTCAATCAATGAAATTCCCTAATGAACAATGGTTCACAGCCATGGAAACACCATGTTACGCTGATATTGCTAACTTCTTTACTACTGATACGTTTTCTCCTTCCTTCACAATGATACATAAGAAGAATTTATGAGGGAGGTTTGTAATGTCTTTTGGGAGGATCCATACGTGTTTAAGTACTGTAAGGATCAAATTATAAGACGTTGCATCCCCTATCATGAAAGCAGACAGGTAATATCTTTGTTATTCTGAAACGTGTGGTGGCCATTTTTCATCTGAAAAAAATACTGTGAAAATATTACAGTGTGGATTTTATTGGCCCACGCTTTTTAAAGACGTCCATGCCTTTTTTCTAATATGTGATAGATGTCAAAGGTTGGGAAGCATTTCTAAAATAAACATGATGCACTTGAACCCAATTCTGGTTATTAATATTTTTGACTATTGGGGCATCGATTTTATAGCACCATTTTTCCCTTCCTTTGGTTATCTATATATTTTAGAGGCTCTTGATTATGTGCCCAAATGGGTTGAAGCAATTCGATACTGAAATAATGATCATCGAACAGTGATCAAATTTTTAAAAGAATACATTTTATCCAGGTTTGGAAGTCCTAAATCCAGTATAAGTGATGGGGTGATCATTTTTGCAATCGTCCTTTTTGAAATTTGATGAAAAACTACTTGATTTCTCATAAAATTGCAAACCCTTATCATCTACAATCTAGTGGACAAGCTGAATTAGCTAATCAAGAGATCAAACTGATTTTAGAAAAAATCGTAAATCGAGACCACAAAGATTGGTCGTTAAGACTAACTGATGCACTCTAGGCATATCGCACTGCTTTTAAAATTTTTTTAGGCATGTCTCCTTATCGATTAATCTATGGCAAACCTTGTTACCTACATGTGGAATTTGAACACAAAGCATACTGGGCCATTAAAACAATGATCTTTGACCTAGACAAAGCTGGAATCTCAAGAAAACTTCAGATTAATGAGTTGGAAGAGTTGAGAAATGTGGCATATGACAATGCTAAAATTGCAATGGAAATGATGAAAGTCATTCGTGATAAAAATCTATTGAGAAAATCCTTTACCTCTTCACAAAAAGTCTTCTTTTTCAATTCAAGCTTCCGGCTATTTCCTGGTAAGTTGAGATCAATGTGGACTGAGCCTTACATTGTCAAACAAGTGTTTGGACATGGAGCAGTGGAAGTGAAAAACCCATCAAATGGTAATATTTTTACTGTCAATGTTTATCATTTGAAACCATTTTTGGAAGAAATTTTTAAAGATGTGGAAACCATTTTTTTAATGGATCCAAAATATTCCTCAGAGATTTGTGTCGGTACCGACACAAAAAGTGGTCGGGTCAGTGAAAATTTAACCTAAACTAACCAGAAAGGATGCCTTTACAAGGCCTCCAACCCTTTCCCTTTTCTCTATCCACCACTACTCTTCTTTTTTTTCTTCTTCTCTGCTTTCTCTATTCTCTACTAACGACCCACCCTCTGCAACTCCATGGATGCGGTCCTTTGTTTTAGAATTTTCATTTTATTTATGTATCTATACGTAGGTGTCATGTTGCTGTTTACATGTACGCACAAGGGTTTCCATCTTAGCCAAAACCCTGATCTTCATAAAAAAGATTATTTTTTGTATTTTTTTTGTAGGCATCAACAGATGAACATATCTGCACTTTCAATCCTAACTCAACTTTGTGTATACTGGTAAATTCGAAACATTGGCGTTAATGTTAAGTTTAGGTTGGGGGTGAGAACTACAGTTCATATTTTGTTCCTTTAAAAAAAATTCTTAATCATACTGTGTATTATGTCTTGTATTTCGTACTTTTATAGTCTTTATAGTGATGATCAAATCTTTAAAGCATCTTCAATCGACTTTGTGACTGGTAGACATTAAAGAATCAAATAAAGTGTCTCAAAGCTATGCTAGCATGGATAGTAAACTTTTTTAATTCAGTTTAGGCATTTTATGCAATTTTTCATCTGATGTGTATTCTGTGATAATGAAAAAAGAAAGATTGGTAAGAAAAACTAAAATATGAGAACACTAAGGGAAAGAATTGTATGGAGAAAACACTTTTGCAAAACGTCATTGTGCCAAAAGACTTGGTGCCTGTAAGTAATGTGGACAGATCTTTCACATGAAAGAATATAATTAGTGTGGCACCCCAAAATTCAGGGGTCCTTTGTTAACCGTTGATAACCCATCAACCCACGAAAATACCCATGGATGTTACATAACCTGACACCACATCAGTCACATCCCCGAAACCGAGAATATAAATCAAACATGTAACTCGTGTTCCTTTAATCATTTAACCCAATCGAGGTCCAATATGCCTCAATATACTTCATTCAATGTACATTTGTATCGTTGGAGTGAAGGAAAATCTAGGATGAAATCTACGGTTAACTCACTAGACAACAACGTACCAGTACACTATGCCTATTTTTGCTTGTTTCAACCATTTTTTATTCCAAACCCTTCCACATTCATCCAATACACGTTTAACATCATTTGTTATATTAAACTTTATACATACAAGTTCTATTACAAGCATTCAAATATGATTACAATGTTTACATGCGAAAAACCATCTTTCACCAAAAGTTTTACAACACTTCAAGGGTAAAGACCACATGTTGGTCTCTCTTCACCCTTGAGGCCCCGAGTGAGAGCCATCCCCGGGCGTGTGTCCTCTACCTGAAATGTGTCCCGCATAGAGTGAGCCATGCTCAGTAGAATAATTCATATACAGGCTACTCCCCACCTAGATACACATGGAATGCACACATGCAATATTCAACAATCCAGCACATTCCAAGCAAGAATATGAATTCAATGTTGGAATTCTTCATGTCATGCCATCAAATGAGATGTGACTCACTCATGCAATTCAACCTGAGCCCTCCCGTCTCCTTACCACATGCAAGTGTCAAATGTGTATGAATTTGTCATACATCAAATGACATTTTTAATTCTAGGGTCTTCTTTGGGGTGTATGTTAATGGACTTACACCAACGGCATGCAACTGACACTAAATTCATGGACTTCCACCAACAGTTTCCCATATACCCCCACACTTTTTGGGCTCTTATACCAATGCAGTGCATATCCACTTACCAGGTCTCTCACCCGTGGGATCTTCTAGTCCTTTCTTACTACCCCGACCCAACTTTTTATGTAATCATGTGACTCAACGGGATCGTCAATCATTTTCTTTCGATTCCATTTATCAAATTCCAAGAGTGGCATTAGATTAACTGTGCACACTCACACCCACACTCATGACTTATACCCATGTATGTGAAGTCAATATCATGCTCAACATGTAATAAATGTCAATTGAGCAATATCAACCACATAGCATCATATTTCATGAAAATTTATATCATATGCATATAACTTCCATAAACAATCATCAAGCTAACATATCATAAAACATATGTTCACATATTATCAACAAAGCCCCAACATGTTATTTCAATTACATCAAAATAATCATTTCACTTATTCAAGGCCTTTAATCAAAAACCTTCTAGGCACCAATCATGTTATCAAATAATATTGCTCACCCAACATCAAATAACATCATTCAAGACATTTAATCAAACACCTTCAAGGCAAACATATCATGTTATTACACGAATTTTCCCCTATATCATCAAGCATCAAGGAATCACATAAGTGACTTCTACATATCAAATTCAAGCTAGAATTTGTTTTAAGTCTTTGCTAGACTTGTTTCCTAATTTTCATAACCACACACACACATATTTATATATATATACATAGGTCCAAATATATATAGATACACACCCAACCCTTGACCCATGGACACCATAGGGTTGGAATAAGCAAAAGTATGAGAAACCCTACCTCACTTGAAGTGTGGAGAACTTTAAGAACACCTCACAAGCCCAAAACCTTGAATTTTCCAAAATCACCTCTAGAATTTTTGCATAGGGTAAGTACCAATGGTAAAGAGCAGAGGGATAAAAAGTCAAAATTGAAGGATGGGTGTCTCAACGACCATGATGCCAATTTACTTTAATCAGCAATCTCACATACACATTTGTTTGACCAAAGTTTGTGGGTAGCTTCACTGGAAACCCTCACGAGACAACACTCGTCCACTACGGTAAACTTAGGGGTTTAACAGCTTGTTGCATAAGCTAAATGCAATCGGATGACCCACGAAAAAGGTGTTAGAAATAGACTTGCATTTAATTATTTTTGTATTACTAGGGACTAGCAATATTTAGGTTGGGGGTGTGATTAGTACTCAATTGTAGCATTTTATTATAATCTTTTTGGACTAATTATACTTTGATGGAATTTAAATGATGACGTTTCAGGTCCTAAAGTGAAAAAGGTTTCAAGAGTTACAAAAATTACATTTGAATGTTACACCAGCACCTTAGGGAACAAAATTGGAGAAGGTTGGAACAAAGTATTAACGTTCGAATGCCACCTACCATTGAAGCACTGACGCGAACAGACTGACTGAAGACATGGTGTGTTGCAGCAAATCTATGACAAAATCTGCATTACGTGTAGAGGGTGATTTCCAGAGAAGACCACAGGTCATCTGACGAGTGAATTATAGGCACAGATCCCAGCTCACCGTTCAAACGCCCTTGACAGACTGCCTACAGAGTGGTTGGCTTTTCACATTGACTTAGGCGCCAGGCTATATTCTTTTACCCCCTACCTTCTCCTTGCCTATAAATACACCTATTTTTTGAGAGAAAAGGGGGCAGCACTTCTAGCACTACTTCTTCTTCTTTGTCTTTATTTTCCTCTTTGCTAGAGAGTTGTGAAGTTTAGACTCCCACTCATTTCTTTGTATTAATGTTTACATTTGCATTTACTTAAGAATTGTAGTTTCTTTATTTACTTTTAGTCTTTATATTTATGTTTACATTTGTTTGTATTGAGAGTTGTAGTTTCCTTATTTACTTTTTGTCTTTACATTTATGCTATTACATACATGCCTTTATTTATGTGTAGCAATTCCATTGTTTGAGCTCCCTTATTTCTCAGAGGAGTGAAACTCTTCCACTTTTGTAGAGCTTTGCCAAAGTCGTGAATAATCTTTGACTGAAATAAAGCATGCCAGAAAGCTTTTGACAAGCTGAAGGGGCATGTTAATTTCTCCTCTAATAATGCCACCCCTGACTGGACTCTTCCCATTGAACTAATGTCTGATACGAGTGATTATGTTGTAGGTGTTGTTTTGGGAAAAAGAAAGGATAAGAAATCACATGTAATTTAGTATGCAAGCAAAACATTGAATGATACTCAAATGAATTATTCAACAACTGAAAAAATAATTGCTTGCTGTAGTTTTAACTTTGGAAAAATTTTGTTCCTATCTTGTTAGTTCTTTTATAACTATATTTACTAACCATGAAACATTAAAATTCTTACTCGCAAATAAAGATGCCAAATTAAGGCTCTTAAGATCGGTACTCTTACTCCAAGAGTTTGATATTGTCATTAAAGATAACAAAGGTATTGAAAATTTGGTGACAGACCATCTTTTCAGATTGACTTATGAATTTCACGAGGATGGATTGCTAATCAATGAGAAATTCTCCGATGAACAACTGTTCATAATTGATGAGACCCCATGGTACACAGACATTGCTAATTACTTAGATACAGGAACACTCCCTCCATCATTTACTCCTACGGATAAAAAAAAATTTCTGAAGGAGGTTCATAACTTCTTTTGGGAAGATCTATACGTAGTTAAATATTGTAAGGATCAGATCATAATGCGTTGCATCCCTGCTCCTAAAAGAAACCAAGTAATAACATTATGTCATTCTGAAGCATGTGGTGGCCACTTTTCACCAAAAAAATCATTGCAAAAATATTGCAATGTGGATTTTACTAGCCCATACTTTTTAAAGACGTATATGCCTTTTGTTTAATGTGTGATAGATGTCAAAGATTTGGAAACATTTCAAAAATAAATATGATGCCTTTAAACCCCATTCTCGTGATTAAAATTTTTGACTACTGGGGCATCGATTTTATAGGACCATTCCCACCTTCTTTGGGCTATCGATACATTTTAGTGGCAGGAGACTATGTATCCAAATGGGTTGAGGCAATTTCATGCTGAATAATGATCACCAAACGGTGATCAAATATTTAAAAGAAAATATTTTGTCCCGATTTGGAATTCCTAAAGCAATCATAAGTGATGGGGGTACTCATTTCTGTAATCTTCCTTTCTGGAATTTGATGAAAAAATATCT
>CM042192.1:26238370-26266491 GCA_023539305.1 Ilex asprella
AGCTAGGGACGAGATTGGTGAGTATCTAAGCATAACCCGTGACTAGGTTTACGGGATATCAAAGGCTCACCAACTCATTCACTCTCAACCCCGTCAAACCGAACCATTTGACTCAAAAGGGAGGAATGAAGAAGAGTTGAAATGGAATCCCCAAGAGGAGGTCTTCCCTTGGATTAACCAACTTAAATCCTAACTACTCATATTAAAAGCAAGACATTCAAAATGTAAAGAGACAAGGATGAAATGGAGATTAAAACTTAACTAAATGCAAGAAATCTTAAACTAAGAAGAGAAATCAATAATACCCATTTTAAACTAAGAAATGAAGAACTTGAAAACATAAATGGTGAAATCTAAGTTACACAACTAAACTTGAAATAGACTTGAAGTAAATGACATTACGGTAATAAAATAAAGATTACAAGAGTATAAAAGATTACTACAACAATAGCAAGTGAAATGGGAGAAGAAAATGCAAAAACAAAATTTACTATTTATCATCTTCAACCTTGGAACTCTCTCTCTATATTTACCCCTAAGCTTAGGTAGCCACACAAACCAAATGCTGAATATTGTTGTATATATGGATTGTATGCCTTGTCAAAAACGTCCATGAGGGTCCCTAGGGTCTGTGTGAAAGGCCACCCATCAATGGTAGGTGATTTTGATGGGTCACACAGGCTAGGACAGAGCTAGCCTGCAACTCACATGCCTCCCCACTTCTCTCACATCCTCCTTTAAATGTCAAGCCTTCAAAGTCTTCCAAATGTGTAAGGGAGGCGTGCTCTTGTGTCAAGAAATGTTGGGGTGTAAGTGGGAGAAGTGTAGATGGGACCCCCAAGCCTCAAAGTTGAGTTACAGGCTGTTTTTCGGCCAGAAGGTTCGTGGTACCGGTACCATATGGTACCGGTACCGAGTACTGGTACTATTTTTCTGCACTGGACCACCTTCGGTAGAAATGACATAACTCTTGATCTAACAGTTGGATTGAGCTGGAATTTTGACAAAATACAGAAGACATCCAGATCTAAAACTTTCATGTTTTGAACTTTTCCAGATTCTGAGTAGATCATGGTCACAATGGAGGAGAACCGAAGCAGTGCTTCCCAGTGATGTGGCTGCTGGTGCCTTTGTCCCAAAACACCAATACCTCCTTGATTTCTTCACTTTTAATCCTCCAATTCTTCATGTATTGTGTCCATGCCATTACCACACATCCAACATAGTTGCAAGGTCCTAAAATCCAACATTTAAGCTATCAAACATGCAACATCGAGAATTCAACATTATTCATAAAATAGGCCAACACTAAGTAATTAATTACAAAAGTTGAGTTATAATGAATGTAATGAGGCCATGAAATGTGCAATATTATGTGCTCATCAATAACATGGTAAGTTTCGAGCCTTACAATATTTTAGAGAGAATATCAATATTACTCAAGAAAGGTTTTTCAACATCCATCTTTCAATAGTCTCATTAAATTTGTTTTGATTAATGCAACTATTGTGATCTATTAACATATCCCACAAGAAATTCATGCATACAACACATACATATGCTCATACTTAAGAAATGATTTTAGGCCTTCTTTCGATCTGACTTTGAGCCGTAGCCATCTTTTTTTTTTGGATATCCCTAGATAACCCTGCTTGAGCCTTCAAAAGAATGGTTTCTCTTTCAAAAAGCCTATATACCAACTGCTATCTAATTTTATCACACCCTCTTAAAGATTAATATGGTACAGAAAGGTAAGAGAAAGAACAAAGACTATGTTGACTGCTATTCAATAAAAAGAAAGTCGGTGGGAACAACCGGAAAAGAAAAGAGATCGAAAAAAAAAAAGAAATACCATTTTTGGGCAAGGGATCGAAAAACAAGAAAGTGATGTGATATACGACATAAACAAAGGATAGCTTTTGAACTCCATTGATGTCATTTCGTTAGCCACTGACCTCTGGCCACATTACAACCTATGAAAAGCGCTAATTGATCTCAAGTCTGATGCATATGTATGTCGTCTACTATCAGTGAGGTATGTTAAATAACATTTCATTATTTGTATCAATATTCTTCTATGAGATTATGCCAAGAACACGATTAGTCTATTTTCATAAAAGTTTCACTCCTTTACTAAATTGTGCATGTAATTTCTGATTGGCCATCTTCTGATTACATGTCCAGTGAGAGACAAGTCACCATATTTGTAGTGAATCTTTTGCTAAGAGCATTCCTATGAGAGATTGGTGAAATCGAAACTATCCATAGAAGGTGGTGAAAGTGGAATGTTTGCTATATACCAATTCTTGTTTCTAGAATGACCATCTTACTACAAAGAAAATTTCAAATGCTAATGTGACAGATACTAATTTTTGCATTGGGTAAGTACCAATGGTAAAGAGCATGAGGGATAAAAAGTTAAAATTGAGGGATGGGTCTCTCAATGACCATGATGCTAATTTGCTTTAATTAGCAATCTCACATACGCATTTGTTCGACTGAAGTTGGTGGGTAGTTTCACTGGAAACCCTCATGAGACAACACTCATCCACTAAGGTAAACCTAGGGGTTTAACGGCTTGTTGTATAACCTAAATGCAACCGAATGACCCACGAAAAAAGTGTTAGAAATAGACTTGCATTTAATTATTGTTGTACTACTAGGAACTAGGAATATTTAGGTGGGGGTGTGATTAGTACTCAAATGTAGCATTTTATTATGATATTTTTAGACTAATTATACTTTGATGGAGTTTAAATGATGACGTTTCAGTTGCTAAAGTGAAAAAGGTTTCAAGAGTTACAAAAATTACATTTGAATGTAACACCAGAACCTTAGGGAACAAAATTGGAGAAGGTTGGAACAAAGTATTAACGTTCGAACGCCAACTACCGTTCAAACGACCACTGAAGCACTGACGAGACTAGACTGACTGAAGACAAGGTGTGTTGCAATAAATCTATGACAAAATCTGCATGCCGTGTAGAGGAAGATTTCCACAGAAGACCACAGGTCATCTGACAAGTGAATGATAGGCACAGATCCCAGCTGGCGTTCGAATGCCCTCACCGTTTGAACGCCCTTAACAGACTACCTGCAGAGTGGTAGACTTTTCACTTTGAATTAGGCGCCATACTCTATTCTTTTACCCCCTGCCTTCTCCTTGCCTATAAATACACCTACTTTTGGAGAGAAAAGGGGGCAGCACTTCTAGTACTACTTCTTCTTCTTCTTTGTCTTAGTTTTCCTCTTTTCTAGAGAGTAGGGAAGTTTAGACTCCCACTCATTTCTTTACATTAATGTTTACATTTGCATTTACTTAAGAATTGTAGTTTCTTTATTTACTTTTAGTCTTTACATCTATGTTTACATTTGCTTGTATTGAGAGTTGTAGTTTCCTTATTTACTTTTTGTCTTTACATTTATGCTATAACATACATGCCTTTACTTATGTGTTGAAATTCCATTGTTTGAGCTCCCTTCTTTCTTAGAGGAATGAAACTCTTCCACTTTTTTAGAGCTTTGCCAAAGTCGTGAAGGGTGGAACGTGATTCACTCATTCTTTGTTGAAGATTAGCTCTTTGTTTATTGTACTTTTATTTTGAAAAGTCCTTTACTTGGAGGGATGAGCATCACTCACTTTTCTAGTTTTGCCAAAGCTATGAAGAGTGAGTAGTTTCTCATTCACTATTTAATAAGAGGTGAAGGACATGTATTGATTATCTAGAGTTATATTATGCAATGTTCTAATGCTTAATGTTTATATCCCCTTGCTTATTGGACGATTGATTGCTTTTAGCAAAGCTAAGGTACTTTTTATAATCGAGAGTCTTTCTATGACACGGATGACTCTTACATGGAAAGTCTTCTCGTTTCAAGGCAAGTACCCCGGCTAGATCTGCATAACTACTCTTCAATCTCCCCCCCCATTATTACACTTCATTTAAAGAATGGAATATTAATGCCATGGTTGGATGTCTTATAGAAACACTTGTTAGTTTGTAGACGGGTTAAGTCTCGGCACGTGCAATTCTTGTAAACTTCTAGAAAGACATCGAAACCATGATCTTAATTCTCACAGTCTATCTTTATCTTCCAATTAACTTGCTGTTGACACGGGAGTTAATTGAGCTATCTAGCAGAGATATAATGAATAAGATAATTAAATACATGTCCAGATCCTTGAACTTAAGAGTGACTTTATTTTCATTTGAATTTATCTTATATTTTGTCTGAAAAATTTTCTTGGAAAGAATTCAATATATTATTCAGGAAACCACCCACATCTCGCAACTTTAAATCTCAAAGGTTACAATCAATTGGTCTCCACCACTGCTTACTGTGAGACACTAACACAATAAGTTCTCAGTGGATTCGACTCCGGACTCAAACTGGATTATTACTACAACTTGGCCACCTGTACTTGGGTGTACACTTTTTGGATCAAGTCAGTTGCCTCTGTCTGTCGGCGTAGCTTTTCTGCCGGCTTTGAGCTGTGAGAAGACACTTTCGTATCAAGTCCACCTTCTCAGAGGTATCTCGAACCAATTCTGGACCCATAGAAGATCTATCTCCCACCTCTGTCCAACAAATCGGAGAACGACAAGGCCTCCCATAAAGTGCCTCTTAGGGTGCCATCTGTATGCTCGCTAGATAACTGTTGTTGTAGGCGAACTTCACTAAGAGTAAATGTTCTTCCCAATCACTCTTGAGGTCTAGCACGCATGCTTGCGGCATGTCCTCTAACGTCTGGACGGTCCTCTCCAACTGACAGTCCGTCTAGGGATGAAAATAGTGCTCATCATCAATTGTGTCCCCATGGTTTGTTGAAAACTCTCCCAAAAATGAGCAGTAAACCTGGGATCCTGATCCGAAAGTATAGATACGGGCACCCTATGTAAACGGATAATCTCTCGTATATACAACTTGTAGAATTCCTCTAGTGTAAAGGTCATCCGCACAGCCAAAAAGTGTGTCGACTTTGTAAGTCGCTCCACTATCACCCATACTACGTTATGTCCTCGCGATGTCTGTGGAAAGTGGAATAAAAAATCCATTGTGACATGCTCCCACTTTCACTCGATTACCTCCAAAGACTGGAGTAACCCACTGGTCTCTGGTGTTTAGCCTTCACTTGCTGACATGTGAGACATCGATTAACAAAATCGCCAACGTGTTTCTTTATCTAGCTCCAATAATACTGGCAGCGAAGATCACGGTACATCTTTATTTCACCTGGATGTACAACAAAATGGGAACAATAGAATTCCCTAAGGATTCCCTCTCTCTACTCTGCTTCCTTGGGAACCATAACCCTTCCCCTATACCAAAGACCATCATCCGTGTGAATGGCCCAGCACTCCTCACCGGTACCTGACTGTACCAGATCCATGATGTACAATATTTATGTGTCCTATCCCTGAGACTCAATCACTCTGCTCAGTATGGAAGGCGTAGCTACCAAACACCCCAAAGTATCCTGAGCCTAACCCATATAGTGTAGCCCAAACTGTCCCATAATCTTGAGTATTTGCCATTCCCGGGAAACCACAATAGCCAAGACTCCCTGTTACTTCTGGCTAAGTGCATCAGCCGTCACGTTAGCCTTACCGGGATGGTAATACAAACTGAAGTCATAGTCCTCTAGTTACTCCATCCATCGGCGTTGCCTCATGTTGAGGTCTCGTTGTGTAAAGATGTACTACAGACTTTTATGGTCTAAAAACACCTCGAACTGCTCACCGCATTGATAGTGGCGTCAAGCTTTCAAGGCAAAGACAATGACCGCCAACTCCATGTCATGTGTGGGATAATTCTAATCATGGTTCTTTAACTGTCGAGAACCATAAGCCAGCACCTTCCCGGACTGCATCAAGACGCATCCAAGTCTATCCTTAGAGGCATTATAATATACTGTGTACCTTTGTCACCTTTTCGGGACTATTAGAATAGGAGCTGAAATAAGCTTCTCTTTAACTCCTAGAATGCCTTCTCACACGAGTTATTCCACTCACACTTGACCTTCTTTCTGGTCAATCTTGTCATAGACACGGCTAATCTGGAGAAGTCCTCGATGAACCTTTGATAGTACCCTGCCAATCCCAAGAAACTGCGTATCTCAAAGACTAACTTCGCCCTCTCCCAATTCGTGACCGCCTCAGCCTTCTTCAATTCTACAGATACACCCGAAGTCGACACCACATGCCCCAAGAATTTAAACTCAATAAGCAAAAATTCACACTTGGTAAACTTGTCATACAATTGGTGGTCCCTCAAGGTCTGGAGAACAACCTTCAAGTGACCCTCATGCTAATCCTCCGAATTGGAGTAGATTAAGATGTCATCAACAAAGACCATGACAAAATTGATCTAGGTATGGTTGGAACACCCTATACATGAGATCCATGAATGCTGTCGGGTCATTCATCAACCCAAATGGCATCACTATGAACTCGAAATGCCAATACTGCGTTCTGAACACCGTCTTAGGGATATCTTTTTCCCTAACTCTCAATTGATGGTAACCGGTGTGAAGATCTATCTTGGAGTAAACCCGTGCTCTTCTCAGTTGATCAAATAAATCATCAATCTGCGGTAAAAGGTACCTATTCTTGATAGTAACCCTATTTAACTGTTGCTAGTCTTTGTATAGTCGAAGGGTTTTGTCCTACTTCTTGGCAAACAACATCGGAGCACCCCAAGTTGAAGTGCTTAGTCTTATAAAATCCCTGTCCAATAATTCTTGTAATTGGACCTTGAGTTCTTGCAACTCAGCAGGTATCATTCTATGTGGAGTCATAAAAATAGATGATGTACCAGGATACAACTCAACGGTGAAGTCGACATCCCTCAGTGGAGGTAATCCTAGTAGTTCATCCAGAAAAATATCCTCATACTCACAAACCACTCGAGGTAGACCTAACTCCTGTCTTGTCTCGTCCTCTAGGGTAAGACTTGCTAGTCAATCCACCAACTGCCCGTGCCATCGAGAGTCGTACACAACTTGGGGTAAGCATCGTGTTTTTCCCCTGAAACTTGAAACAAACACCATCTGGCATATATACAATGACCCTCTTCTGATCACAATCAATGACGACTCGATGTGCCACCAACCAGTCCATCCCAAGGATGATATCAAACTTCGACATGTCCATGACTCTAAGGTACGTGGTGAGTAAAATTCCTGAGATCTCTAACTCACAACCCTGACATATCTGATCAATCCTCACCCTAGCTCCTAGGGTGAATTCACATGTAGTAGCTCTTCCAAGGTTTCAACCTCTAAGCCCGAATCATTCACACATGATGCACCAATAAAAGAGTGAGATACACCAGAGTCAAATAACACTCTTGTCCATAAACGAGAGAGAAGTAATGTACCCTGAATGACTGACTGATCCACTGGCTCAATCTGAAGTGTGAAGGCATAGACACGCCCTCGAGTCCCTGAAGTCCTGGCCAGAGAGCCTTGTCCTCGACCTCGACCCATGCCCTAGTCCATCTGGCCTGCTTGCGAAGTCCCTGCTCTAAAACTAGTAGGCGCTTGTGTAGCACCTTGGAACTGGTACAGCTCCCTTGGCCCATAGTAGGGTAGGGAGGAACAAAATACATTTGTGGTTGCCCCACTGATGATTGGGAATGGGATCATTGTCGTTGAGGATAATTTCGCTTCATTTGCCCCAATTGGTGGCAATGATAGCAAGTCCTCTAGCCTGCTTGGTAGGAAGACCTCTGATTTCTCCCGCTGTGGGAGACTTGACCTTGGCCTTGGCCTTGGCCTTGGTAGGAGTGGCTCTACCGTTGATTTCGCTGCAGAACAAAAGTCATTTGCTTCTTCCCTATACTAGAAGAAGAGGATTAGCCCTCATTCTTCTTGCCTTTAACACCCATTTCTTGGATGTTTTGTGCATCATTCACCTCATTCTCAATGGCCATTGCAGTCTCTAACATCAATTCAAAGTCTTGTAGAAGAAGAACCACAATTTTACCTCGAATGGATAATTTTATACCATCCTCGAACTTCCTCACTTTTGCCATGTCTGTGGCCACATAATCATCGATGAAACGGGCTAATTCAGTGAACTTAGCCACATATTTGAGCACCATCATCGTTCTTTATTTCAGGTGGAGGAATTCTCTAGCCATTGAATGCCGGGTAGACATCGGGAAGTATTTTCCCATGAAGAGCTCATGGAATTCTTCCCATGTCATTGCCTCCAAGTTATTTAAGGCTTTCACCCAATCCCACAATACATGGGATTCTCCCTCCAGCTAGAATGTAGCTAGCATTATCTTAGTGGCATCGAAGATGATCTCTATAGCCCCTAAGATCTTGTTAACTTGCCAGAACCAATGTTTAGCTACCGTCAGATCCCCTCCTCCCAAGAAGATCGTAGGTTTGTGTGCCTTGAACTTCTGGAGATTACTTGAGCCTCCATAGCCCACATTTGCACCAATCTGTTTAATAGTAGTGGCTGTAGCACTGGCCTGTGCAATAGCCTCCACAAAGGCTTGGTGATCAAAGGCCGGTGGTGGTTGGCTGTTCCACCCACCGTCTCGGTGTCCTCTCCTTCTATTTTTCATCTACTCACAAGTAAGATAAAAATAAATTCTTACCTAGTATCCCAAGATAGGGATTAAGTTTAAACTTTGAGAATTTTCTCAAGTCTCACTAGTAGAGTTTATGTCACCCACTAGTAGACATTTGCACCTTGAGCTATACCATTCATTCTTTTTCGAAACCCAAGGTTATGTCTTCTAAATCTAGTGTTTCTTTTTCCATATACACATATCACCGTGCATATAATTCACATAACACATAGCACATAATCATGTAGAAAGTAAAGCACATAACATGTAATGCACAATGAAGGCAATAGTCTAGACCCAATGCCCATTAAGCCCTAGGTAAATCTTATACCTAAGCTCTGACACCAAGCTATGACACCCAAAAATTCGAGGGTCCTTTGTTAACCGTTGATAACCCATCAACCCGAGAAAATACCCATGGATATCGCATAATCCGACACCACGTCAATCACATCCCTGTAACGGTGAATATAACCCACACGTGTAACCCATGTTCCTTTAATCATTTAACCTAATCAAGGTCCAATATTCCTCAATATACTTCATTTAGTGTCCATTCATATCATTGGAGTGAAGGAAAACCTAGGCTGAAAGCATGGCAAAACACCTTTAAAATTTTAGAATTTTATGGTTTCCAAAGTTCTAAAATTTTAAAGATGTTTTGCCATGCTTTCAGGCTAGGTTTTCCTTCACTCCAATGATACAAATGGACATTAAATGAAGTATATTGAGGTATATTGGAACTCGATTAGGTTAAATGAATAAAGGAACACGAGTTACACATATGAGCTATATCCCCAGTTACAAGGATGTGATTGACGTGGTGTCGGATTATGCGACATCCATGGATATTTCCACAAGTTGATGGGTTATCAACGGTTAACAAAGGACCCCTTAATTTTGGGGTGTCACAATTAGTGTTCTGAACCAATTTCTGGTTGCGCACACAATTGATTAAACTAGATAGTGAATGGGCAGAGTAAGGATTATCCTGAGACGCCATGCTATTTCGGTACGTTGCTTACCCGTTTTGTGCGATCGAAAATTAGAAGAGTCACTAATTGTTCAAATGGCATGGAGATAGAGGAAGACTCCAATTAGTCTATTTTTTTTACAAAATTGTGGGAAAATGTGTTTTTTAGGATGAAATCCAAAGGTCCAAACTTATTGTAAAAAAGTGTAAATATCTTTTTGTTAGACCTAAAAAATCCTTTTTGTTGAAATAAATTGTGGGTCGAGTAAGGAATGATCTAGAATGCCAACCTTAAGCGTGGGTAGGGACTTATCCTGAGACGCCATGATTTTTTCCTAGTTCAAATTGTGTTCATAGCCTTCTTTTAATGTGTATATAAATGTGCATAAAAATTGTAATTTTTTATTTGAGATTTGTACGTCAATTGACGTTCGAACGTTGATTGCTCAGAGTAATTTGGACTCTCCTGGACATCAAAGTACTGGGAGCACCAAGCGTTCGAACGTCTGAATAACATTGAACTGGGACCTAACATTCAAAGGACAAACCCACGTTCGAACATGGCGAGCTTACAGTACTTTGGCCTCTGCGGGACATCAAAAGTACTGTGAGCACCAAATGTTCGAACGCCTGCACAACATTTGAATTTTCTATTAAAAAACCTTCTACACACATTCGAACATCAATAACGTTTGAATGTTGTCAACCTGCCAATAAATACCTCGTTCGTCTTCTTCATTTCAAAACCACCCAAAAACCTTCAAAACCCACCATGACCCTTCACTTCCCAGCCCTCAAAACCTCATCCATTTCCAATTTCTACCCAAAATCAAGCATCTCAAACACATTCCCACCTCATTTCTCTCCTTTATCACAAGAAATCCAAACTATTCAAGCCCTAAAACCCCCAAAACTGAAAGTCATGCCTCCAATAATGGAGATGCCAGCAAGGCGCAAGACAGCCCACCAATGACCAAAATTTGTGGAGGAAGTGAATGAAAAGCGAGAGGGAAGGGCGCCTATAGTCCAAAGATACAATAAAAGTCGCTTCACCAATGCCCTCAAGACAGATAGGTATGACAATTTTTATCAAAACCAAGCAATTATTTATGAATGTTAAATTGAATTGATTTATTTTTTGGAGTTGGGGCTTTATGCCAATGTGGAGGCGAGGGATTGGACTATGTATATGAGACATGGAGGGGACGCAGTGAAAGAGTTAGTACGGGAGTTTTACTCCAACGCCGAAATTGTCAATAGGGCTATAAAGACATATGTGAGGGGAATAGTCATCAATGTTAATGTGGATTATATTGTGGAGATAAGGGTCTTATCATGGGTACAAAGGCCAAACTATTCCCCGAGGATGAATGTTAAGATAGATGTTGTGCGTGTGGAATTGACAGCCTTGGCAACCTTTACTTGGAGAGGATGGATATTTTTTAGGCAAGGTGAATTTATGGAAAAGTACAAGATGTTAAACTTGATAACCGTTTTCAACTTTGCCCCCATTGGATGAAAGAATGAAATACTCTAAGAGATGGTCTGATTGCTATATGCAATAGGAAGGGGCCAAAGCATAGACCTCCTATATTTGGTCTTGATGGAGATGATGAAGGGGGTGTGATGTGAAGAAAAATTCACTCCCCTTCGTTATAATCGTGACAGAGATGTGCTTGGACTATGGATTCCATGTCAAGCCACAGATGGGGGTGCAGAAGGCAATGTGACCTTTGAACAAGGCATTCTTCTGAATGAGCCAAGGTCACAGTGGCAGCCTAGTGGTGAAACAGGACGAGCCACCGGGCTGAAGCACCGATGAGGTGTAGGATGGTTTGGATGAGTAAGAGTAGAGAAAGCTCGAGGCAGAGACACAAGCACAGACCCAGATTGAGGTAGGTACCAGCATAAGCACCAGCACCTCATTGTAATTACGAGATATTATGCTTGGCATCGAGGCGAAGTAAGATGAGATTCTCCGATAACATGAGGAGATTCTCAGCTTTTTGAGGAGTGGAGCTGGAGGACCTTCAGGCGCTGGGGAGACGAGAAAGTGAGAGAGATTTCTATCATTAAGAGTGGATGGTTGTGTGTGTTACTTCTTTTGTTGGATGATTTGAAACTTTGTTGTGTTAAACGAGGATATTTTGTGAAATGAATTGGTTTTTTAACATTTATCTTTTTAATTGCATGTGTTAGATTTAGCACTACATTGTTAATTGTTAAGAATTGATAGGAACATATGTTAATATTGAGATTGTTTGTTAAAGTGATTAAGCACATGATTGGTTCGACACCTCACCTAGCAATCTAGACTTAAAACCATATGTCTTTTCTCTATGCTTAAATGTCAAATGTACATTGGTAGTTGTTATTCTTAAGGTACAAGATGACCAGACTCGAAAATGGGATTGATATATAACCGACATTCTTTGAAAACCTGACATAACTAGTGGAGATAATAAAGAATACCATGGTAAGTTTTCGAGTCTTGTGACGCTTTTGAGAGAAAATAAACATTTACTCAAGTAAGGTTTTTCACTTTATATCCTTGAATAGTCTCATTAAAATTGTTATTGGTGGACGCAACTAGAGCAATCTATTGACATATCCCATGCTTGAGAAAGGATCTCAGACCATATTTGATTTAATTTTGAGACTTAGCAATTTCTTTTACAAAATTATATCCCTAGTTAGTTGTGATTGAGTCTTTAATGTTTGATATCTTTTTCATATAACCCATATCATAATCGAGCCACAAAAAAATATATTTGACATACATTTGTTATCTAGTTTTCTTGCACTATCTTATAAATCAGAATGATACAGAAAACAAGCAAATTAGAAAAGAAGATGGTGGCTAATATTCAAAGAAAGAAAAGTATGTTGATACAACTGAAAAAGAAAGAGAAAGAAAAACAAAAAATGGCCAAGAAAGTAAAAAATGGGAAAAATAAAGAAAGAATGAAATACCATGTAGTTGAAACTTCGAAAAGCTAGAAAGAGGTGTGCTACATTACATAAGGAAATGATAGGTTCTGAATACCAATGACGTCATTTCGTTAACCACTGACCCCTATACACATTACAACCTATAAAAATTCCTATTTAATCTCAATTCTAATGCATATGTAGGTCATCAACCAAAATTATGGGGTATGTTAATAGTATTACTTTATTTGTATCAATATTCTTCCATGAGATTGTGCCAAACATGATTAATCTGTTTCCTTAGATTTCACTCCCGCACTAATCGTGCATATGAATTTACAATTAACATTCTTCTAATCAAATGCCCTTTGAGAGAAAAGACACTATAATCGAAGGAAATTTTTCTGAGAGCATTCTAAGTGAGGTTTGTGAAATCAAAGCTATACATGGCAGGTTATAATGAGGAGTGCTAGTTATAGCAACAATTCATGTCGCTAGAATGATTATTCTTACTACATGGGTAATTTTAAATACCAATGTGACAAATTCT
Organism: Ilex asprella; assembly: GCA_023539305.1. Taxonomy (NCBI): domain Eukaryota; kingdom Viridiplantae; phylum Streptophyta; class Magnoliopsida; order Aquifoliales; family Aquifoliaceae; genus Ilex; species Ilex asprella. The sequence continues at coordinate 26,251,414 of CM042192.1, forward strand.
TATTTTTACATAGAATAAATACCTATGGAAGAGAAGTGTGTGGGAGATAAGTCGAAATTGAGGGTTGGGTGTCTCAACGACAATGGTCCTAACTCACTCTAACAAGCAATTTCATACACACACATCTGTTCGACTAAAGTTTGTGGGTAGCGTCACTGAAAATCCTCACAAGACAACACTCATTCGCTATGAGACCCTAGGGATTTAATGGCTTGTTGCATATGCTAAATGAAATTGAATGACCTACAAAAATGGCATTGTAAATAATTTTTCATTTAATTATTGTTGCATTACGAAAGACTTGCAATATTTAGGTTGAGGGTGTGATTAGTAGTTAAAATTAGCAACTTACTATGCCTTTTAAGACTACTTATGCTTTGATAGAGTTTCAATGATGAGATTTCAGGAGAAAGATTATACAAAAGCCTAAATTAAATGGATACCAAACTGTCATGCAACATCCACATGTTCTGCAAGAAGATTGGAGAAGTTTGAAACAAGGCATGAATTTGAACGTCAATCCACGTTCGAACGTCCTCTTGAATTATTTGAGGACCACACTGCTGAGGTAATGATACATGGTGTGTTGCAACTATTTCCTAAGAAGAAAAACAGAGGTACTTAAGTACCACGTTCAAATGCCGATCCACATTCGAACGTTGGCTTGAATTATTTGAGGACCCCCTGGAAGAGTGCTAGGGCAAAGGCATATGGCGTGTTGCAGTTACTCTCACAGAAGAACAAAAACAACTTGAGTAGGAAGTTAAAACTCCATCCAGCGTTCGAATGCCCACCAAGGAAGATAGGAGACAACATTCGAATGGCATCTAACGTTTGAACATTGTCCCCAGACAGGTTACAGAATGGTTGATTTTCAATCCGGACCTTAGGGCATTCAATTGGACTTTGAATACCTTGTATTATTCTTTCACACTTATTTGCCCCCTCCTCCTTGCTGATAAATACTCCCATTGTGGGAGCTTCAAAAAGGAGAACTTAGATTTAGTCTTAGACTTAGACTTACACTTGCATTTAGCTATAGATAGATAAAAATAGAGGAAAATAGATAATCTTTTGGTTGAGGAGGAAATCCTATAAAAGTGACTAGCTTTTTTCTACTTTCATTATTATTTTCATTTGCTTCTATTGTTTGAGATTCCTTCTTCCCTTAGAGGAGTGAAACTCATACACTTTTTTAGAGCTTTACCAAAGACGTAAAGGGTGGAACATGAATCACTCATTCTTCGCCGAAGATTGGCATCTTGTGTAGTGTGTTTTACCTTGTAACTCCTCTACTTCGAGGGATGAGAATCACTTACTTTTCTAGTTTTACCAAAGCCAAGAAGAGTGAGTAGTTTCTCATTCACTCTTTATTAAGAGGTGATGGACATGTATAAATCATTCGAAAGTTAAATTTGTGCATTTCATTTATGTTTAATGCTTTTCATCTTACTTGCTTATTGAATGATTGGAAGTATCTAGCAAAGCTTAGGTACTTTGCACAACCATGAGTCCTTTCTTTGGCACAGATGACTCTTGGCATAAGGAGACTCATTGGTCCTTTGCAAGTACTTTAACTAGATCTTCATGACTACCTTTCAATCTTCAACACTTGCTTGTTTATAGACGGGTTGAGTCTCGACGCAGATAATTCTTATAAATCTCTACAAAACATCAGAACCATGCTCTTAATTCTCATAATCCATTTTTATCTTTCGTTTAACTTTATGTTGACACATGATGTATTGAGTCCCAATCATAAATATAACAACCAGATGACTGACTACATTTCCAGATCCTCGAGTTAAAGGGTGACTTTTACAATTGAGATTATATTATATTTTATCTAGAAAAACCTCTTGGAAAGAATTTTGTATTATGTTAAGGAAAATCCATAAACATCATAACTTTAAATCTCAAGGGTTCCAGTCACTTAGTCTCTGTCTCAACTCACTTTGAAACGCCAACATTAGTTCTCTGTGGATTCGAATCCGAACTTAACCGTATTATTACTTTAACTTGACCGCCTGCACTTGGGTGTACATATTTTGGATCAAGTCAAGTAGCACATACGTGTTTTCATTAGAACTCAACCATAGTGCACCTTGAATGTCTAATTTTGACAATTTACTAAGTGGATCCATATTTTAGAGCTTGACATACATAATGGGGATGAAGTACCCATGTGAGCTTTAGTATCAATCCTTGTTGGAGGGAACTTACATTTACTCAAAGGAACGATCATTCAAATTCAAAATATGTTTAATAATCTCATTATGCTTGCTTTGGTTAGAGTGCATATGGATAGTTGATTGACTTTGTCTAAAAATACCAATATGTCTCCCCAAGTTTATCTAGAGATGATCTTAGGCCATCTATGAATTACGTTGAGCCTTAGCTTTTTCTTGTGCAAACCTTATCTCTTGTGATTTTACTGAGCCTTCATTGAAAATTCGTTTCCATGCCACATGTTTCACCAAGAAAGTGAAAAATGATTACAATTACCACACATTGGTTTTTTCGAGACTGATTGTGATTAATCTTGAAGGAAGGGAAATGTGGTGAGGAAACCCAAAAGTGATGAATGACATTGAATGAAAAAGAAGAGAGAAAGCTGAGAAAAAGGAGAAAATGGGGTTGAAAAAGAATGAAATGAAAAGAAAAAAGAAGAAGAAAAATATTGAAGAAAGGAAGAAAAGAGACACTAAAGTGAAGTGAATGTGTAAATATGAAAATTCCACAAAGAGGATATTCTAGATAATTAAGGTCATGTCATGGGAATAACCCTTTTTGTCTCCCTTTACCCTTCATTTCAATCAACCCAATTATCACCCCAAGGCCTCATTAAAACCCATGAAAGCCCTAAATGATCTAGAGAAAGCATTGTGATAGCACAATTTAAATGAAAAGAGAAGTTGATTTTTCAATCTAGTGCCCTAACATTCCATTCATGAGATTTTGTCAAGGTCATTTCAACTATTATGTATGCACATCATTTTCAAATTATATGTGAGTATATTTAGGATTGTGCATAGGATTCCGTCTCTCATATACACATTGAGAGCATAACAGGATAATCATAGAGTTATTTATTTTTTAGAGAAACCCTTGGTGAGAATAGCATCAAAACTGAATTTAGATAGTTTAGTGAATTTGGATTCAGTTGAGTAAATGTTTAAATTGCTTGTTCATTTCAAACACATTTGAGTTTTGAAAGGAAATGTGTAGGTGTATACTCTAAAATAACATTTAAAACTATGATGAAACTAATGTGTGATTGGTTCGAGAGTTTGGGAAGTTGTGTCTGGCAACCTAGAGCTCATAGGATAAGGGAATATTACTCAAATGTTAGATATGGGAAAGAAAGAGGGTGTTTGTGTTGTTAGGAGTACAGTGTTCGAAGAGTATTTTTGTTAGGAATATTTTTACTCTAGTTTGTGCTTTACTTGTTGAGTGTTCTTTTTTTTGAATTTAGAATTCTATGTCATGTGTTTTGAAAGCATCAAGATTCAAATCGCATTGTAAATTTGTAAATGAATTTGGGCAAAGTCATACAGCGTGATTCACTAGCATGGATAATGTTTTTGGGTAGTTGAGTTGGGAAATAGGTTATTGGAGTGGGAGTGAGAATGAGAAAACATGAATTTTTTGCACGAATTGAACCAGCTAATGGTAGAAGCCTCATGACATACCAGTAGCTCGTGGCAAAATGTTTAGAAAAGTGGAAGGAACAACTGCTGGTATTAGAATCATGACCTACCGATAGCAGTTTTCCAGAAGGGTCAGTAACAGTATCAAACTTATAAGCTACCAGTAGCTTGTACCCAGAATCGAAAAAACAAGGGTTTTAAACCCATTTTTTCATAAAACCCTTATTCTCTTTCATTGCTCTCCTTTTCAAAAAAACTCTCTCCTATCTCAAAACCATCCAAACCTTCCCAGAATTCTTGGGCATCCTTCATCTCAATCAATTTTCTCCCTCAAACGGGCCCTGTCTCATCACCACAAGTGGGAACTAGGTCCCGTAAGAGGCTGGACGAGACAGCCCCCAATAGAGGGGAGCCAAGGAAGATGAAGAAGCATGACCCTCACATAGAGAGCATTAAAGACAAGAATGTTACATGTGAGAGGGAAGTGGATAGGCCTACCCTTGGGCCACACCATGACGTGGTCCAGGCGATGGAGGACCAAGGGTTACACTTTTAGGTCTAGGCTATAGAGGGGTGTGGACTTCCCATTTGTCACAAATTTTACCCGGGGTTGGGGGTGGTGGATGAAGATTTGTGTTGGTTAAAGACAAATATGAGGGGAAAGGTGATTGAGGTCACTTTGGCAGTCATCGTCAAGGCATTGCATTACTAGAGGTTACCAACACACCTATCTTTCCCCATAACACCCGAGGGAGGAAGTCACTCCAAGAGAACGTGAGCCTGATGTATGATGAACCTTCACAGCTCAAAGGAAAAATTCAAGTCGAGGGACACAAGCATTCCTACAAGGTGATGAATAAGGTCTTTCTGTAATGCCCCAAAAATCCCTTTGGATGGCATTACATGCTAAGACCATTTACGTCATGAGAGCACTAATATAATCCATCCAATAAATGTGATTTCATTCAACTTCCACAAATTTTACAACAATATCCAAAGAATGTGCCCAACTATGGCCTTTACATCCCAAAAAAATTTAACTATTATAACGCGGCAGAATAACAAAAGTAAACTAGACTTCACACTGTTCAAAATAATATCCTAGTCTAGAACAAAAGAAAGTGTCACTCTAACCGTCCACCTTGGGATCCACACACCCGTATATCGAAGTCTCCCTGTGTGCGGGTTCCTCGACTCCCCGCTCTTCCTCAAGAGTATAATCTAAAAAAGTTGTTAGGTAGGGGAGAGCACGAAGCTTTGTAGGGAAATTCTTCCAAACTCGAACATGGTTTATAAAAGCAAATAAAAGCGGTCGGTCACATTTCACAAATATCATATATAACATTTTGAAGTAATATCATGACATTTTAATAGATCTCTAGTTTACGAACAACAATAAAGTTAAACTAAAAGGTAAAATCAATTTTCAACAATGACCCGTACAATTTTCAAGAGTAAACCAACACCCCATACATGATATAATATTGTCCTCTTTTGGCATGAGCATCCTTACAAGAAACCTCTCACCCTCAAGGTTTTGTTTCTCAAGCATCCTTATAAGGAACCTCCCGAGAATACCATAAATTGTCTTCTTTTGGCATGAGCATCCTTTCAAGGAACCTCTCACTCATGTTCATCCAAGCAACCATTCAAGAAGTATAATACCACCAACTATCTCAAATATTCAACATGTTCTCTCAAACCACAAGTAACTCCAAAAATCCCCAATTCTTCACATGTGATATTTTCAAATCGGACAATTTAAAGAAAAACAGGCAAGAGATCATTATCAATATCATTTTATGACACGACATAAAGCACTAGAGTTTTCGAAACCAAGCTTGAGTGAATATAGAGAGAGAAGTCTGTATTTCTCAAAAACTATGGTTTTGGTGGCTCTAACCATCCCTTTGTTCAAAACATGATAAAGTTTGCAAAAACCATCAAGAAACAAGGAACCTATAGCAAATACGTATGATTAAGAATCAAAACTTACATATATAATAACTCTAACCTCAATAAACAAGAATAGAAGAAAACCCCTACCTTGGCTCTTGAATAACTAGGGCTTTAATCTTGAATCACTCTTAAATCTCTTATTTTTCCCTTTTGATCTTGTGTTTTCTACTTCTTTCTTCCTCGTTAAGTGTTTCTAGGGTTAGGAATGGTGTAATGAAGTCTAAGGAGGTGTCTCTAAGTATTTAAAAGGCGAACACAGACCACAAATTGCGACTTTAAAACTGTCAGATCTCTTTCGATAGTACTGGTATGGTACAGTTCCAGAGCATAGTACTGGTACAGTTAGCTCACTGGACCAAATGGTTCAAGAACACAATACCAGTACGGTTCAGTACTGATATGGTTTGCCCATTTTTGCCTATTTTCTCTATTTTTCGTTACCAATCCACTCCAAACTCTTCCCAAACCAACCAAAACTTATACAACATACATTTGCACATCAAACATAGTTGATATAGGTTCTATTACAAATTATTTCGTATATTCACGAGCTAAAACAAAGTTTTGACTAATATTTACAATATTAACATTTCCTATGGTCATAATCCATGTGGTTCATTTCTACACCATTACATATATTAAATTACTAAACAATGTATCCTTGTATTACTTTAAACAAGTGGGGGTTTACTATCCACCCCCTTAAAGAAAGTTTCGTCATCGAAACTTACCTCAAGTGGCGAACAAATATGGGTACTTCTCTGGCATCTCTAACTCTGGTTCCCAAGTAGCTTCCTCCACTCCATCATGTTGCCACAAGACTTCACTAGTCAGATGACTTTATTGCGAAGCACCTTCTCCTTGACAGCAAGGGCCTTCACCGATTGTTCATGATATGTTGCTCCATCTTGAACCTCAATATCCTCTAAATCTACGACATGCGTTGCATCCGATTGACACTTTCTCAACATCAAAACATGGAATACGTCGTGTACGCTTGATAATTGAGCTGGTAACCAAAGTTGATACGCCGCTTTGCCCACCGCCTTGATCACTTCAAAAGGTCCGATGTATCTTGGAGCTATTTTTTCCTTCTTGCTGAAATAAAACACTCCCTTCTTGGATGAAACTTTGAGGAACACATAGTCCCCCTCTTAAAACACCAATGACCTTCTTCTTCTATCCGCATAGCTTTTCTGTCAACTTTGTGTCGTGCGTAGCCTTTCCCAAATGATTTAAATCTTCTCTGCAGTCTCCCGAACAATCTCCAGCCCAAACAAACTACTCTCGTCAGCTTCTAGCCAACAGGTCAGGGATCTACATGGTCTCTCATACAATGCCTCATAAGGTGTCATGCCAATGCTAGCCTGATAGCTGTTGTTATAGAAAATTCCACCAATGGCAAATGCTTGTTCCAACTTCCCTTGAAGTCCAACACATAAGCTCGTAGCATATCTTCTAGAATATGTATCACCCTCTCTGTTTGGCCATCCATCAGGGGGATGAAAGGCAGTGCTATAGTGCAGTTAAGTCCCCATAGTTCTTTGAATACTTTGTGAAAATCACGCCAGGAAACGAGAATCACGATTTGATACAATGGAGAGTGGAACTCCATGCAGTCTCACGATCTTGCGGATATACATCTTGCTCAGGGTCTCTAGAGTGCCCGTGGTCTTCATACTCAATAAATGTGCGAACTTGGTGAGTCTATCCACTATGAACCATGCTGTATTATGTCCTCGTGAAGTCCGTGGAAAACTAGACACGAAGTCCATGGTGATGTGATCCCACTTCTATTTTGGAATATGCAATGATTGTAGTAATCTTTTGGGTTTTTTATGTTCAATTTTCACTTGCTGACAGGCCGAGCACTTTGAAATGTACTTAGCCACCTCTTGCTTCATTCCCCTCCACCAATATTAATGCTTCATGTCTCTATAGATTTTTGGGCTTCCATGGTGGATAGCAAAGTTAGAGCGATGACTCTCTCCAAGTATCTCCTCCTTTAACGACGAATCATCGAGTACACATAGTTTTTCTTATATCTCAATTCTCCATTCTTCATAGACCATCCTTTAATTGTTTCCCCATTTCCCAATCGAGCTCGAATCGACTCTAATTTGGGATCCAGGCATTGCAAGCCAACCACTCTACGTTGGAGAGTAGTTTGAGCCCCAAGGTTGGACAAGCATGGTCAGGATTCATCTTCTCTAACCCATAAATCATAATCTCCAATGGCATCCTTCATCTTCCACCTATCCATCACAAGGGAATTGATTTCACCTCGAGATTTTCTACTCAGTGTATCCGCTAGTAATTCACCTTCCCTGGATTGTAATTGAGTGTGAAATCATAGTCTTCTAAATACTCAATCCACCTTCTTTGTCAGAGATTAAAGTACTTCTGGGTAAATATGTACTTGAGGCTCTTATGATTAGAAAACACTTGAAACTTTTCCCCATACAAGTAACACCTCTACAACTTGAGAGCAAAAACCACAACGGCAAGCTCCAAGTCATGAGTGAGATAATTCTGCTCAGGAATCTTTAATTGTCTCGAACCATAAGCAACTACCTTTGCATTAACACGCATCCCAAGCCTTGTAGTGAAACATCAGTGACATTTTAATAGATCTTTAGCTTACGAACAACAATAAAGTTAAATTGAAAGGTGAAACCAATTTTCAACAATGAGTCATACAATTTTCAAAAGTAAATCAATAGCCCATACATGATATAATATTGTCCTCTTTTGGCTTGAGCATCTTTGCAAGGAACCTCTCACTCTCAAGGTTTTGTTTCTCAAGCATCCTTTCAAGGACCCTTCCGAGAATGTCACATATTGTCCTCTTTTGGAATGAGCATCCTTACAAGAAACCTCTCACTCATGTTCATCCAAATAACTATTCAAGAAGTATAATACCATCAACTATCTCAAATATCTAACATATTCTCTCAAACTACAAGTAACTCCAAAAAACCCCAATTCTTCACATGTGATATTTTTAAATAGGACAATTTAAAGAAAACATGCAAGTGATCATTATCAATATCATTTTATTACTCAACATAAATCACTAGAGTTTTCAAAACCAAGCTTGAGTGAATATAGAGGGAGAAGTCCATATTTCTCAAAAACTAGGGTTTTGATGGCTCTCCAACCATCCCTTTGTTCAAAACATGATAAGGTTTGTAAAAACATCAAGAAATAAGGAACCCATAGAAAATACGTATGATTAAGAGTCAAAACTTATATATATACTAACACTAACCTCAATGAACAAGAATAGAAGAAAATCCCTACCTTGGCTCTTGAACAACTAGGGATTTAATCTGGATTCACTCTTAAATCTCTCGTTTTTCCCTTTTGATCTTGTGTTTTCTCCTTCTTTCTTCCTCTCTAAGTGTTTCTAGGGTTAGGAGTGGTGTAATGAAGGCTAAGGAGACGTCTCTAAGTTTTTATAAGGCAAACACGGACCACAAATTGCAACTTTAAAACTATCAGATCTCTTTTGGCAATACTAGTACATAGTACCTGTACGGTACAGTTTCAGAGCACAGTACCGGCATGGTTAACTCATTAGACGAAATGGTTCTGGAACACAGTACTGGTACGGTTCAGTACCGATACACAGTACCAGTATGGTTTGCCCAGTTTTACCTATTTCCTTTGTTTTTCATTATCAATCCTCTCCAAACTCTTCCAAAACTAACTCAAACTTATACAACATACATTTGCACATCAAACATAGTTGTTATAAGTTCTATTACAAATTATTTCGTATATTCACGTGCTAAAACCAAATTTTGACTTATATTTACAATATTAACATTTTCTACGATTTTAACCCATGTGGTTCATTTCTACACCATTACATGTATTAAATTACTAAACAAATTGTCATTATATAAGTTTAAACATGTGGGGGTTTACACTTTCACTGCAATCTTTGCCTCTTGGTGTGGAGTAGAAACCGAGGGATGAGTAATTGGCCCTCCTTTACAAGTTTATGGTTGGCACCAAGATGGTCATCGCCTTGATAATTTGGGTGGTGATGAAGGACTACGCCCAGACTACGAAGCTAGGGTGAGCATTCCTTACGCCCACCTTGTCACCAAGATCTACTGCCAAAACAAGGTCAAGGGCATCCCTACTAACATGAAACTCCCACCAAGGTTTGCCCCTATAGGCAAGACAAGAAGCATGAAAAGGATAACTATGATAGAAGGGTCCGGATAAAGGGAAGTAAGAGATATGCCATCTAGGGTAGAGCCACCTCTAGCCGGACCATCCATAATTGGGCCATCTATTGTTGCCCCACCTCTAACAGTCTCTCAACATCTAGATGGAATTGAGGGGAGGTTAGATTATTTCGGGGGGAGTATGCAATTGCTAAAGTTGATGGTGGCCATGTTTTTTAGAGGACATTCCCTGGGGAGCCTTTCCCCGAGATACCACCACCATCGGCCACAGTACCAGAGTTTCCATCACCAGCTTCGCAGACTAATGCTAACATACAAACGTCCACCCCTACCAGCTCAACTATTATTGTGGAGGTAGTTGAGACTGATGAATACGATGAGGATGAGGACAAGGAGGATGACGACGATGAGGACGATGATAGGGATGATGAGGAGGAGGATTTGGGAGAATTTAGTCTTGTTTATCTTTTGTTGTTGTTTTGTTGGTTGTATATAATGGCTCAACAGTGTAGTAAAATGTGGCCTAGTAGAAGAATTCCAAGGATTATAGGTCGTTTTGTCTTGAGTCCTCTATACTTATTATAAATATTTGTCTATATGAAAGAACTACACTTTTTGTTTCATTGTGCCCCAATCTCATTTACATAATTGCATTGCAATTTGAGTTTTTTGTTGGTCCATGAATTATCTAACACAAATGAAATTGTTATACGTATTGTACACAGTTTTGAAATAAGGTTTGCTAGGGACTAACAAAGCTCAAGTTGGGGGTGTGATATTTGGAACATTGCATATTAAGCATCTTCATTACATCCTATTTAACTTGTTTTGTAGTGAATTTTTTGGAAAATGGATTTAAATTGATAATTAATGGAGATTGATATGATTACAGGTAATATGATAATCATATTTAATTTATTCTATAGGCACCCTCATCAAGTGATCGAGGTCAATGGGGAAGAAAGGATCTCATAACGAATGGCTTGGGAGCTTAAAGAACTAAGAACTTCAAGACAAAGAGATGAGCTACTAGTAGAAGACCAGCGAAACCTACTGGTAGAAGTGCTTACTAAAAATCAACTTCCAGTACCTCCCTACAAGACCTACGATAGGAGATTTACGAGCTACCGATCAAAGACCTGCAAGATCTAGCAGTAGAAGAGCCTACTCGAAAATAGCCTCCAATGCCTCCCTGTAAGATCTATCAGTAAGATCCTTACGAGCTACCAGTAGCAGAACCTACTAGAAACAAGCTAACAGTAGGAGCCTTACGGGTTACCGGTAGAAGATGCCCAAAAAACCCATATCCTTCTCCAAATGACTCCACCAACTACAGGGGGCCACCTTTTGTCACTTAATTCATGTTCTGACATTCCTAGCACTTCATGATGATCTCCTAACCCCTTTATTTAGATTTTAATCATAAGGGAGTGGGTGACCAATGTAGAGGGAATGAGTGGCTGGAAACGCATAGGAGGACCATGCATTGACTAATTTTGGAAGCTTTAGTGGACAATCTCTCTGCAATCTCTCCAATCAGCCACTCATGCTAAGAGAGAGGGGTATGGATGAAAATAAGGACTTCTTACACACAATTTAATATTATGAAGCTTTAAGAGAGAGAAGGTCCAAGGTAGAAGATGAAGTTGTAGAGAGAGAAAAGTGGATTTTACATTTTTCTTCACCATTTTCTTTGTAGTAAGCTCCATATTACTTGTAATCTTTCCCTCTTTCACTCTAATCTCTTTTATTCAAAAATTGTAATCAAGTTGTGCTAAGATTCTTGTAGTTTGTTTTCACATTTGGGTTTTGTCCTCCTCAAGCTTTGCATTTTGGGTATAAATGGTTTTTTCCTTGTAGTTTAAACCTTTGCTCACATTAATACTATTCCATGCTTGATTCCACTACCATGTTTCTCTACTTTATGTTTGTTCTTGCTTTTATCATGCATTGCTAAACTTTTAGTTGGCTAATCCAAGAGGAATTTCCTCTTGGGTGCATGAAATCAACTATCTTCCATTCTACCTCATAGTGTAAAGTGTTTGGTTTGATTAGGTTGACTTTGGACGTGTTTGTGGGCTTTTGATACATCGTATACTTGTCAAGGGGTATGCTCTTGCCCAACACAACTACATTAGTTCTTCACTTCCTACAAATCATTCAAACAACGAGACACTATTGGTAGAATGAAATGAGTGGATTTGGCATTCCCATTGGAATGATCTCTATGGATTATCTAACCTTGCTTTCTTGAACATTTCTTAACTCACAACTTACTAAATTTTAAATCACAAGATTTTTCAATTTTCACTTTTTCACAAATCACTCTTAAAAAACACCCGACCTCGTCTTCCCTGATGATACGACCTTGGAATACTCTTTCCAAGTAAAACACAACATTGCAAGTCTCTCTACGCTTGGGGAGCACTTTTTCACACACGCACATTTTTGTTCATCCAATAAAATTTCCCCATTTCTTGCATTGAATTGGAGGGAGAGTGACACTCAGCAATCTCTATAAGCCATATACACAAACAAGCGGGTTTGTGTTGGAGGTTAGGGAAAACAACTCAAGCATAGACAAGCAAGAAGAATGAGATAATTCCATTACAACCAAAAACACAATACAACAAGTCCTTCTCCCAAGGAATAGTTGAAACTCTATCACTCTTATTATCAGTTAAGACACAAAAGTGGCAGAGGTTTAACCCTCCAACTAGAAAGGCTGAATAGAAATGTAGAAGTGAGAAAAGTATGGCTGGAAAGTGATTAGGGTAGGGCTTCGCTCTTTCTGGCTGTAAAAGTCTCTAAAGTCTCTCTTTCCCTCTTTTTTTACCCCTTCTCTCTCATTCTCTGAATTGGAATGAACTCTGGCTAATCTCCTAAAAACTAACTTTATAGAGCTATTTATAGGCAACAAGGAGGTCTCCTAGGGAAGAAGACACCCAAGCTGACCAATCAGGGACTTCTGTCACTCAAATAGACCAATGGGATGAAAAATAAAGCACTAGGCAGTTGACCCACCATCTGAACGCTATCAGCACCATCCGGATGGTGCTAAATCTTTGTTTTTCAAAGCTTGGTAGCCTCCTTGGTTGACTTGTGAATTACACTTGCTTTCCTAGCTTTATTTAGCCTCTCCACTTTGATCCTCTTAAACATTCATATTTATCCTTGAAACCCTACAAAATATACAAACTTCAAATTATCCCAAATACTTAATAAATTAATCACTTTAACCTAATTTATTCCCTTAACTATCCCTAAACCCTAATTCATTTACGCACTTTTTAGGGTTAATCATCTGTTGTCGTTGGTTGGCTCGAGGGAATATTTTTTTCGTGATTATCCCCTTTAGGTAACTCATAGTAATTTCAGTCTCTAGGAAAGTTGTCTCTAGTGCCTCCATTGATATTGTGGTCACCATTGAGGATTTTCCTTTTGATGAAATTGTGAGAACGTAGGGAATTTCCAACTGTTTCTCACACACAACACCAAACTGTTGGTGCAATATTTACATAAACATCCACATAAGATTAGGTGAACTCTGTTAACCTCCAAATCAAATTTCAAAGTCAGTCTGTCAAGGGTCTAGCTCGTTTCTCTAAAACTCATGAAATCTTGAAAAAATAGTCAAAAATTAGAGGGGGAAAACCAAGGGCCGACCATTTGAAGCTTAAGTTAATAGTCTAATGAAAAAATAGACTAAATAGGCATTTTAACCTTGCTAGGGAGGCATTTTATTTTTAAATACTGGGTAATAGCATCCCCCATCCTTTTATAAAGAGTCAGTAATGTGGTTATCCTTATCTGATCACCAAGGGAATTGGCACATCTAAGAGCTCTTTCCATCTAGACTAGAGATTCAAGAATTTCCCAAATGATAACTTTTATACTAGGTTCCCCATTTAGAGCTTTCCCAAAGGTGTTCAATAATGTTTTCTCACATCAATTTCTAAATTAATTTTGAGTTTGGGAGTAGAATAAGTATCTAGGCTTGGACTCACTAGACCTACCCATAAGCTTTGAAAGGTTCAACACTTGGTTATTTAAAGCCTTGGATTGGATAGCTAAGTGGATGAGCTCTTTGTTCAAGACTTCCCTATTTTAAATGCAATGTGTACTATAGCGTATGTGTTCTCCACAAGCGGAATAAACAAATTTTTTGGCATAGGATTTCTTAACAACTAGAATCTTTAATTTCTTACCCTTGTTAATTATTTATGCTTTTGGGGACTTATTCCTCACTAGAGGGGGAGATGGGTTTGCATTACCCTTCAAAAACACGATCCGAGAAGTAGTGGTTTTGTTGTGATCATTTGTGTACCTTAAACCTCTCTTGTCACCAACACTCTTCCCTATAGACAACATATTATTAAGCATTTGTGATCACATGAAAATTTATTTGGAGGCATCTCAAGCAAAGGAAAGCAAACATAGAGCGGTCCATACTGGTTTTTTAAGACTAAAACTACGAGAAAAACTAGTCTTCTTGAACACTAAAGAACATTTATAATGACATAGAGTTTGATGATCGAGAATAGAAACATAAGTGAGTGACTGTGTGTGGGTGTTTGTGTTGTTAGGAGTACAGTGTTCGAAGAGTCGAATCTCGAATTGATAGCTTGGAGTGTGTTTGTCGATGTTTTAGTGGTGATTTAGGTGTTGGTTAGGTGTAAGAGGGTGGCTGTTGAAGAGGAAACGAGCTTGAAAGCATATCCAAAGGAAATAGAATAAGTGTGTATCGAGAAGGATGGTAATCGCAAATCAAATCGAAGATTGATTTTGTAAAATCTGAGAAAATTTGAATTTTTTCTGAAAAAGGACAAAATGGTCATTTTTCCACTATGATGCAGAATTAAAATACATAATTTCTAGAGATTTTACGACACAATGGAATTCACCGTCGGATTCATAGCGCGAAATCTAGTCACCCAGATTAATTTCGTCGAATTTCGAGATATTTGAATTTTTTACATTTTACAAGACGATTGTGTGTTGAATGAACTCATAAAGGTCTCAAAAAATAAAAAATATCCTTATAATTTAATTAAATTTCAAATAAAATTAATTTTAACTTAAATTGGGATGAAATAAATCATTTCGGGACAAAAAGGGACCCGAATAAGTGAGGGGCGTGTGGCGCGATCTGAGCCAAGCCTCGGAAATTATAAATAAGGTTAAAAAAACAGATATTTCAGCAGAAATATCTTTGCAATTCAGCCCTTAAAATGTGTGAGAGAAAGTGGGAGAAGAAGAGAGAAAAT
>CM042192.1:26286491-26305837 GCA_023539305.1 Ilex asprella
ATGTTTATTCCTTTCATTGACTTACTGTATTCCATACACTTGAGATCATTACAACTATCACGGTTTTATTCACAAAATCTATATATGATATTCTCCAAATGAGACTTGTCATCTTTTATTTGTTCTAAAACCTTGTTGGAATTTTAGAGGGATTTCCTACGGGCTTTTGTTCACCCCTACAAACAATATCCTTTTCAGATTAAGGTATAAATGAGGAGCTCGGAGTTGATGAGCCGATACATTGGGAAGCTCCTACAGATGGGAACGTGAATCTCAAGATGGATATTTAGAGCTACATTTTTTTATGTTCTGGACTAGGAAATTTATTTTGAGACAATGTAAAATTTAATATTTTTGTTATTCTGCTTCAAGACAATAGTTAATTTTTGGGATGTAATTGTCATAGTTGAGCATATTCTTTTGGATGATGTTATATATCTTGTGGATTACGAATGAAATTATCTTTGGTTATGAAGTTCATTTAGTTGCTCTCATGACGTGATTGATTTTAGATAGTAATGACGTCCAAGGTGAATTTTGGGGTGTTACATCATTTAATGTTTGTAATTTTTTTGAAAAATATTATTTTTAATTAATTTTAAAAATTTAACCAAAATGAGAAATTATAAGATTTCCCTTAAAGTGACAAGCACCTCCCATGGTGACTTGGTGGCAAGTGTAGCTTCTCTTGGCCTATATGAACTTCACCTAGTAGCTTGAAGGCGAGTTAGCTTGTTTGAAGGATTTAAACACAAATAAAATCAATAGGGAGAGAAAGAGAGAGAGAGAGAGAAAGAAGTTAGGAGAGGAACACCAAAGTTTGAATATTCTTTCCATAGGGGAGCCTTTGAACAACTGGAGGTGTACTAATAAACTAATATGGATGCTAGGAGTTAAATAGTATAGTTAGAATTTTGTTTCTTGTATTTCGATTGCACAAAATCGATGTTTAAAGTTTTAGGTTTTAGGTTTTCATGAAATGTGTTTGAATTTGAAAATCCTAAGTTTTTTGGTTTAATTGAAGCATGGAGTTGTGTTATGGGGGTGTTAGGGTGACGTTTGGTGGGGGGTTTTGTGGTTTTTCGTGGCTGATGGTGGTGTGACGGTGGTGGAGAAATTTTGGGCATAAAGAATTTGATCTACTATGTTTGGATGTTTGGGCTCCGAATGAGGGGTCTCTCTAGCAATGTTTGACCCTAGGAACTCGATTACGTCCTTAAATTTGATTTGGGGGTTGTTTAGAGGGTGAAAATGAGAGTTTGGTTTGGGTTTGTTTTGAAAACCTTATTTTTTTTACTTTGACCAAGATTTTTGAAAAGTTTTAAGGTTAATCTGAGAAATGAAAAGTATAGGGTTTTACAAAAGGGGTGTGTTGTTAGTGCCTAGGTTCAAAATAAATAAGAAAAGGTATTACGTGGAGAGAGAAATAGGAGGGAGAAGAAGGGGTTGAGCTAGTTGAGGGAGACCTAGGGTTTTGGTCAAAATGGCCAAAGAAAAACAAGGAAGTGGAGGAGGGACACCAGTGGACCATCGTTCCATGTGAGATCGCATCCAAGGTCCGATTGACCATTAGTTGGGCCCATAAGTTTTGTAACATCCATATGGAGGTCCTGGTAAAATTTAATCACACTCTGACACTCCTGCCAATTCTAGGGATAAAATGTCTAATTTACTCACAATTCAACACTTCGGTCAATTTGATCTAGTTTTTGGGTGATTTTGGTGAAACAAATTTGATACTCACTTTTAAAAAAATAAATTGTGTACGAAATTTCATTGAAAATTAGTTTTTTTTTTCAGTTTTGGATCGATTTATCACGACTGGTAGGGTTTCTTAATTTCGAAACGGGTGAGATTTTTCAAGCTCTTTCCCAAAGTATAATTATTTTATTATTAAAGTCTTAAATTTTATTTGATTTATGATTGGGTTGTTTGTACTATTTTGGAACTTCAAACCTAGTTAAGGGTTTTGATTTGTAATTGGCACAACTATTTGAAATTCTTGTATTAAAACTAAACTCTAAGATCCTTTTGAAACTAAATGTAAGTACACAAAGGATCGAATGGTAGAGGGTTTACCTTCTAGGTTGAGACTGTAAAGGTTTTCATTGAGTTTATAAAAGTTTGGGTGGCCCAATTAGTCTTCGGACTCGAGTACCAAATTAGATTGTATTTCATTAGGGAACGTATCTTCCTTGGGTGCAAGTCCCCTAAAGGATTGATATGTATAGTTTGTATTGACCCTGAGTGATCTATTAGGATTATTTGCACTCTGGTGTGGCACTATATTGTTGTTGTGGTCGTATTACTAATTTCAACTGTAGTATTTTCACTCAACATTTATTGCTCTACTGTATATGAATGAAGTGAACTATTTTGATGCCCAATCATGTCAAATTACTTATTTTCAAATTGGAGTGCTTTAGAGTAAAGTTACTCTATTGAGTAGTTGATGCTCACCCTACATTAGTTGTCCCTTTTCAAATACCAAGGGGCAGGGAAGTCCATGAATGTTATTGTTTTGGATACCTAGCCAGTTTTGCATGTCTCTACACAAATTCTTGTCGTTTGGGGACGACCATTCCTAGCCATATTAATTAATTGTAGGAATGAAGTCATGAAACTTTTATTTGAAAATACGACCAGTGAATAGAATGTATTTGATGTGACAAAGCACTCAAGTAAGGAGGGAGAAATTTGTGAGAGAGCGTCTTCTTGTTCTAACCCTCTACAAGTCTATTTGATTAATTTTGTTCATGATAAGGGAAATCCCGATGTGGATTTTTATACTAATTTTTTAAATTCTTAGTAGAAATTATTAGAGAATGCAAGAGAATTAATCAAGAAGAAGTTTGTTGGAGGAAGCAAGCCCCAACTGAAATTAGGAACTACCTCTAATTTGCAACTTAAGCCCGATCTATCCCCTAAGCATTTCTTGTATATAGTAGTTGGAATTTTTATTATGTGTTTTTATTTCTTTTATATAGTATTGTTGTTTGTTTTGCAGTCTAGGGTTTTGCACTATGGATTTGCTTCGTGTCCAGATCTTATTAGCATTTGTCTTTAAATTTGTATTATGATATTATACATTAAGGACAATGTTAAATTTAGGTTGAGGGGAGGAAGAATTAATAATCGTCTTTGTGATTGGAAAACGTTAAAGAACCAATAGTGAGTCTTTTTACAAAATTTTTAAAACTAAAATGCACAAAAAACTCTTTTGGTTTAGTCTTGGTTGTTTGGAGGGTGGTCAATTAATGCATATGATAGAATGCTATCGATGTTCTAAACCAATTTCAAGTTGTGTACTTGATCGTATCGATTGGATTAAGTATGGGTAGAGCAAATCTTACCCTGAGACGCCATCTTATTCCCGTCCAACGCTTACAAGATATGTGCGGCATGAGATTGCTTGATTCACCGATTCACTATTTTAGACGAATTTAAAGAAAATTGATCTTTTGTCATAATCAAGAATATTAAATTTTAGAGTTTTGTGTTTCTTTTTAATTTTTGGTGTGTTAAATTTTAATTTTAATTCGATATATTGTTATGAAAGTTTAATTACTTATACGTGCATGCATCGATGATTTTTTGAATATAGGAGCAAAGCTACAGTGAAAAAGGAGAACCAGAGAGAGATCCCAAACTTACTTGGGAGGAGATATGGTGGTGGCCCATCATCATCAGCTTAGTCAGCCAGAATCTCCTACATTTTTTTCCTTCCTTCTCTACCTTTTTTAGATTCTTAATTTACTTTCCATTTCATGCACTATGTTTTAAGTACTTTGGATGTTTTTGGAAGGTTTTTTTTTTTTTTGAATGTTAATTTAATTTCAGTTAGTTTGTGTTTATTTCATATAAGTTTTGCAATGTTAGGATAATTAGTTCATATTATTCACGATAGGATTATATTGTCATTCTATTAATTTACAAGTATAACCCTAACCGAAACATGGAGAATTTTCATACTCTATTTGTGCAGTATCTTTATTTTCATAGGAAACTTATCATTTTAATAATATAATAATTTCTTATTTTGAAAAACAATTTCAAATAACTTAATCCCTTGTGAAGCTTACATACATAGTGGAGATGTGAAACCCTTGTGCTGATTTTGAACAAATCCTCCTTGGATAGATTTTAAACGCTTACTCAAATAAAAATTTAAGTTAAGCACAAGATTTCTTTGGATAATCTCATTAATCTTGTTTTGATTGACACTGATTGAATGACATGTTAGCATTCTCCTTTAAATTTTTATGAAAATCATGAAGGTGTATATGTTTTGAAAAATGATCATAGGCCACTTGTTATTTTTTGTAGATCCTTAACCATTTCTTTTGCAAAACTATATCCCTAGTAAGTTGTGATTTAGCCTAAGCAAAATTTCCTTTCTTAAACCCATATGTTGACCAAGCTAAAGAAATTATATTTGCCCATCCCTTGCTATCTAATTTTCTTGCACGCTCTCTTAAAGAATGAATTATAAGGGAAAAGAGAAAAGTAGAGAAATATGGTTGAAAAGAAAGAAATAGAAAACAAAAAGGAAAGAATGTGTGGTAAGAAAATGAAAAATGGTGAAAGAAAGTGTTGCAAAGAAAAGAATATACGAGAAATTACAAGCCTGAGATGGAAAATGAAGAATGGCAAATATGATGTTGTTTCTATAAAAGCTTGGAAATGTAAAAAGAGATGTGTTTTACCCAAATTGAAAAAGGATAGCTTTTAAATCCCTTGGACTTCATTTCTTAAGCTCAATAGCCTTAGTCACATTATAACCCTGATATGTATCATTTTCAAACTTTCATTAAAAGGAAGAGTGTTGATAATGTTATTCGATATAGTATTAATATTCTTTCATGAGATTATGCCTATTTCAAGTATTATTAAAATAACATTCTTTTAAAATGTCACGTGTACCATTATTGTGCTTTGATTACAATATTCTTATTGATTAGCACAAAATATTGCATAGTTATAGGTGCTAATCATGCATGAATTAACTGTTTTTATGATGCTAATGAGGAAAATTATACATGTCGAGTTATTAATGATGATATTTTGTTTTTGCAGATAAAAGGTGTTAAACAAAACCTTCTTTAGCATTTCAACAAGGATGGACAAATAAGGGGGTGAAAGAATGAGAATTGGATAGCTTAAAGGTGATGGATGCAGCAGAAACAACAAAAACAGCAGAGACTGTACCGGTACGCAAAGGCTACTGGAGTTCGAGGTACCGGTACGCTGTACCGGTACGGTCTGTCGATTTCTTCCCCAGAATCTCTGCAACAGAAGCCCTGTCACTTTGCGGACCCCACCATCAACTCTCTCCTACTCCCCTGACACGCCCATAACACTATTCACCTTGTTCACACCATGGATTAGATGTTTTGAAGCTTCGTTCATCAATGAAGAGAGAGAGTGAGGAAGGAGCTGGGTGTACAGACAAGCTCTGCACACCCCTGTTCAGGCCATGCCTTCTACAACCCTTGGATGGAAGAGACACCCTAGGCCACTCCAGAGCTAGGGAGGGACGTTTTGGATCCAAGAGAACTAAGGAGTTCAGCATAATTTTGGTGTGTGGAAAAATAGAGAAGAGAGCTCCTGGGTAGAAGACGATGAATGGTGACTTAGAGAGATAAATTGATTTTTCTGCATTTTCTTCATTACTTTGCTGTGTAATCTAGTGTAAGGATCCTTAGAACTTCATTGAATGTCATTAATGATGATTTCCTTCATGTTTCTTGTTGGTTTAATGTGCATTTAAAGACTTACTATTAATGCTCCTAGTATTTCATTTTCTTAGTAGTAAAATGGGTAGTTATTCTAAGTCTTCATAGTTCTTCATGCACTTTCATTACATTGTTCATTTCATTTCAAGCATGAGTAGCTAAATCATTAGGTTGGCAAATCCAAAGGGAAACCTCCATTTGGGTATACCACTCCAACTCATTCTCCTCCCTTTCTTATGAGTCCATTGGTTCAGTTTGACGGGGGAGAGAGTGGATAAGTTGGTGAGCCTTTGATATTCTGTAGGCATAGCCACGATTTATGCTTAAATACTCACCAATCTTGTCTCTAGCTTCCCTCGAATCAATCGTTCTTTGATGCTCTATCGGAGGAGGATTTTGAGTTAAGTTGGTATCCCCATTGGAGTAACCTCTTGGGTTTGCCAACATTTGTTCTCTCTTTACATTCTCATTGATATACACTCCACCAAACAACTTTCAACCACAAAGATTTTTACATTTTCATTTTCATCAAATCACTTTTCCATTGGTTTACTTCCTTCCCCATGGAATCGACCTTGGAATACCTCCAAATAAAACACCAACCACGAAAGTCTCCTTGCAATTAGGGAGCATTTTTCTGCATTTACATCTCATATTTACATCATCCCATTTTCCTTCCTCCTTGCCCTTTCTTTTGACACTATCCCAAGGGAGAGAAATCGTCCCCTTTACTCATACATTGCATAGTCTAAGGGATAGTATTTAAGGGTTAATGGAAGCAAGGTAAATAACCAATCACTTATCACATATAATTTTTCACTGATAGTCACCAGTAATTTCTAGGAAAGGATTGACATCAAAGCTAATTTTTGTATATAATAACAAAGGATTATTATATTAATTAAGTGTTTTTGAATAAATAAACCCCTCCACACATGAGTTTTTTTAAAATATATTGAATAATGTTACAATTGGGGTGTGTAACTCTTACAGTGATTAGGAGAGTAAGTATTTGAGCATAGAGATGGAATGATATATGTGAAAAACATGGAATATTTTATATTGACTATTTAAGTTTGTAGGTACCTTCATTGAAAAACTTCACGAGATAAAACTCGTCAACTATGGATCACCAAGGAGTTTAGCGGCTTATTGTATAGGCTAAATGTAATCGTTAAATCTATGAAAGTCATTGTATAAATTATTTGTATTACTAGTGACTAGTAATGTTAGGTTGGAGGGTGTGAGTAACCCTAAAAAGTGCATAAATGAAATAGGTTTGAGGGTTAATAGGGTGTGTTTAATTTGAATTATATTATGTCTAATGTGGATTTGTATATTTTGTAGGGTTTTGTATGCAATTAAGAAAACTTGGGGGGTTAGAACGTTAAAAAGGAGCAAAAGGAGGGAGGTAAGAGTAAATTCAGCAAAAAGATTCACCATCCAGATGCCGAAACACAATCCTAATGGTAGAAAGGTCAAAAAGTTAAAATAGTAGGTTTCAAGGCAAAAATACAAAGACTTAGCACCATCTTGATGGTGGTGGTGCCATTCGGAAGGTAGCCTTAGCTGCCTCACCTCTTCCTTTTCTCCCACTATTCCATTGATGCAAAAAAAGGCCCTAATTGGTTCTCTTGGGTGTTTACAGCCTTAGACCTTCCATCAGAGCCTATAAATAAGCTTGTTCGGGTTATTTTGCAAGGGGCTCTTCGATGGTGGAGAAGCCAAAGTCAAAGAGAAGAACACCCTGCCCTAAACAATCCTAGCTAGAAATTATATTCTTATACATTTCTTTAACATCCTTTTTACTTGGAGAGTTGGATATTTCTCAATTTTTCACCGTAGTTGATAATAAGAGTGAGGGTGTTTCAACTATTCCTCAAGGAAGGATTTCTTACATTGATTTTGTATTCGAATTGTACTGTAATGGGGTTATTTTACCCTTCTTGCTTGGCTATAGCAGTGAAGTGTGTGTAGTCTATTTATGCTCTTTAGTAAAGGGTGAAGACATGTGTAATGTTGTTTGTGTTATAGAAAGGCAGATGTTTTGCCTATGCTTTAATGTTTATACCTTCCTTAACTAATGGTTTTCATTTCTGTTTGGTATCGAATTACTATATGCTCATGGTTGCAAGTACTGAGCAAAGATTATTGATATATACCATCTTGCATGTATGTTATTATATACTTCATGCATGATACAATGATGCATGTAGTTGGGATTTATGTAACAGTCAGAAGATTGATTATAGACGGGTTAAGTCTGGTCATAGCCAATACATTTGATTCAATGCATAAATATGAACTCCATCTTCATTGAATCACAGACCTTCCGGTCAAATAGCTATAGTAAACCTTTTGAATGGTTTTCTTTTGGGTTTACAAGGGTTATTTTATGTTGTACAGTGCATAGACCATCTGGCTAACCTAACTAGTTATTGCAATATGGTTCAACTTCTACATCAAACCTACCAATTAACTTTCTTGTAATCTGGAAGTTAATTGTTTTAAGGTGGCATTTTCATAGTCCAACAATAGAATGTATGTTGGATCCCCAAACTAAAGAGTATTTTTTTTCATTGTAGTAATCAAATGTTTAATATCAGTATTTACTTACAATTTTGAGTTCACACCACAAGTTGTTGTAATGCACACTACGCACCCAATAATCTAACCTTTTTTGTTTTGAGTTCCAACAGATATCTCCCTGTGCGTTGTTCCTCAGACTTAAAGACTAATATTACACTCTAAGAACTTATACTTGGGTGTATGATTAAGATCAATTTAGTGATCCACTGTCCTGCTCAATGGAGCAATACCCCAATAAAATGATTAGTTGGGTAATCATTTTGGGTTATAGAAGAAGCGTACTCCCTCGAGGTCTTCATTTAAAAAATGATTAGTTGGATAATCTTGGGCATCTTTCCTAGGTGAACTAGGCTGATATTTTTTGGGTCAATGTTCATTCGAGCTCTTTGGGGATAGGCTACTGTTGTCGAGTTGCTCTCGCCTCGAGTTGGTAGCCCTTCTTAAATCACCTTTATTTCTCCGAAGGTGCTTAGGATCTTCTAGAACCCAATTCCCTTGAAAAGAAGTTTTGTATTCTCTTCTGTTTCTATCTATAAACCTTTATATACTGCTTCGCCTGATTAGATCTTATATTTGATCATTTAGGGTGATGTAATCCTCTATATCGTGCCTATGGTGCCAATGAAATCAGCGGCTCAGCTCATGTTTTCTTTCAAGTCGCGGCCTTGTTTGGCTTCTTTTGATCCTTTCTCTACCTCTCCATGGTGAAATCTTCTCCTCCTTTCTAGCATTTAGGGCATCCTCTACATTCTCCATCGTGCATTCATACTTGTAAGGGAGTTGTGGATAATGAGAATATGAATCTAGAGGGTTGTAATCCTCAAATAAAATCATTTTGGGATACCTTATCATCTATGTTGTCAATTTGCAATAACTCTACAGTAAAGCATGCTACATTCTTGTTGCGATTCTCCTTTCCCCTACTTAACGTTCAATAGGTAAGTTGTTGGCTTTCTATGAGTTCCCCCCTATAAAATGGGAGAAGAATTACTGCTTAGTTCTACAAAGAACTAAATGGATCCTAGTGAAATTCTGTTCAACCTTAGTCAAGTTGCCCCCTAAAGAGTTATTGGGAAATCCCTACACATGATCTGATCTAGGAAATTATAAAGTAGTATGGATATATATATAAGAATCCAAGTGATCCAAGAGATCACTCTTTCCATCAATGTTGTCTTTCTTTGGCATCTTAAACTTTGGGGCAAAAGGCAATGTGTAACATCATAAAATCATTACTGTGTTGAACCAAGGTCTACACAGTTTCAAGAGCCCTATCTTCTACTTTGTTGAGTACATTTTAGATGCGATCAGTCACTTCTTTGAACATTTGCTCAAAGGAGTTGTTATTGTCTTATTGATGAGGAGTGTCATTGTGGCTATGCTCATCTCATTTGTCACTTTCTTTATTACACTAGGTTTCTCCTGAGTGGGAGGCTTTCGGAGTAGGGTGGCAACAAGCATATGTATGATTTTCTAAGTCTACTAGGTCAAACCTTCCATATTTTGATTCATTTTTTTCTAGTCCATCTATAGGTTAAACAGTTTTTCAGTCTCTTGTTGTTTGTTGGCTTAAGGGGGATCTTTATTATATTTATGCCCATCGGGTGACTCCTGGGAATGTTTTTCTCTAGGAAGGTTGTCTCTGGTGACTTCCATTGAACTTATAGTCACCATTCAACATTTTCTTTCTAGCGAAATTATGAGAAAGCAGGGAATTTCCAATCACTGCCCAAATTTTTGATGCCAAATTTGCTTCAATGTCTACGTAAGCTTAGCTAAACTCTGTTGACCTCTAAATCAACTATCTATGTCAGGATTTTGAGGGTCTAGCTCATCTTTCTAGAGCTCAAGAAATTAAAAATTTAGGTGGAGATTGGAGGGGAGGCTCTGGGGGTCAACCAATTGATTCTTAAGTCAAAAACATGACAAAAAGGATGGAGAGTGGCTATTAGGTAAGAGTTACATACCTGTCAGGTTTTCCCCAAACTCTTTTTATAGTTTAGGAATTATTTTCCCATGGGGTGTGGAATTTGGGCACGCTTATCCATTATTGGGAAGTTAAACTCCTTGTGTGAGAGGATTCTAAACTCCCTGGTCGGGCTTTCATGCAGACAAGACTCCTTTCGCATGAGGAGTCTTTGACTCCTCCCGCTGATAAGGATGTTGACACCCCTTATCTCATGAGGGATCTTGACCCATTTTCCACCAAATAGACATTGCGAACACAGCTAGGGAGGCATTTGATTTTTGAATAATGGATAATCTTATCTCCCAGCCTTTTATCAAGAGTCAGCCATGTGTAGCGATGATTATTAGGATTGGCGCATCTCAGAGCTCTCCTCATATGTACTGGAGATTGGAAAATTTTCCAACGGTAACATTTATGCTAGGCTACCCATGTTAGAGCTTTTCCAGAGGTGTTAAATAATGTTTTCCCACATCTGTGACTGAATCAATTTTGAGTTTGGGAGTAGAACAAGTCTTCTTCATTATACATGGTGAGCCTTTTAGCGGAGAAACATCTCTAGGCTTGGACTTACTAGACATACCATAATCTTTGGAAGGTTCAACACTTGGTCAGTTAAAGGCTTGGATTGGTTAGCTAGGTGGATGAGCTTTTTGTTCATGACTTCCCTATACATGTAATGTTTACTATAATGTATGTGTTCTCCACAAGTTGGACAAACTAATTGTTTGGCATAGGGTTCCTTAACAACCCACTAATTTATGGTCTTACCCTTGCTATCAATTTTAGCCTTTAGGGGACTATTGCTCACAGGGTGATGGATTTGTATTACCCTTCACAAACACGATCCTGAAAGGAGTGGTGGTGTTGTGATCATTAGTGTATTGACCTGATTTAAATCATAAACTTAAGTATATGTAGTCAAATTCTAGTATTAATCGGTTAAGTCTGAGGTCGAACCCGCAGGGAGCTATCTGGTGGAATTTAAAAAATAGAAAATGTAAGACTGTCGTGCATGTAGTGTGCTTTACAATAGCTTGTGGTGTAAACTTAGAACTATAAGATAAATACTTAAACTAAACTTTTGCTTGTAGTAATTGAAAACCTACCCTTTAGTTTGGGGATCCAACATGCATTTTATTGCTTTATTATGAAAATGTCACCTTACAACAATTAACTTCCATATTACTAGAAAGTTAACAGGTAAGTTTGATGTATATATTAAATCATATCACAACAACGTTTAAGTTAGCTGAAAGGTCTATTCACTGTACAAAAAAAAATAACCCTAGTAAACCTGAAGGTGAACCATTCAAAATGTTTAATTTACCTATTCAATTGGCAGGTTGATGATTCAATGAAGACGGAGTTCTGACTTATTATTGAATCAAAAGTATTGGCTATGGCAAGATTTGTCCCGCCTATAACCAATATCCTGACTATTACATAAAGCTCAACTACATGCATCATTATATCATGCATGATGAATTGATACAACTTATAGATGAGCAGATATATAGAAATAAGTTTAACTTGGTACTCGTAACCATGAGCCTTTAGTGATATGACATCGAAAAGAAATAAAAACCATCCATCAATTAAGAGAGTAAGCATTAAACCGTAGGTAAGATATTGGCATTTCATAGCACAAACAATATTGCACATGTCTTAACCCTTCACTAAAGAGTACAAATGGATTGTAAAACCCAGGAAAACCTAAAATTTTATTAAAAAATGTCAAAATGGTAATTAGTCATTATGGTACGAGTTGACAACCCAAATGGATTTCACCATTCGAGTTGTCTCGTGAAATCTAGCTATCTAGTCAATTTTCATCAAATTTAGAGATAGTTGAATTTTTTACGTCTTACGAGGCAAACGAGTGTTGCGTGATGAAAATAAACGCGACCAAATTTTATTCACAGAACCTATCAAATAGTTTAAATTTAGTTCAAATAAAATATACTTAACATAACACAGGATGAAATTTAATCAAATCAAATCAAAAAAGATGGGACGTGTGGCTCTATGAGAGCCAATGACTAGAGGGAATAAATAGGGGAGAAAATCATATTTTTATCCCCATTACAACCAAAAACTTTTGGAAAATGGGAAAGGGAAACAAGAGAGAAATTCAAGGTTTATCCTTCACTTCTACCTCGGATCTGCAGCAATCCAAGCATCGGATTCCTTCGGGCAAAGAACAAAATTGTTCTACGCGACGCGAGCTACGAGTATGTATGGAAGATCGTCGATTTTGCCAAAATCTCAAAGATAGATTGTTGGGATCAAGGCTTTGAAGCATGATTTCGGTCTTTTAGAGCTTCTCCTATGCGGTATTACGCTACAAGAGGTAGGGTTCCTCTCCTCACTAGGTTAATTTTCAACCCAGGGTTGAAATATGAAATGGGTTGGGTGTTAGAGATGTATTCTCATGTACGAAACATACCTAGAGTATTTGAAATGTGGAAAATAGGTGGAAGAATGGGTTAAAATCAATTCTTGTATGATTTAGGTTTTGGTGAAATTGCTTGTTTGTAATTTCAAGATTAATATGTTGTTTGGCATGCTAGGTGTTTACATTTATGTCTTGAAGGTGTTTGATAAAATGCCTATTTTGATTAATAATTTTAATTGCATTGAATATGTTATAACATGATTGGGATTGATATTATGAAATGTTAGTATAGGCCTTTTGATCAAACACCATTCTTGGTGAAGGATACGTGGGCTCAACAAATTTGGACCTAGGCTAGGCTGAGCCATACGAGTTGCATTGAAAAACAAGGGTTAGGGTTAGCATGACGGGCTAGATTCTCTCTTGAGTGCAAGACCCAGAACATTCGAATACGCACTCCCACTGGTATAGAGCTCATAAGTATGTCGGCATACATGGAGTCGTTGGTGGAAGTTCATAGATGTGGTGTCGGTTGGGTACCCGTTGATAAAAGTCCATAAATAGCCACCCCAAGAAAGACCCAAGAATTTAATAAAATGGTCATCGGATGTTCAACATCAATGGCGGGGGCTTGGAATGCCTGGAGGCATTGCATATGTTATAGATGCCAGTGGAAGGGTTGGGTTTCATTGCATGTGTGAGTCTCACCTCATAACATGGCATGACATTGTAGTATTCATTTATCGGACTGTTTATTCTTGAAAGAATGGTTGTTTGATGAATTTCATGTGAACATTTCATATGCATCTAGGTTGGGGAGTAGCCTCTTTAGGAGAAACCCTATTAAACGTGCTCACACTTTGTGGGGAACATATTTCAGATGTGGGACAAGTTCCAATGGATGGCTCTACATTGGGCCCATGTTTAAAGTAGGTTTTCTTCTCTCTGGCTTTTGCTTGTTTCCGTTGGCAAATTCTATCTTCAACATAGCTAGACTAGGCTATTTATAGGCCAAGAAAGTGGTTAGCGACGGCAGACATCCAAGGCAGTCATTGGATTCCTTTGTTGCATTTTTAGACCAATAGGAGGAAAGGAAAGCTTAAGGTGGTTTAGCAACCTTCCGGACGGTGCTAATCCACTGGAATTTGTGGGTGAAGCCTCCTTTGCAGACTTTCTTGGCGTTAGGATGGTAGTTTACCATCCGAATGGTGAGGGTTCCTTTTGAAATTTCTTTTTCCACCCTTCTTGGTACGTCTCCTGCACTTTTGTCCATCTAAGTTCTAATAATTACATATTTCCCTACAAGATACTCAAATTAAACATTAGCAATAATACTATTTAAATAAATCATTTTAATTCAATTAACACACACTATTAACCCTAAATCCTAATTCATTACCGCACTTTTTAGGGTTAATCATGTACCCTAGACCTCTCTTGTCACCACTACCCTTCCCTGTAGACAACATCTTCTTAAGCAGCTTAGATCCTAAGAAAATTGATTTAGAGACTTCTTGTGACACTTGGAACGTCTCTATCAAATTTTACTAACTTCAACTTTAGACCCTTCTTGGACTCTACTAGTCCATGACTCTCTCTCTCTCTTTGAAAAGCTCAAATTGAACTTCAAGGACTTGTTCTCCCCTTCAAAAATTGGGGCTTTGTACTTCAATAAGTCCATATGGTGTATTCTTTTCTCTTCTGCACTTGTATTGATCCTCACATTCAATGATAGCATTTTCTTCTTTTGCTTAAGAAACTCTTCACATAGTTGATTGGGTGCAACATGAATGCTCTCAGTACTCTCCATGTCATCCTCGCTTGAGTTGATCTCAACTTTCAAGTCACCTACCACTGTTATAAGATTTGATTCCTCTTTTTTTGCTTTTTCAACTTCACCACTTGAAGTTTCTCTTTTGGGGGGGTGGGGAATGAGCCTACAAAAGCTCTAAAATGCTCCTTATCTTCTTGAGCCAAAGAGTCCTCACTCAATGTGGACTCAAGCACACTATTGCTCCATTTATCCTTCATTGATTTTTTTCCTCCATGTGGGAAAAAAATTTATCTTCATATTGAGACATTCCACAGCTACGTGTTCATACACTTGACTCTCAATAGCATTGAAATCCTTTCCCCTTTTTTAGCCCCTTGCTGAAATTTCTTTCCCCTTGTTCTTTCTTCCTTTCTTGGGATTCTTAGGTCTACTCAACTTACCCTTCGATCATGCGGACTCCACAACTAATGCATTGAAATATTTCTTAAACTTACTAGCAAGAAAGGCAAGGCTTGTTCTCATTTTCCCAAGTGAGGTGATTTAGATTCATCTCCCTCTTCTTGTATTGAGCTATAGGTTATGCACCAGTATTTCATGACCAATAGGAGATTTCTCAAATGTTAAGATTGACCATGCTATGTCTTCCACGGACACCACCCATGTTGACTCCCATCTCTAAGGCCATTATCTTAGGTTGAAACCTCTTTAGCATAGATATCAATAGTTTCTATTTAATCATAGGGTCTTCATACTTGAAACTATAAGCAAATGAGGAATTGACAATGTCACATGGTTTATCACTAAAGTCACTAAATGTTTCATAATCTCTCATCCTTATGGTCTCAAACTAGGTTTTTTTACCAGTTGTGCCAATACATCTAAACAATGGGTGTACTTTCGTGAGAAACTTCTAATATGTCCCAAGACTCTTTGGAGCTCTCATAATTGAAGATCCTCCATAACTTGTTAGGTGAGATGGCATTGAATATTGTGTTCAAACCTTTTGAGTTCCACCCCGTATACTCATACTCGATTTTAAACCAAGTCTCTAGGGGTTTTGGTCCTATCACCGAATCACTACCCGCAGTAGTAATGACGTTAGTGATTAACCCTAAAAAAGTGCGGTATTGAATTAGGGTTACTAATGTGAGTTAATTGAATTAAAATATTTAAGTTAAAATGTATTGTGGCAAATATTGTATTTGTATATTGTGTATGGTTTCATACGTAATTAAGGGAATTTTGAGGGTGAAGAGAATAGAATATTGCATATCATGTATCTCTTTGCACCCATTTATACTTGTTTTTGTGGTGAAAATGGGGAAAATGCTTTTAAACTCAATTTTAATGGATATTTATGTGATTGTAGGTGAAGAGCAAGTAAGGGTGTGTATTAAGTCTCCCATTAAGTGCGTAAAGGCAATGGAGAAGAAAGGAAGGCTTAACGGAGGGCTTGGGACATCAAAAAACCCAGAAAATGCCAAAATAAGAGAAAACCTACCAGTAGAAGTTCATCAAAACATACTGGTAGGTTTAGTACACTGGATTTCTTTTACTGCAGCCTCTACTAAAACCTACCGGTAGATTTTACCTACTGGAAAAAACCTACCGGTAGGTTTTATGATTGTTCTACCGATAGGTTTTGCCCATAAATGCCATAAGCCTGCAATCTCAACTCCATCTACTTTGGGGGCTCACCTCTTGTCACCCCACATATGTCATGACATCTATGACATTATGATGCTCTCTTACACCTAAAGCCTGATTTTGGAAGATAAAGCATAGAAGACGAAGAGAGAGAAAATAAGTAGTTAGGGGAGGCATGGAAAAGGAATGTCGGACCTATAGTTGCTTGTAGCAGTACCCATACCCCTTCCAGTGACAGCAAGTTAGTTGTCACAGACCAATGAGGGGGGAAGGATGATTTTTTACCAAGCTTGTGAGGGAATAATTTAGTTTTTACACAAGTTTAGAGAGAAGCTCAAGGAAGAAGTTGAAGTTTTAAAGAGAGAAAGTTAGGTTTTTGCATTTCCGCCACCATTTTAGTTGTAGTAAACTTTAAATCACTTGTAATCTTTAATTCTTGCACTTTAATCTCATTTATTTCATGTTCTTGAATTTCCATGTCTACATTTGGGTTTTTCTTTCCAAGCTTTTTATTTGGGTATGAAATGAATTTGCTTTGGTAGTTTAAATTCTCCTTCAATCAATACAACTTTTAAGCATTATTTCATCACCATGTCTCTTTAAATTTTGTATGTTCTTGCTTTGACTATAGTTAGCTAAGCTTTTAGTTAGCTAATCCAAGGGAAATTTCTTCTCGGGAATGCTAAATCAACTCACCTGCATTCTTCCTCGTAGTGTAAAGTGTTTGATTTGACTAGGTGAGTGCGGACGTGGTTGTGAGCTCTTGATATACCGTAGACTTGTCATGGGATATCTTGAGCCTATACGTCCACATTAGTCCCTCGATTCCTATGAATCATTCAAACACCTAGGCACATTTGTTTGAATGAATTTAGTTGATTTGGCATTCCTATTGGAATGACCTTTTTGGTTAAGCCAACCTTATTTTCTTTCATTTTATCTAATCTCCACTCACCAAAACACAAAACTCACTTTATTTTACACTTTTCATTTCCTTACAAATCGCACTTCACCACAATTTGACCTTACTTCCTTGAGGAGATGACCTTAGAATACTCAATTCCATGTAAAACACGACATTGCAAGTCTCTATTAGCACGGGGAGCACTTTTGCACACACACACATTTTTCCCATTTCTAGCATCGAACTCAAGGGAGAGTGGCACTCACCTACTAATATAAGCCATATACTCACTATGGGGATTACGTTTGGAGATTAGGATAAACACGATCAAGTAGAGGGATAAAGCGCAAAAATGTAACAAAGGAGGGAGGCAAGGGTAATTTCAGTAAAAAAACCTTCACAATCTGGATTCTATTTCACCATCCTAATGCCAACATGGTCAGCAAATCAACAAAGGAGGCTAATGAACAAAATCCAGAGATTTAGCTCCATCTGGAAGTTGGTGGCGGCGTCTGGACAGTGACCTAAACCTTCTTAACTCCTCCTCTTCTCCTAATTGTCCTATTATGCAACAAAAAGTCCTTCTTAGGTGTCTGCTGCCTTCTGCCTTGCACCTTCTCTTGAATCTTATAAATAAGCTTGTTCGATCATTTTAAAGGAGAGTCTTCCAGAGCGAAGAAAGTGCAAGTTAGAGATAAGAAACCCTACCCTGAACACTCCTAAGCTAAAAATTCTCTTCTTCTACATTTCTTTTACATCCTTTTCACTTGGACAATTGAACCTCTCTCACCTTTGTGCCCTAGTTGGTAATAAGAGTGAGAGTGAGGGTGTTTCAACAATTCCTTGGGGAAGGATTTCTTAGGTTGGTTTTATATTTGTATTGTATTGTAATGGGATTATCTTACCCTTCATGCTCGTCTATAGTAATGAAGTGTGAGTAGTCCATTTATACTCTTCCGTAAGGGGTAAAGACATTTTAAAATTGTTTGTGTAATGGAAATGTCGATGTTTTACGTATGCTTCAATGTCCATACCTCCCTTAATAGACGAATGGTATCTATTCCCATTTGGTATCGTATTATTATATTCTTATTGTTACGAGTACTGAGCTAAACTTATTGCTATAAACTAGTTCATCTATATGTTGTTACATACTTCATGTATGATACAATGATACACATAGGTGGGATTTGTGTAACAGTCACGATATCAGTTATAGACAGGTTTATCTTGCCACAGCCAATGCTTTTAATTCAATGCATAAACTAGAACTCCATCTTCATTGAATCATCGACCTAACGATCAAATAGCTAAAGTAAACCTTTTGAATGGTTCACCTTCGAGTTTTCTAGGGTTATTTGGTTGTGGTAAGGTGCATAGACCTTCCGACAAACCTAACTAGTTGTTGTGATATGGTTTAATCTATACATCAAATCTACCGGTTAACTTTCTAGTAATATGGAAGTTAATTGTTGGAAGGTGGCATTTTCATAGTCAAACAATAGAATGCATGTTGGAACCCTGAACTAAAGAGTAGCATTTTCCAATTGTTATAATCAACTCTAAGCTCACATCCCAAGTTGTTGTAATACACATGATAGCATAACCTTTTCTATTTTGAGTTCTAATAGATAGCTCCTTGTGGGTTCAACCTCGGACGTAACAGAGTAATATTACAACTTGACCACTTATACATGGGTGTATGGTTAAAATCAGGTCAGTTAGGATGGCTTCATCCCTCTGGCATCGATAGCACCACATGCTCGTCTATTTACCTAAGAAAAGCCCACAAGCGAGCATGCTAATACACATAATTAGACCCATCAAAGACTTGTGGTGTTCTCAACAATGAAGTACCTTCTTTTTTAGATTCCATTGATAGCCAACTTGAGGGTATAATGAATCTCAAATCACAAAATAACTAGGTTAAGTAAGCAAAAACAAAATATGTCTGCAATGCACCTAAATTCGAGCTTTCCTTAGAGTTCAACTATGTGGGTTCATGCTATGAGAGGTAGGGTTTCTCCTATTTAGATGAAATTTTAACCTAAAAAATGGCATATGAAATGTGTAGGCTAAGGGAGTATATCACATGTTAAGTCTTGACTAAAGTAACTAGTGGTTTAAATAAAGGATTTATAATTAACCTTGTAATTAGTAAAATTATATTGTAATTAACTTGGTGTAAGTTAATGTTAGTGTTTTAAAGCATATTAATAGTACATTAACATGACTTGATGCTTGAATGGCATATCAAGTTTAATAAAATTATTAGCTTGTTATGTGATTATGAAATAATGTGTATATTAAATGATTATTGAGCATATGATATC
>CM042192.1:26305937-26321154 GCA_023539305.1 Ilex asprella
GTCCCTCCTCGAAGGTCTCATATGTATCAATAAATAGCTCACCCCAATCCACCACATGTGTAGGACCTGAAGTGTACTTTTAGAGCATAAAGACATGGAACACCGTGTGGACACTTGATAGATTTGGTGGTAACACTAACCGGTAAGCAACTGTGAAAACACTCTCAAGTACCTCGAAGGGCCCGATATAGCCATGCGACAACTTTCACCACTTTTTAAACCTGACCACACTCCTCTTAGGCATAATCTTCAAGAATACGTGATCCCCAACCTCGAACTCTAGAGGTCTCTATTGCTTGTCGGCATAGCTCTTCTGTTGGCCCTATCCCATAAGAAGACACTTTTGTATCATGTCCACTTTCTATGAGGTGTCCTTAAACAAGTTCGGACCCATGGAGGGTCCTTCTCCAACCTCCGTCCAACATACTGGAGAATTGCACGACCTCCCATAAAGTATCTCAAAGGGTGCCATCTATATGCTTGCATGATAACTATTGTTGTAGAAGAATTCTACTAAGGGTAACCACTCCTCCCAACTATCCTTAAGGTTAAGGATGCATGCCGAAGCATGTCCTCTAAATTATGGATGGTTATCTCTAATTGACCGTCTTTCTGGGGATGAAAAGTTGTACTCATTATCAATTGTGTCCCCATAGCTTGCTGAAAAGCTCTCCCAAAAGCGAGCCGTAAACATGGGATCCCGGTTTGATACTATAGTTATGAGAACCATAGGTAACTGGACTATCTCTCTTATATACAACCGGTAAAATTACTCTAATGTGAAGGTCACCTGCATAGCCAAAAATATGTTGACTTTATAAGCCAGTCCACTATCACCCATACTGATGAGTGTGGAACATTGTATATTATGCATCTTCATTTGCATCCAATTGAACTTGTTTTGTAGTGAATTTTTGGGGAAATGGATTCAAATTGATAATTAATGGAGATTGACCTGATTGCAGGAGATAGGATGGAAATAGAAAGCATAAAGTACCCCATCAAGGGATCGAGGTCAATGGGGAAGAAAGGATCTCATGATAGATGACTTGGATGCCCAAGTAACCAAGAATTTGAAGACAAGGAGATGAGCTACTGGTAGAAGACTTGACTAAGGTACCAGTAGAAGATGTAACTGAGCAACTGGTAGAAGAGCCTACTAGAAATCAGCTACCAGTGCCTCCCTGCAAGACCTATTGATAGCAACCCCTATTGGAAATAAGCTACCGGCAAGAGACTTGCGAGCTACCGGTAGAAGATGCCCAGGAATCCCAAATGCTTCTCAAAATGATTCCGCAAACTATAGGGGCCCACCTTTTGTCACCTAATCCATGTTCTGACATTTTTAACACTCCATGATGACATTCTTAACCCTTATATTTATATTTGATGCATTAGGGAGTGGATTGCCAATGTATAGAGAGGGAGTGGTTAGAAAAACATGGGAGGACCACTCTTTGATTGATTGTGGAAGCTTTTATGGAGAATCTCTCTCCAATCACTCCAATTCAGTTACTCATGCTTAGAGAAATAAGGGATGGATGAAAAGGGGGACTTCATACATGAATTTTTAGATTATCAAAGTTTTAGAGAGAGAAAGTTGGGTTTTAGATTTTGCTTCACCATTTTTATTGTAGTAAGCTCCATTTCACATGTAATCTTTCCTTTTTTCACTTTAATCTCTTTTAATCAAGTTGTAATTAAGTGTAGCTAAGTTTCTTGTGGTTCACTTCTACATTTGTGTTTTATTTACTTTAAGATTTACATTTTGAAAATGAATATCTTATCTCTTGTAGTTTAAACCTTCTTTTACATTAATACAAGTCTAAGTTTGATTTTACTACTATGTTTCTCTACTTAGTGTTTGCTCTTTCCTTTCCATGCATAGCTAAACCCTTAGTTGGCTAATCCAAGAGGGATTTTCTCTTGGGTATGTGAAATTGACTCTCTTTCATTCTTTCTCATAATGTAAAGTGTTTGGTTTGACTAAGTTCAACACGGACGTAGTTGTGGATTTTGATACACTTTAGACTTATCACATGGTATGCTCTTGCCCAACATAACTACATTAGTCCTTCACTTCTTATGAATCAATCAAACACCGGTACACTATTGGTTGAATGAAATGAGTTGATTTGGCATTCCCATTGGAATTACCTCTATGGATTAGCCCACTTTGCTTTCTTGTATATTTCATAGCTCATAACTCACCAAATTTTAAATCACATGTTTTTTCAATTTTCACTATTTCACAAATCAATCTTCAAAAACACTTGACCTCGCATTCCGTAAGGAGATGATCTTGGAATACTCATTCCAAGTAACCTCAATATGAGGTAGCGTAGGTATAAGGAGTACCTAGAGGATTATGACTTCACTTTGTATTACCATTCTGGTAAGACAAATGTGGTGGCTGTTGAACTTAGCCAGAAGTTACGGGAAATTTTGGCTAGTATATCTTCTAAGGAGTGGTAGATGCTTGAGATTGTGGGACAGCTCTGGCTACACTACAGGGATCAAGCTCAGGGCATTTCGGGAAGCATTGTAGCTACCCTTTTCTTATTGAGTATAGTGATCCACTCCTAGGGATAGGACATAGAGTTATTGTCCATCAGGGATTGGGTACATTCGGGTACAAGTGATGAGGGCTAGGCTATTCAGGCTGATGGTAGTCTTCGATCTAGGGAAAGGTTTATGGTTCCCTAGTTTATGGATCTAAAAGAAGAGATCGTCAGGGAGTTTTATTGCTCCCATTTTGCTGTGCATCCTGGTGGCACGAAGATGTACCATGATCTTCGTCGTTAGTATTATCGGAGCGGGATGAAGAGATATGTTGGAGACTTTGTTAGTAAATGTCTCATATGTCATCAGGTTGAGGCTGAACACTAGAGACCAGCCGGGTTACTCCAGCCTTTGGAGGTGATTGAGTGAAAGTGGGAACATGTCATTATAGATCTTGTACCCACTTACCACAGACTTTGTGTGGATATGACGCGGTATGGGTGACGTTGACTGGCTTACGAAGTTAACACATTCTTTGGCTGTGTGGATGACCTTCACACCAGACTAATTTTGTAGGTTATATATACGGGAGAAAGTCCGATTACACGGGATACCCGTATATATGGTATCAGATTAGGATCCCAGGTTCACAGCCCATTTCTAGGAGAGGTTTTAATTGGCTATGGAGGCATAGTTAATAATGACTATAGCTTTTTATCCCTAGATAGATAGTCAGTTAGAGAGGACCATCCAGATTTTAGAGGACATGCTTCAGGCATGTGTCCTTGATCTCAAGGGTAGCTAGAAATATCACTTACCCTTAGTGGAGTTCGCCTACAACAATAGTTACTAGGAGAGCATATAGATGGTAACCTATGAAACACTTTTTAGGTGGTCGTGTTGTTCTTTGATTTGTTGGACGGAGGTTAGAGAGGGCCTTTTACGGGTCCAAACTTGATTAGGGACACCTCAGAGAAGGTTGACATGATACAAAAGCGTTTTCTTACGAATCAAAGCTAGTAGAAGAGCTACGCCGACAAGCAACACATAGCTTTAGAGTTCGAGATTAGGGATCACATCTTCTTGAAGGTTATGCCTAAGAAGGGAGTAGTCAGGTTCGATAAGCAGGAAAAGTTATCACTGTGGTATATTGGACCATTTGAGGTAATTGAGAGGGTTGGTATAGTTGTATACCAATTGGCATTATCCCCATATCAATCAGGTATTTACGCAGTGTTTCATGTCTCTATTTTTTGGAAATAAACTCTAGATTCTACAAATGTGGTGGATTAGGATGAGCTGGTTGTTGATGTTGATGAGACCTTCAAGGAGGGACCGACATGTATCATGGATGGATGAGAACATGTTTTGCATGGTAAGATTGTGAGGCTGGTGAAGGTGCTGTGGTATGGAGGAGGCGACATGGAAGCATGAGAACACTATCCGTGCTACCTACCCATTATTATTTAAGGATAGAGGTCCATTATTGTAGTCATATCCAAGTGCATGACTTGTTTCATATGCATGTAGTATGGGGGGAAGAATGTAAAACCCGCAAAAAATAGTAATTAGCCATTATGGTGTGGGCTGAAAATCTAAATTTTTATAGAATTCGGATGATGAAAAGAACCTCAACCTTGGATTCATATCGTGGAATTTAGCTATCCAGTCAATTTTCATTGAATTTTGAGATAATCAAATTTTACACATTTTAAGAGGCGATCGGGTGTTGCACGACAAAAATAAACCTGACCAGATTTTATTCTCAAAACCCAAAAAATAATTTAAATTTAGTTCAATAAAAATACACTAAACTCAACACGAGACGATATTTAATTGACTCGGGATAAAATTGTACCAATTAAAAGAGGGACGTGTGGTGCATTGAGGGCTAAGTGTTTGAAGAGTATAAAAAGTGGAAACAAATCAGATTTCTTCCCCATTTCCTCAGCCCATTTCTAGAAACTAAAGAGAGAGAGAGAGTGAGTGTGTGAAAGAAAAAGAGAGAAAAACCAAGCTATTTCACCTTCTTCCTCCGATCTACGATGATCCGACCATCGGATTGCATCAGATCAAGAATTAAAGTCATTCTACGTGACAAGATCTATGAAACCATACCAAAGATAGTGAATTTTGCCTAGATCACAAGGGCAATAATTTTGAGATAAAGCTTTGAATGCTTGATTTGGGATCTTTGGGGCTTCTATACGTATATACGCTACAACAGGTAGGATTCCTTTCCTAATTAGGTTTATTTCTAACCTAGGGTTGAAATATGTAGTGGGTAGGGTGTTAGAGATCAATTCTCATGTATAACACATACCTAGTGTTGTTAGAATGTGGAAAATAGGTATAAGAATATGTTAAAACCAATTCTTGTTTGACTTGGGTTTGATGAAATTGCTTGGTTTGGATTTTATGAAGAATATGTTGATTGGGCATGCTACGTGTTTACATTTGTGCCT
Source organism: Ilex asprella (assembly GCA_023539305.1). Taxonomy (NCBI): domain Eukaryota; kingdom Viridiplantae; phylum Streptophyta; class Magnoliopsida; order Aquifoliales; family Aquifoliaceae; genus Ilex; species Ilex asprella. Next base: position 26,310,905 of record CM042192.1, read on the forward strand.
TGTAGATGTTTGATAAAATTCCTATGGATGATTAAGTGTGTTATTTGAATTAAAAGTGCAATGGCATGCTTAGTGATGGTATGAAATGTTAATATATGCTTTATGATATAATTGACATTTGAGGAATTGGAAATATCTATGGGAAATGAATATGTCATTATATGCCTGGCCATATGATGAGCATGTGGTATGGATTCCAACTATACAATTCATTGCATAATTACATGAAATGTAATTATACATTACATTTGCATATGCATGAGTAGTATCACATTCGTGGGCATTTGACATGAGTGTGAGTGTCTGTGCATGTTGTGATCAAACACTATTCTTGGTCAGTTGATTCTTGGGATTGGGAAGGTTGGACCTAGGTTCGACTGAATTTCACGGGTTTGGATTAAATATATGTGTCAAGGATGACAAGAAGGGCTAGATTCTCTTTTGGGTGCAAGACCTGGAAATCTCGGATACGCACTCCCATTGGTTTCCAGTCCATAAAGTGTGTTGGTGTAGTCAGAACCATTGGTGTAAGTCCATAAATACTCACCCCAAGAAAGACACAAGATTTTATGAAAGGATTGAAGTTTGGAGGTACCTTCACTAGAAATTTTCACGAGACAAAACTCGACCACTAGAGATCACCTTGGGGCTAACGACTTTTTGCATAAGCTAAATGCAATCATGAAGTCTACGAAAGTGATTTTATTTGTGTTTTTTATTACTAGGGACTAGTAACGTTTGGTTTGGGGGGGTGTGATTAACCCTAAAAATGTTAATAATGTGCGTTAATTGAATTAAAATGATTAATTTGAATACTATTATGGCTAATGTTTATTTTTTATATTTTTTAGGGTTCATATAAAATTATCAGAACTTGAAAGGACAAAAGCAATTTTAGCACAAGGCTCACCATTCGGCTGGTGAAACACCATCCCAATGGTGGCCAAAAGTCCACAAGGTTAACAAAGGAGGCTCCACCATAAAAGCCAAAGGCTTAGTGCAGTTCGGACGATGGTGTTGGTGTCTGGACGGTGTCTAAACCGCCTTATCTCTCCTTTTCTCAAATTGGTAAAAAATGTGATGAAAGAACCAGATTGGCTGCCCAGGGAGTCTACTGCCCCTGCCCCTCCTTGGAGCCTATAAATAGCCGAGTTCATTCATTTTTTACAGAGACTTTTCCAATGAAGAAGAAACCCTATGCTAAACAGTCCTAAGCCGGAAACTCACGTTTTTTACATTTCTTTTATATCCTTTTTACTTGGAAGGTTGAACCTCTCTTAATTTTTGCCCTAGTCAGTAATAAGAGTGAGAATGTTTCAACTATTCCTCCGGGAATGATTTATTGTTTTTTTTCTTTTTGTACTTGTGATTTGGTTATGTAGACTATTTTCGTCTGGACGCTATTTATCCGTTCAGACGTAGCTATTGAAGATGCCAATTCTTGAGATTTAAAGCCATTCGAACATGGGAATGCATGCAGATTATTGATTGATGATACGTTGTACTACCGTTTGGATGCAAGATCACTGTTCGGACGCGCATGTTGACCAAGTCAAAGAACAGAAATGTAGCTACCTCCATTTGGATGCATGTCTTCCGTCCATAAGCCCCTATTGGGATATGTGTCATTGAACTTTAACCTAATAGAGGTCTTTAGTGATTTTTGGTATGAATTTTATTATCTTATTGGTTATGTATAAATATAGGAAGAGTCAGCCTTAGGAAGGGATATTTTCCTTTGACCTTTTACTAGTTTATTGTGTAAAATCAATTAATGGCCTATGAGTAATTTCTATATTCTCTAGCAAGTGTATTATTTTTAGGATTGTATCTTTGATATTTTATGAATACAATTATTCTTTTATAGTTTTTAGATGACTTATCTTTTTAGTGTTTCTCGATTGAATGAATGACTTTTTATTTAAATATCGTACTCTATAAACTTATTTGATTAATCATTAACTACATTAATTTCTTGGTAAGATTAATTCTTATAATTTCTTGCAAGTCTACAATACTAGTTCTTAAATTCATATTTTCTTCTCAATCAATTTGATTTTCAAAGTTGTATTTTTCGGTTGATTACACTAATGGTTGAAATCAATTGAGATAATATTTAATATACACGAATGATACTTGATGATGAAGTTAGAGAATATCTTTACCTTATGAAAATTCCTTATAATTTGTTTCGATTACCCAAATTCAACCACCTTTAAATTGTTCTTTCTTTTTAACTTATTGTGTTCAAATCAATTCCTTGTAGATCGACCTCAGTCTTACATTGTTTATTATTGACCTAATTTAAATCTTATACCCAAGTATAAGTAGTCAAATTTTAATATTTCTTAGTTTAAGTATGAGGTCGAACCTACAGGGAGCTATATGTTGGAATTCAAAAACAGTAAAAGTAAGATTGTGCTGCACATGGTATGCTTGTGGTGTAAGCTTAGAATTGAAAAATAAATACTTAAATTAAACTCTAGATAGCAACAACACAAGGCACTCTTTAGTTTGGGGATGCAACATGCATTATATTGCTTGGTCATGGAAATTCCACCTTACAACAATTAACTCCATCTGACTGGAAAGTTAACTGGTAGGTTGATGTGTAACTGAACCATATCACAACAACTGATTAGGTTATCAGAAAGATCTATGTATCATACAAAAACCAAATAACCCTAGTAAACCCAAAAGTGAACCATTCAAAAGGTTTACTCTAGCTATTTGATCGACAGGTTGATGATTTAATTAAGATGGAGTTCCAGTTTATGCATTGAATCAAAAACATTGGCGATGTCGAGATTTAACCCATCTATAATCAATCTCCCAATTTTTACATAAAACCCAACTACATTCTTCATTGAATTATGCATGAAGTACGTAATAATTTATAGATAGAATGGTATATAGCAGTAAGCTTTACTCGGTGTTCATAAACATGAACATATAATAGTAATAACCATCCATCAATTAATGGATGTATAAACATTAACGCATGAATAAAACATCAACATTTTCATAACTCAAATAATATTACACATACTTTCATCCTTCACCAAAGAGAATAAATGGACTACTCATACTTCATTACTGTAGAAAAGAAAGAAGAATGAGATGACCCCATTACAACAGAATACAAAATGCAACTAGTCTTTTCCCAAGGAATAGATGAAACACCCTCACCCTTATTACCGTCTAGGGCACAAAAGTGAGAGATGTTCAAATCTCCAAGTAGAAAGGATGAAACAGAAATGTAGAAGCAGAAAAAATCTTGGCTGGAAAATGTTTAGGGCAAGGTTTTCTTACTTCTGACTCCAGATCTTTTCTTTAGCGAATGTCCCTTGAAAATTGACTAAATAGGGGTATTTATAGGCACCCAAAATGGCGGGGGAGGTGGCAGACACCCAGGTTGGCCAATCATATGATTATGTTGCTTTTCTGGACCAATAGTAGGAAAACATAGTTTCGGTGGTTTAGGGTAATGTATAGACACCATCACCACCGCCCGGACGATGGAGATTATCTGGTTTTTGCCTTGTGCAGCCGTCCTTTGTTGAGTTCTAAATTACACTTGCCTCCCTTATCTTGTTTACTCTCTTCACTTTTATCACGTCTAACTTTCTTAATTACCCTTGAAACCCTACAAAATAGATAAATTAAGCATTAACCATAATACTTATTTAAATAAATCATTTTAATTCAATTAAAACACACTATTAACCCTAAACCCTAATTCAATTCCACATTTTTAGGGTTAATCAATTACTACCCTTGAGAACCTGTACTTGAATTAACCATTTCCGATTCAAGCAAGTTTTTGGCGCCATTGTTGGGGAACTTGAAAGGATACATAAGCTAAAAAGAGGAATTCAACTTCACAAGGAGGTATTTGGAGAACTTTATTTTATGGGTAACTTCTTTTCATCTTTTATATTTTTGCCAATTTTGTTTCAATTTTAAGTTCCATAAATTTTCTTTGATTCTTGTTGTTTAAATTTTTGTTGTTATTTTTATTTTGATTCACAATCATTAGTTAGTTTCATATTTGTATATCTCATATTCTGATATTGATTTCTCGTTTAAAGAGTTTGTACGATCGGTTAGTTTGTCTACATCTTTCAAGTCTAATCAGTCAATGCTTGTCCCACTTTTGATCTTAGTAGAATGGGCAGTAAAATGGGAGACCCTGAAAATAACCGTAATCATGTCCAAAATGTTGACCAAAAGGTCAAAGATCTTAGGGACTAGCTACACCCCACAAGGAGTAGTGTCCTATCATGTTTTATTTTCCCATAAAATGCATTGAGGTTCACGGTGAAAACTGGCACTCTCTAGCTTTTGCCATAATTTCATGGCCTTGATTATGAAAATTCCTATCGTCATATGAATGTATTCGAGAAAGTATTTGGGACCTTTCAGGATAGTTCCAAGTTGGCCAAGTTGAAGCTTTTTTTGGTTTTCACTGAAGGATAAAGCCAACCAATTGCTTAATATTTTGAAATCACACTTTATCCTTGATTGGTCTGCATTGGAGAAAGAGTACTTTAATTTTTTTTTTCACATTCATATTACAAATGCTTTAAAACATCACAACATGAATTTTGCGGTGAAAGAAGGAGAAACATTCGATCAGTGTTGTGAGAGATTCAAAGATCTCCTCTATGCATGTTCGCACCGTGGGTTTGAAAATTGGACCCTTGTCAAAATTTTTTTTTTATGATTCTCATCCTAACCTTATTCATCAGTATGTCATGATGATGTCCTAATGAGAGTTTATGGATAACAAACCAGATGAGACTTTTGAGGTTTTTGATATTTTGTCTGAGAGTTCCAGCTATGGGACTTGACCTTAGTTATGGATATGAGAATTAGTCAACCACTTTCCATAGGGGAAAGTATTTATTAAGAGATGATGAAGATCTTAGGGCTAAGATGACCTCTTTATCTTTGAAGGCTGAAGCTCTAGAGATGAAGAAGGTCAATGAAGGTCAGGAGGTGTTGTTGGAAAACTCCAACGCAGTCTCTAGTTTCCAAAAGCTATATAGCAATCCTTACTCAAACATACAATCAAGGGTGGAGAAAACACCCAAATTTTAGTAGGAGGGAAAATCAGCAACACCGGACCTAACCACAACAACAACAACAATATCCACCCATCAGCCACCCAAAAAATGTAGTTTGGAAGACATGCTCAACTAGTTCATGTTGGGCCAAATGCAATAGAATAACCAAAAGACACATGTCTACAATGAGTGTAAAGAATTTAAAGCCCAAACTACACAATTATTCAAGGACATAAAAGGCCATTTACAAAAGTAGATCCATGTTTTCACTACACAAGAGAAGGACAAGTTTCCTACCCAGCCAAAACAGCTACAGGGTCAATTTCAGGTAGGGATCCCTCCATCCATGGACATAATACAAGAACAAGTCCACGCTATCATCACTCTTAGGAGTGGTAGAATAATTACAAAGGCACAATACAAGTACATACTAAGTCTACTTCTACAACTATGGTCGAACCTATTCAAGTCTCAACTTATGAGATTGAGTCTAGGGAGGCTAAGGAGCCTCCATGCCCTATTCCTACTCCATTTCCTCAAAGATTTAAGAAACAACAGAAGTTGAGCTACTATGCTGATATTTATGAGTTTTTCAAGTAAGTAAAAATCAACATGCCTATGCAAAGTTCCTCAAGGACTTGTGCACTATAAAAAGAAATCAAAATGTTCAAAAAAGGTCTTTTTGATTGAATAGGCTAGTTTCATTTTTAAACACAAGACTCCTCCTAAATTCAAAGAGCCAGGATGTTCCACTATCTCTTATGTCAACGGGAACTTCAAGATTGAGCAAACTTTGCTTGATCTTGTAGCCAATGTCAACTTACTTTGCCTACTATGTCTACCAATAATTAGGATCAGGTGAACTCAAGCCTACATGCATCACATTTTAGTTGGCAAACCCTTTTGTAAAAATTTCTAGGGCAATAGTTAGGGATGTACTTGTTCAGGTGGACAAGTTTTATTTCCCTATTGACTTCATTGTTTTGGATACTCAACTAGTTTTGAATTTAGGAAGTCCAATTCCTATCATACTTAGTAGACCCATACTTGCTACTTCTAATACTCTAATCAATTGTAGAAATGGAGTTATGAAACTTTCTTTTGGAAATATGACGATAAAACTAATATTTTTAATGCCGAAAAACAACCTATCGAGTATTCTAATTTTCATGACATAAATACGATTGATTCTATTGTGGACAATCAATTGAATGTTTTCCATTGTTTAGATCCCCTTAAAGTTTGTTTAAGTAGTTCTGTTTATGATGGAGGTAGTAGAGGGATGTTCTAAGTCTTCATACTTTAATAATTCTTCAAAATTTTCATAGGATTGGGGATTGCAGCAAGATCCTATGGCGACAGCGAAGGTATTATTACTTGATAAGGTAAAAGGAGTGTTGTAAGGTGAACAACTCGGATTGGAATCTAGATTGAGTCCCCTAACTGAATGTGAATTCCTATTGTCTTGTACTATAGCTTTTATTTTGATTTTATTTAATTTCTTTTGTATAAAGTTTGTTTTTTAGTGATAGATTTGGTGCTTATTTTGCGGTTACAGGTATGCATTTTCCCTTACCTTGATTATCTTTTATGATATTTCTTGCTTTTATTATTCATTGAAGACAATGCTTAATTTATGTTGGGGGTGTGATAGTTTGTGATGCACAATCTTTACCTAGTTATTTATTAAATTGATTTATTATGATTTATGTGTTTTAGTGCATTTAGAACATTTAATTATGACATTGCATGTAGGATAGTAAATCAGTAGAGTGTCAATACAGTGCCAAAATTCTAAGGAAAGATATTGTTTGACAAGTGTTTAGGGTGCAATAAAGGTTTAATTTCGAATTTTTGAACATAAATTTTGAAAAAGTTGATTTGAAATGTTTTCCAGAAAAATAGACATGTCCGGATGCAAGTCCTCTGTTCGGATGCAACTGGTCAGAGAATTATCATTACAAAGACACATCTTGCATCTGGACACACCTCTTAAAATAGTCAAGTTCTCGAAATGTCAAATGACATGACCCTTGGGAATACACATGCATTAACGCTTGCGTTTGGACATGCCTTCTTCGATCGGACACGCGTATTGCTTATAAAACCCATTGTCTTCTTCAAAATTCTTTACAGGCAGAAGGGAAGCTATATCTGCGTTCTCAAAGCTCCTCCAAGCTGAATTCTTCACTCAAAATCTTACAATCTCTTCCAAACTTCACTAGAAGCATTAGGTTCACTTAAATTTCTTGCCATAACCTCCCAAATCACTTCTAATCCAATTTTTTTTCCAAACCCTCTTTCTTCCCAAAACTCCCAAATTTTTTTCTTTTTCTGACATCACCAAATAGGAAGAATGCTGATAGAACCAAATCCAATGCAAAGGTTGCATGTGTGCCTCAACTAGATGTACAAGGACCAAGGATATGGACCGATGCGTATAGGGTTCTGTACCACTTCAAATCCACTCATTTTCCTACATAGGAGGCTGATTAGAGGTAAATTCATTACTATACTACTCGTCCTATTATGGTGGAGAGATGCCTAGTGTGGGATGAGTTTGTGGAATATGGGATTGAGTAAATTGTGACTATGAGGGGATGGAGAATTTTCTTAAGATGTACGATGAAGGAGTGACTCTATTGATTTGTGAGTTTTATTCGAATCCTGAGAGGATACATTTGAAGAGGTTTAGAACCATGGTTAGACGGGTTGGTTGTATAGTAGACTTCCTCATGATGTTTTGGGTGGCGAAGCTGAATGTGGTACATAAACCACAATACACTTTGACAACTGTATACAACATACAAGATTTGGCTAAGGAGCTCACTAGAGATCCCCATTTCTTCTGGCTATAGAAGGAAAAGAAGCTGAACCAGGGGCATCTAACAAATAAATACAAGATTCTTAATTGGATCTTGGTGACCAGTATTCTTCCATTGGCCCAAAAGAATCATATTTATTCAGAGAGGGCCAAATTACTGTATGCTATTGGGATTGGTCATACCATTTGTTTGTCCTCCATTATTATGGCCGAGATCCAGAGAGGCCTTAAGGATAACAATAAGAATGCCTCCTTACCAATTGGATATTTGATTACCTGCATTTGCATGGATAGGGGGATTTTAGTGGATGATCATATGCTCAAGGAGAAATGTCATAGGGTGTTTGATAGTACAATGTTGGTGAAGATTATTGGTGCCATGGATAGAGGAGCAGCTCCTGTAGCTAATGTAGATGAGCCTAGATACAATGATGAGGGAGATGAGCCTGCCGGTAATGATGTTGAGGACAGAGTAGGACCATTGATGAGAGACCCCATTGATACCCGTATTGATAGAGACCTCTTACTTCATATTCTGGAGGGACAGTGACAGATTAGGAGTACTCTAGCAGGGCATGGCAAGATCCTTCGTCGCCTTTAGCTTGGACAACGGGTTAGAGCTAGTCCTTTTACTTAGACGATTGTTTCTCTATGTTTTCACTATTTTTATTATCTTTTTAGTTTGAGTTTAGGATTTAGTCACAGCCCAATCAAGGCTAGACTTGGTTCGTATATTTTATTTTCTTTAGATTCTATAATAGAAACTCATTTTGAATTATATGTATTATGGTTTCATTACAAAAGTTTAATCCTAATCCTAATCTGCCAATTACTTTGAGTAATGTATATATGATGAGGCTGATGGTTGAATAGATAGTACGTAATGGAAACATGAACTTATTTATACTTTAGTCTGTTAGAGAATTTTAGATTATACTTCAATTTCATAGATGACATTCCTAAATGAAACTTAAGATATTAGTGAATGTATGACCATGCTTGAAAACCCTAGTTAGGTTAAACTATCTATTCACAGATGAGAATTCCTTATCCTATCATAACAAAAATTGACTACTTACTCGTAGAAAAAGTAAAACTAAGGGCAATTATTACAGACATAATAATAATCAAAAGAAAATTTTAACTTGAATTAAAATCAACCAAATACCTTGAATTACGATGAAAAATGTAAACAATTACAAGAAATAGAATCAACGTACTCTGCTTGCAAGAATTAAAGAACTAAAGAAAGTCAATACATCCTAAATATAAATGTAGATCCCCACATGTTTATATTCATATAGTGATATAACTGTTTATTAATGGATTTTCAAATGAAAGTATAGGTGTTGAGGTATGCGTAAATCCTATAGATTTGAAAAGTAGAAAGAAATGCGAGTGAGACAAAACATTAATGTGAGTTAATATTTTGTGGATGTAAAGTTGAAAATAGTAAATATTTAGCTAAAATTTAGTTTTAACTTGTAAATAATTGAAAACATTTTCAATAGAACTTGTAGGTATCAAGAATTATGTGAAAAACCTTGTTGAACATGTATGAAATGGTTTTGGAAGGGTTAGGAATGTATTGCAAATTAAAATTGGGTGAAATAGGCAAATATGGGTATTAACTACCGGTAGTTAATTTACCTGAACTACCGGTAGTCAATAGGCAGTCGAGTGCCCAGTGTACCCGAGCTATCGATAGTCAACATGTAGTCGAGTGCCCAGTATACCCGAGCTACCGGTAGTCAACAGGTAGTCGAATTGTCCAAAGTGTATCCGAACTACTGGTAGTACCTACCAGTAGTTGACTATCCAGCATACCCGAGCTACCAGTAGTACCTACCGATAGTCGCTGTAAAAATATGAAATTTTAAGTCGCGAACAAGCCAGTTCCTCTTCCACTATAAATACTTAATGATGCCTCCTTAGCCTTCATTTCAGCCATTCTAACCCTAGGAAATATTAGAGAAGAAGAGAGAAAGAGAGAAACACAAAATCAAAGGAAAAAACAAGAGATTTAAGGGTTGATTCAAGATCAAAGCCCTAGTCCTTCAAGACATCCAAGTAGGAGTTTTCTTCCATTCTTGTTCATTGATGCTAGGGTTATTATATATGTATGATTTTACTCTTAATGATATATACTTGCTATGGGTTCCTTGTTTCTTAATATTCTTGCAACCTTTATAATGTTTTGAGCAAAGTTATGGTGGAAGAACTATAAAAACCTTAGTTTTTGAGGAATGTGGATTTCTCTCTCAATATTCACTAAATCTTGGTGTTGAAAACTCTAGATCTTTGTGTTGTGTAATGTAATAATATTGATAATAATCTCTTGCATATTTCTCTTTAAA